>JAHRHJ020003277.1:0-600000 GCA_019776745.2 Taxus chinensis | reverse complement strand
TCCTCTGTGTTATCCCTGGAACCAAGTTTGAATTATGAAATCTAAACCCTTTCATAATTTCAAGATTTCAGGATTTTTCCTATCTTTTCCCTAGTCATTTCCTATCTCCGAAACTCCAAAACCAAAAACTCTAAAATTTCAGACTTTCAGGATTTCAGGATTTTTATCCTTTTGTAATTTTTCTCCTTTCACCTTCTTGTGCTCATTGATATTTCCAAAACTCTGAAGTCTGAAATTTCGAACATTCGGAATTCAAATTTTCTTGTTTCCTTTTTTCTTCACCTTGCCTCTAAAATGTCGAATGCCCAAAGTCTAAAAACTTTAGGCTTGGGTGCCCATTATTTTCTCTCAAGCTCTGATCTCCTTTGACATTCCCTTGGTCATTCATTTTCTGACCTTACATTTTGATTTTCGAGCCCACCTGCAACCACATTTCAGATTGAAATGTGAGCTCCCATGGATGGATGGTCCCTTCAAATTTCTCTGCATGGAAGGTCGTGTTTTTCCATTTTTCCTGAGGGGTGAAAATGGAAAACAATAGCCAAATAAAGAACATATATTTTAGTGAAGAATTGAAATTCTATATTTCATTTTATTTTAGTTTAAGTATACTTTAAGAGTAAGAAAGAAGATAGATCTTTCCTCATTTATGGTGATATAATTTGTACCTTAAAATAGAATTCATCTTAGAAGAAGTTTATAAGAGCAAAATTATATCTAAAGTCATGTTTACACAGGTATATATGTATGTAACATTTGATTAAGATAATAAGGGAACATGTTACGACTATCTTAAAAGTGAAGGCTTATGAATAAAGGACATGGTATAACCAGTACATTACAGATATGCTCTAAGATATTAAACTTCCTATCTAACAAGTACATTGAAAATGTCTATTATAATTAAGATCTAATAAAAGATAAGCTAGGATGTAAAGAAATCAAGAAAGACATAGATAAATTTTGATTAATGTGATGATGTATGTCACATAAATGATGGATCTTAAGTAATAATAAATTAACATTAGTGTTGATAGGAGAGAAATAAGTTAAGTGAATATTTTGATTAAAAATTTAGGGTTTTAGTCAATGAAGGATCATTTTCCTCATGAATCTAGTGACTCTGAATCAAATATACCCTTTTTCAAATCTTATTTACAAAATGAATATAAATACAAAAATGAAATTTATAAAATGAATACAAACTAGATATATATTATTTATATTTTTTTTGGTAATTTTGTAAAATAAAGAGTTAGGGTTAGGGAATATATTATTTCAATTTTTAAGATTCAAACTATTATCAAATGATGCTTCAAATTTTTAGAATTTACAAAACCTTAAAAGAAATCTGAATTAAATCCTCAATCTAAATTTGAAATATAAAAATTAATTACAAAAATAATTAAATACTTAAAGGACGCCTCTCACTAATTGTAATCATACAAAAATGATACTTAGATGTTTAAATGCATTTTAGAGAACTTAAATATTCCTTGGATTTCTATGTTTGAGACTAGAATGAAGGATATTGTGTGGACAAAGATACCAACTCTACTAAGCTAACATTGTTATCAAAAATTACCCCTCTGCCCCCAACCGGGTTATTTTGATAACTTGCATTATTATTTTGGACTTGGACAGGGAAAATTGATGAAATGGAAGCAAGTTCAATGTTCCAAGGAACTCCTTCTCCATTGCAAGGCCTTACTACCAAAGACTTAGACAAATCAAAACTTTTGACAAATCTTGAAAAATTTCCTAAGATTCAAAAAAATTCCTTTGTATTTCAGATTTTGGGTTTGGGAAACAATTTACAATTTGAATTAAATTGTTTCCTTCAACTCTGAAACCTGAAATACAACCAACTTAGTGTATTTCAGGTTTTGGGTTTTCAATTGCAATTTGATCCTGTAAATTTGAAACCCAATCCCTGAAATCTAAGTTGCGAGAAGGGGGTCAAATTCTACCAAAGACCACTTCCTAGGGATCAGACACTATATTGTAGGACTCGAGTTCTTCTCAAGACTATTTCATATATTTGCACTTGTCAAATAAGTCCCTACCCCTGTCCAAGACCAAGTTGGGAGTCAGAGATGTTTTTGTACTTTGGAGTCGACAAGTTCCACCCTTTGTTTTTGGGGATTGAAAGTTTATTTTCATGACCCAACTCGATCATCAATTTGTTTGGGTTACAGGGACTCTTGCATTGGAACATGGTTACCCAAAAACATGTTATATGTTTTTTGCTTCCAAAACCCAATGGTCCTCATTTCGGGTTTCGGGTCCTCTATACATCTGGACACATCGCAAGTCAAATGCATGTTATTTGTCATGTTTGCATCTCTGACTCCCGAAACTCGATTTTGCTTTTGTGTCGGGTTTTCGGAGGTCAACTACATCAACATAGGTCAAAGACATGCCATAATGTCAATTTCATCCTTCGATTTCTGAAAGGCGTGTCTTCCTTGTGTTAGACTTTGCAAGGTGCTTCATCAGGAACATTTCCCTGACTACGTGTTTCAGGCTTCTCTAGGTGCAAAGTAAGGTCAAGCACTCGAATCAGTATGTCGAGTTTCCGGGATATTCGACAATGGTTGTGGATCTGAAAGAGGCAGTAACTCTGACAGTTTCAACCACTTAGATTAATGGCGAACGATGCCCATGTCTTTTATTGGCGTGTTACTGAGGGAAAACAAGGATTTTCATAATGGCCTTATCAAATCAAATCTCTCTCTCTCTCTCTCTCTCTCTCTCTCTCTCTCTCTCTCTCTCTCTCTCCCTTTTTATCTATAAATGTAAGTGCATTTGCACATAAAAAGGGTTCTCTTTTATCGAATCTGGAGCTCTATCTTTGGTTTTTTCCATTTTCATGCATGTAGACCTCTATAATCTGCATTTTGCACAGGATTTCAAACCTCTTCTCTGTAATCAAGATTGAAGAACTTCTAATGCAATTTATCTGTGGTTTTTTTCCTTTCAAACCCTCTATTGTTTGTTATGGATGTTCACCCTCTTATTTGAAATTAAGTTTTATTCATTCATGATTGTAAGCTCTGTGTTTTCCTTAAAATATTTACATGTGCAATTGTTTTATGTCCCTTAGGACCAGGGTGCATCACCCTTTTTATTTATTTTGCAAATTTTCTCTCTTCTCACCCTAGTCTTTATGAATTGATAGTTTAGGTCTAGTTTAGTTACATTTCATGATTATAGGTTAGTTTGCATTGGTTGAGAGGGAAGGAACCAACCTCCTCTGGAGATTTGTCTCACTTACAGGGTCCCACACTTAGAGATAAATCCATGTTACACAAGAGTTTTGTTGTTATGAAACTATACATAGATAGGGTGCTAACTTTTGGTGATAGCATTTTTGGCATGCCTGATGGGACAATTTAGAAGGTAATATCTCCATTTTGCTAAGGTTAATGTGCTCTTGGTAATATTTTCAGCCTTTGGAGGCCCTAAAGGACACACCTGGTGACTCCCAACTACATATCCATTGGTTTCAGCAATTTAATGCCTCAATTTCATGAGAATAATAAAAATAGGATAAAGGATAACTTCTGGAGAGCCCTTTGACTTCTTGTAATTGTTACCAAGGAGAAGAAGAAGAGGCAAATCAGTTTAGAGATCACCATCTCCACCAAACAAAGTCCTCTCTACTCCTCCTCTCGGTAGCCCTTTTTACTATCTTCTAGAGTTTTAAGACCCATTCCATTCATGTCTCTTCAAAGGAATTTTTCTTTTGTCAACTTCAATGGTGGTAGTCCTTTGGCCCTCAATGCATGATATGATATACCATTTTTTCCCTTAAAATAATTCCCTTCTTCACTGGTGAAAATCATACTACCCTAGCTGACCATATCCAAGATGTTGTTAATGTTTGTTCAGTCCATAGTTTTACTGAGATGATGTAGAAGTCTATTGGCCTTGTCATTCAAAGGGAAATCTCTTCAATGGTACAAGAGTTTGATACCAGACTTCAATTCACAATTGGGATGAACTTGGAAAATCCCTTTGTAATCATTTCCAGGACAAATAAGATCACATGTCTTTGGTAGAGTAACTGACCACAAAAAAAGAGCACACAAATGAGCAAATGATCCTGATTTTAACATCATATTTCAGAAGACTTAGGATGGGATCCCACAAATGGTAAGAACTACACCACAATATGCTTTTCTCTACTATTTAAGAGCTTTAAATAGTGATATATCTGTCATGATTCAATCCATGGGAGGTGTAACCTTACCAAATGCCTATGCAATTACTATTAGAGCAGAAAATAGCCTTATTCAGGCTAGAAAAGTTTCTCCTAGACCTCTAATGCCTATATTCACTAGATATAGAATCATCTACTCCCCATCATACTCTTGAATTAGCTCCCATTCCAACCCCAAGAAATCAAAGTCCTAGTTAGGCATCTACTTCCTCAAGCTACCTTTAATTGAGTTGCAAGAAGTGATGAAATAATTGTAAAATTTTGGGAATGAGTTGGTATCCATAAAGAGGCAACAAGCCTAAAGTTATTAAACCTTATTAGCCTCCATACCAACCCAACAAGCCCCCATTCCAATAAGGAAAACATCCTTTCTAAGCCGCTCTTCCAAGTTAGAATCAATTTTACTCTGCAAGACCATTTCAACCATATAACCCAAATGTGGTTAGTTCATCCAAGGCCTTGGTTCCTATTCAGAATAATCTTAGTGCAATATTATGAGTGGTTTTTCCCTTTTCATCTTCCACACAACCAAACAACATGTCCCAATGGCTTAATGAACCAATATTTGATGGTAGCAAAGTGCATCTAATCCTCAAGATGCAACTACAAAGGAAAATCAACAAAAGGTAGCCACTCAAGAGATGCCATCAAGTGACACCTCACTTGTAAATTGGAAAGTGGAAGATTTTTTTGCAATAAATCAAACTCCTCTACAAGGTGTGGCTTGGCAATACTAGATCCAAGAGAATAATTATAGAAGATGGGGAGTCAACAACTGTAGGTCCTTCTCAACCTGCACTAACACCCTAAGGGTTTTCATGGAAAACTCAAGCATGTAGATAAAATGATGGTGTCAAGAATATAAAAAAAACCCAAAGGACCCTCCATATCACCCCAAGTTCAAGAAAAGGTTGTCATAAGTAAGGTGCAACAAAAGGATAATTATACTCCTTTCAATATCCTTGAACAAATGAAGAAGACCAATGTGAATATATCAATGTGGGAATAATTTTGTTCCGGGACAAAGAGATCTCTTGCAAGTGATTATGTCCAATTCTATCTTCAATAGATAATCACCGAAGAATCAGTCAAGGTCATTTCTCACTAATGCACCCAACAGAAGGAATGATTAGCCAAAAGGATATCAAAACTCCTCCCTTCTATGTATCCCTGATCATTGGAAATCATTTGGTGCAAAATTATATGATTGATTTCGGAGCAAATAGTTCTATCATGCCCAAGAATATTGTAGACCAACTATGTCTCAAATATGAGTCTCTTTCTAAGGGTGTGGTACAGCTAGAGGGAACAATAGTGGGAACTGTTGGAGTTATCAGAGGTCTAAGCCTCACGCTACATGCATGCCCTAATTTTTTCCCCCCAGGATATATTCATAATTGATCTACCTCCGCTCTTTGCTCTATGTATGTCCAGAGACTTCACTGCCGAAATTAGAGGTTATCTATTAGCTGACTGGTATCACATGTTATTCAGAACAAGTATGACACTAAGGCTAGCATCAACTCTGAACCAATTTCCACATACCACATAGACCCTGATCCCATCAGTGGAAATTTTCCAAGAAGATATCTGCCCAAAGATGTAAATACTCAGATTGAGGGCATTCTTTATTTTCTACATGATGAATGGGGAAATGAATGTCATGGTTTTTACCCATGTCATTATATTGAAGAATATGGCCTTGGTATTTACTGTCTGCATGAAGAGAATTCACCTTTTCCTAGTATTGTAAAAACAAATGATCCAGAGGAAAACGATATTTGGAAAATGTTCTTTGATGGATCAAGAAGTAGACAAGGAATAGGATGAGGTGTAGTCCTTGTTTCTCCTATTGGCATTAAGTATTGCTCCTCTTTCATATTTCGATTCAGCTTCTCCAACAACACAACAAAATATGAATCCCTCATCCTAGCTTGCAATGGGCAAGAAGGAAGAATATCAAAAAATTGTAGACCTTCGGGGATAGTGAATTGACAGTGTACTAGGTTAGAGGATCAAATGCAATACCATCACAGAGTATGTGATCTTTTAGAATATTTTGAATCTTTTAATATCCATTCCATTACAAGGAAAAGTAATGAAGCTATTAACATATTGAATTTAGTTGGAGAAAAGTTTGACATGGTTGAGAATGTTAAGAGAGTAAAAATACAACCACATATCAAGGTGATAGTGAGGCCTGCTATACTAGATAATGAAACCAATTGGAAGGTGTTTGAGAATGATCAACAGATTGTCAATTTTATTCAAGAAGAGGCTGATTTTTCCTCAAGAAATCAAGATAAGTTGGAGAGGTAAAATGGAGACCAAGTTGTTCAAATCAAATCAAATCAAATCAAATCAAATAAGTTGCCCAAGGTCCTAGTGACCTTGGATTCCCTTTTCAGCCCCAATGACCAATTTAGAAAATAAAAGGCAAACATAACAATTAAGGCTGAAGATTCATAAACCATCTCGGTTGATGAAGGAAAATTACTTCAAATTGGTAAGGTAAAAAATCCACAGGAAAAAGATGCTTTTGTAGAAAATTTCCTAGGATTCCCTGATATTTTTGCATAGAACTATGAAGACCTTATAGGTTTTGATCCTAGTTTAGCTCAACACACCATTGAGTTGGATTCAACCGCCAAGCCTATCAAACAAAAACAAAGACCTGTTAATCCACATATTGATCCCCTAATGAAGAAGGCATTGAATAAGTTGATCAAGGCAAGCATCATTTTTCCCATCAAGCATTCATCTTGGGTTTATAATCTAGTTCTAGTGTGGAAAATGAATGGAGAAATCAGATTGTGTGTCGATTTCAGGATTTAAATAAGGAATATTTGAAGGAGCATTACCCACTGCTTTTAATGGAACATATATTGCAATGGTGGCCAGGTTAGAAAGGATTTTCCCTTTCTAGATGGTTACTCTATCTATAATCAGATCATGGTAAATGAGGAAGATCAGCTCAAGACAACTTTTACCATGAAATGGGGAACCTATGCCTATAGGAAAATGCATTTTGGTTTGTCTAATGTAGGAGAAACATTTTAAAGAGCCATGGATATGGCATTTAAGGGACTAATAAACAAAATTGTTTTCATGTATCGCGATGATATCACAGTTGTTCTCCAAGAATGCATATGATCATCTTCTCCACTTAAGGTAGGTATTTGAGAGGTGTAGGAAGTTTGGAGTTTCTCTCAACCCAAATAAATGCATCTTCCTAGCTCATACAGGTAAACTCCTTGGCCATATTGTTTCTAAGGAAGGATTAACTATTGATCCAGAGAGAGTTAATGCCATCCTTACATTTCCATTACCTAGTCATAAGAAAGCACTTCAAAGCTTCTTAGGAAGAATCAAATTTTATAGATGGTTCATCCCAAAATTTTCCAACCTTGTCAAACCATGACATTCGATGGTAAAGAAGAGAATGATCTTCAAATGGACCGATGAGGGAAAATAATACTTTGAAGCTATAAAGCAAGAAATAGCATAGGCCTCAACTCTCATTAATCATAATTTTAAAAAAAATTCATTCTATATTCTTTTGGTGGCACAAAGACAATATCTTCCATACCGATGCATCTAAATAAGAAGGTTTGGAACAACCTGTTGCATTTTTTATCCAAACTCTTAGAAGATTATGAGGTAAGGTATTCATTTATTGAGAAACATGTATTGACTATTATAAAAAGTTTGAAGAAATTCAAACATTTGGTATCCAACAACAAGATCTACTTAATTATCTCACATGCTAGTATAAAGGATATTATTCTAAACAAGGATCTGAACGAAAAGAGGGCTGGCTAGATAACCAAAGCAATGGAGTATGAAATTGATGTCAAAGTAACTATGATAGTTAAAGGCAAGGGGTTATGTGAGAAACTAGTTTCAGACCACCATATTGATGAAGAATCCATCTTTGTGCTTCAACATGACCAAGAGAAACCAACTAATGTCTTACCTATCCCTTGTTGGACTCACGATGTAGTCAAATTTCTCCAAACAGGCCAATGCCCCCAAGGTTTGAAAAAAGCCAAAAGGAGGTATTTCAGAATTCAATCCATTCCTTTCATGAGCTTATTGATGGAATTCTATTTAGGAAATATGTGAATGGTGTTCTCTTTCAGATGCATTAAAAATATCAGATAGAGAAAGTGTTACATGAGTTTCATGATGGAGAAGCAGAGGTCACTTTTCCCCAAGGGAAACAGCTCTCAAGATCATGAAAGTTGGTTACTACTGGCCTAACCTTTTCAATGATTGCTATGCATGGATTAAGAGATGTAAAAAATGTGCATTCTTTATAGGTAAAGAAAGATTAGCAGCCCTTCCACTCCACCCCATCTCTATAAATGAACCATTCATGCAATGGGGATTGGAATTCATTGGAGTGATCAACCCACATTTAAACTTGGGTAACAAGTGGATCCTCATAGCCACGAACTATTTCACCAAATGGATAGAGGTAGTTGCATTGAAAGGAAGCAAACAAGAGGATCAAACATCTAGGACTTCTATGAAGGAATTGTGACTAGATTTTGTGTTCCTTCCACTATCATTTCTAATAATTCTCAAGCTTTCCTTGGCACAAAGATCTATGAAGTAGGCTGTAAAAAATGGACAATACTTAAGCACCTCCTCAAATTACTACCCCCAAGGTAATGGGCAAGCCGAATCAACCAATAAGAATCTTTTGAGGATCATAAGGAGGACCTTGGATGAGAATCAAAGGACTTGGCATACAAAGTTAAAATCAACCTTGTGGGCTGATAGAATCACTCCCAAGAGATCAACTGGTAGCTCCCCTACAAACTGGTTTATGGTAAAGAAGAAAGGTTTCCAAATGTCTCTCGAATTGTCATCCTTAGAGCTCATCAAGTAGATGGAAATTTTTGAGTTTGAATCCATGGAAGTCAGTATACATAGAGCTCATGGAGCTAGAAGAATTGAGAAATCAAGTAGTGCAGAAAATAAAGAGAGATCAAACTTGGATCAAGAAAGTGTTTTGACAAGAAAGAAAAATCCATGAGTTTCCAACAAGGAGATCTTGTCCTGAAATGGGACCAAGACAGGGCCAAACCAGGAATACATTCAAATTTTGATGCAATATGGAGTGGCCCCTACATGATTTCAATACAAGTCAAAAAATGCTTTCCAATTGTCAAAATTAGATGGAGAAGAGCTGCAAATCCCAGTAAATGGGATCTATCTCAAGCATTGTTATTGAACAATTCCCTCCCTTGTACATAGTATTTTAGTTTTGAATTCCTCCAAGTGATTTTCATCACATTATCTTTTTGTTAGTGTAGTTTCATTTCCCTAAGTGCTTTGCATAGTGTTTTGTTTCTTCTGGATGAATTTTACCATTACACTAGTTCATGGTTCATGGAGGTTCCTGAAGAAGATATGTTTCAGAAAGAGTTGGGAAGTGGAAAGGATGGGTTGCAAGAAGTAGTATGATAGAATTCAATCAACCTTACAAGCAATTATGATGTGAAATAGTCATTTTTGCAACCTTATTCATGGTTCACCGGGATATGTGGTGGAAATTCAAATCCAACAGTTTTCCACTCTCATAAAATTTCAAATCAAAATATCTTCATGATTGGGAAACATTAGTTCTCATATCAAAGTTTAGAAAGTGCTTCATTCAATTTCAGGGGTGATTTTCAGTTTTAGATATTTCTAATATTTAGGCTGAATCCATGCCCAATGGATCACAAAAGGTCACTGATCTCCATCTAGCAGGTAATTACCTATGTTGAGTCGACAAACTGTTATCCAAAATACCCCCAGGGTTATTTTGATAAATTGCATTATTATTTTGGACTTGGAAGGAAAATTATGAAATGGGAGCAAGTTCAATGTTCCAAGGCACTCCTTCTCCATTGCAAGGCCCTACTTCCCAACACTTAGCCAAAAAATCATTTTTTGAGAAATCTTGAAAAATTGCCTAAGTTTCGACAAAAATTTCCTTTGTATTTCAGATTTCAGGTTTGGGAAACAATTTATAATTTCATGCAAATTGTTCCTCAAACTTTGAAACCCGAAATACAATAGAATTAGTGTATTTTGGGTTTCGGGTTTCCAATTGCAATTTACATGTAAATTGTAAAAGTGAAACCTGAACCCTGAAAACCCAACCTTCCAAGTGCATATTTGTGCTTTCAGGTTTCTATTTCCAATTTGCTTGAAAATTGTACAAATTGAAACCTGATTCAGAAAAATAAAAGAATTAGTACATTTCGGGTTTCAGGTTTTCAATTGCAATTTACATGTAAATTACAATTTGATCCCCAAAACTTGACCTGTTAAATTCTGGGTGCGATTATACTGAAAACTACTTCAGTTGACAGTTGCATTTCAACACTTCCGCCTAGACTAAGTCACGAGTTAACAGGTCATTGAGCCACGCCCTTTGTTTTGGTTTTTCGGGACTTTCATCAGAACATCGTAGCTCAAATACATGTCCCATGTTGTATGTTTTCCACTTCTAAAACCCAATGGTCCTCAGTGTTTCAGGTTTTCAGGTCCTCCATACATCGGGACATCACGAGGTCAAACAGATAATATGTGTCATGTGCTCCTTACTCTTTAAACCTAATTTTCCCTTTGTGTTAGGTTTTTCAAGGTCAAACTAATCAAAACACGTCTAACACATGTCATCATATTCATTCATCCTCTAATCTCAAAACCCAATTTTTATTATGTGTCAGACTTTGCAAGGTGCTTGACATAGGAACATTTCCCCGATTGTTTGGTTTTGGATTTTTATGAGCATAAGGGATGAAAGGTCAAGGACACGATATTATCAATGTGTTTGGTTTCTGGGAGATGTTCAACATGGTTGTGGACCCAAATGAGGCCTGATCTGATAGTTTCAACTGACCACTAGGATTAATGGTGAATGACACCCATGTCTTTTTTTGGCATGTTGCAACGGAGGGAAAACAAGGATTTTTATTAATGGTCAAATCAAATCAGACCTCACTCTCCCCTCCCTTTTCTCTCTCTCCCTTTCTCTATAAATGTAAGTGCATTTTCACAAAGAAATGGGTTCTCTTATGTCGAATATTGAGCTCTATCTTAGGGTTTTACCATTTTCATGCTCGTAGACCTCTATAATCCAAATTTTTTATAGGATTTCAAACCTCCAGCTTTGTAATCAGGATGAAGAACATATAATGCAATTAATTTTGTGGTTGTATTCCTTTAAAACCCTCCTTGTTTGTTATGGATGTTCACCCTCTTATTTGGTATTAAGTTTTATTATTTCATGATTGTAAGTTCTATGTGTTTTTCCCTTAAAATATTTACATGTGCAATTAGTTTTTTCCCTTGGGCCAGATTTGAACCCTCTTTCTGTTTTGGTGCATCACTCCTTTTAATTATTTTGCAACTTTTCTCTCTTCTCACCGTGGTCCCTGTGAATTCATAGTTTAGGTTTAGTTTAGTTTCATTTCATGATTATAGGTTGGATTTCATTGGCTGAGAGAGAAGAAACCAACCTCCTATGGATATTTGTCTTAGTTACAACGTCCCACCCATAGAGACAAATATATGTTACACACGATTTATGTTGATAGGAAACTATACATATAGAGGGTGGCAACTTTTAGTAATAACAAATGCATAAAATGAAAAATTTAGGAATATATTCATGTAAACTAAAAGTAAATAGGTAGGTATTAAGAAAGTAATACGAAAAAAATATTTATGAACATTATATAAAAAACTATTACTTACAATATAGTGAATTTATGAAATATAATGCAAATTCTTAGGCAATATATATGATAATAAACTAAATAGATAAAATATGCTAGTGTCAATATAATAAACAAGCATGGGTACGGTGGAGCGAATGTGTGTGTGTGTACATATAATATGTGATGTAAATATATATACATATAAATCACATGTTTAATATATATAAATTCATATACAATTATATATTTATACATATGTACATGTGTGCATAAGTGTTCTATAATGGATATGCATGTATGTGTATATGTATAATATACTATATATGCATTATGTATACATATTGATTTAATTTAATTTGAATTAAATATAATTACATGGTAAATACTATAATTAATGATATGCAAGTAATATAATAAAAAAATGGACAAGCAACAAGCATTCAATAATATGAAACACTAAGAAAGAGAGAGAGAGAGAGAGATATGACTTATCTAATTTCTGAGAGGTCTAGAAGTAATCGGAGATGAGGGATTACTGGAATAATATGGGAAGGGAGTCGTCAAGGCTCACTAGAGATTCTAGAACTCTGAGTTATACAGGACATAATTCAAAATAGGAGGGAAAGAGTGCCCAGGTGCTAGTGACTGATATGGGCGCTAGTGTTGAGTCATGTACTTAGGTTTTGACCTTTTATGGGCTAGAGGAGCTTCATTTTTTATATTTTTTTGTCACTTATATTTCATTTCAATGTCGTTGGTCATACCTGTAACCTACATAAGAGATATCTAGCTGCATATGCCCATAAACCACATCAAACCTAATAAATAAGATGAATAATGGGTATTCGTATTGACCCTAGGGGTCATCCAAAGAGTTATTTTATGACTGAGTGCTTCAATACATCTCATACTCTATGTATTTATGTGTATGTGTGTGTGTGTAATGATGCCCTAAGTTTCCCTTATGCAAGTTTCACTATGACATCAAGATAGATCTAGAATGCTCAAAGTATGAAAATGTGTGCAATGGAATATAATAAACTTACCATCCTATGATGTGCATGTAAATTGATGCAACCCTTGTCCTTTGAGTTAGTGGGTTATATGAATGATTTGTAATGATCTTTGTTCCTTTAGATGCAAGATTAGGTGACAGTAGATAATGCTAGTGTTTGGCCCCTAATTTAGAAGAAGTAACTAAGTATATATATGATTCCCTTGTTTGAATTTAATAATTGACAACTAAAAGGCCGACCCAAAGTGATAAAAGATGACCAAGAAGTAAAAGAGACCCAAAAGGGTAAGAAAATGATAAATAAGGTCAACAACACCAAGAAGGGACAAGAGTTACTGACACTTCTTTCCTAGTTGGGTGCTAATAGTTCTGAGGCCATAAAAGATAAATTAGAAAAGTTTTGGAAAAGGTGTAAGTATGTAAGGCTAAGAAAAGTGCAAAATATAAAACAAAATTCCAAAAAGGAATTGTCAACCATTAATTTTCTTTCTTAAGGAATCATGTATACTTTAGTATGCTTTAGGACCTAGAAAAATACCCAAGTGCATAGATTTTGTGTCTACATTTTCCCCCACTTTATGTTGTTGATTGAATAATTTCATAGCATAAAGTAGATAAAAGATGCATACCTTATGATCCTTTATAGATAATAGTGTGCCTCCTTTAGAGTGGATAGCAAGTGGACAAGTGAAGTGTGAAGTGATCGTATAATTTGAAGCACGGAGACTAGGAAGCTGAGGTATACCTAGGGGTGAAGCATAATGTGTAGTAGTGTGTTTTTAGATCTTGTGCTTCACTGATGTGAGCTGATTTCTTGTTGTGTATAAGGAAAAACCTACAAAAGAAGAGAAATAAAATAGTCAAAGTCATTGTATATGGAAAGTTAGAGTAATATGTATGTATAAGTAAGTATAAAGTGTATATAGGAGAGAGTGCACCTGATATGTAAGAGAGTATGAGATATAAAATTATCTAAATATTGTGCTTCGGAGATGCTATTGTATTTTTATGTGTTGTTTCTAGAGGTGAGGGTTTTGGGTGATGTCATGCCAAGAGAAATTTTTTTGGGCGATCTCACGTTGAGAGCGAGTTTTTGGGTGATCTCAAGCTCAAGAGTTTTTTGGGAAATCTCATGCCAAGAGAAGAGTGTCTGGGAAGAGAGGCCTAGTTTTTCTCTCCATCCATGAAAATTCCTGATAAGAACCACTACAGATGGTACGTATCCCTGATTTTTTCTATTGTTCTAGTTGTTGTTGTTATCTTGTAACTGATTGTAACTAATAGAATGCATTTTGTAATTGGAGGTAAGTAACTACTACTGGAGAACTATGCGGTAAACTATTGGAGATTGTGTTGAACTAATAAATTGGATGCTTTTTCCTGGGAAAAAACTTCCTAGAGGGGCATAAGCACCCACCGTTACTTTCCAGGAATGGGTGATAGTTTCTGATCTGTAGTTTTGGTCCAAGTCAAATTCAGGATCATTTTGTGACTATGTTCTTGTGCTAATTCTATACTATGTAGATCTGATCTGTATCTCTGAGCTCATGTGAGGTGTTTTGTTCAACTAATATATGCCCCCTCATTTGGGGTGCACACAAAAAATATAGCATAATTTATCCCAAAGGAGAGGACCTGGAGATGATATGCATATCTGAGTGTGCATACTTACAGGGAGTAGGAAATGTGTATTGTAGAAACCAAGGCACATGCTAACAAGACATGGGGTAGTAAAAAGTGTTATTAAAAAAAAGATAGCATGCAAATAAGAATATAATGTAATGAAGGTATATGAAGATAAGATGGACCATGAAAAGAGGGATTTGCATACATAAGACATCACTCACAATGTCATAATACAATTAGGGTTGAAGCATCCAAAAGTATACAATGATCAAACAAGACATAGGGCATAACCTTCACAAAAATACAATCAATAGTAAGCATAAAGTGACAGATAGCCATGGTTGAATAGATCCTGCAAGGAAAATGCCACACATGAAGCACCCATTAACATGTTAGAAAGATAATTAGTATATCAAATCTTGTATAGATTAGTGAAAAGTAAGTAGTAGTAGCAATAAGTAATAAACAATATAATAATAGAACCTCTAATGAGTGGAGTGTGAGATGTAGAAAAGTAGATTCCCCCAGGATCCTTAGTGGGACTGATAAAGAGAAGTGTCGAGCATTGTGCATCATGTAAAAATATATGAAGAACCTGAATTCACCTCAAGAAATAAAGTGAATGTGTATGTGTATAGAGAAAAAGATAATGCCATGCTAATAATATGGATAACATAGTAAGAAAAAGTGCAACATGTAAGTAGTATAAATGAACAAGAGTAACTACAACCAAGGTATACAAATCCTATGTGAGTGTGATGGTGTGGTGTAGTATGAAACATGTGTAGATTGTGGGAACAACGTTTCCCCCAGAAGATGTTCCTGAAATGAGGTTAATTTAGAATTGTTCCATTAATATTCAAGTATGAACCATAGAACAAGAGTGTATCATCGGGTAGTGATAGTATAATGTGTGTACCAAAGAAGTGATAGTTCTTAAAAATATAGACATGAAGCACAAAGCTTGAAAATTAAAGAAGTTATAAGTAGATATTAGAGACAACCGATAGTGATGGAGGGGGGAGTGTGATACCCCCCAAGTGTGTGAGTGATGGAGGTCTATGTGATGAAGTGATAAGGACCATGCCATTGTGGCAGAGTTTAAAATGTGTCATGAGAAAATACATGGTCATCACAATGATAGGTAGGAGAAAGAGTATGACTAACATAAGATTCAAGGTCTAATGACAGAAATGCAAGTAGATGACAGATCAAAACTTTTGGTTGTCCTTTCTTGAATGGCGGTAACTTGTTTGGGATTGGTCACACTGAAGAAGAATTAATAGGAGATAATGGTGTAAGTAATTTTAACGGTGGTATGATACTGGGTTGAATAGGTGGCTCTTGAACTTACAAGACTAGGAACATTAGTAATTATGGTGTGATTCTCACTATACATAGAGGGATTAGATTTGGGATCCCATTGAGCTTTAGGAATTTGAGATGAGAATGTCATAGAGTGTTGTGTACAAAATGAAATGAAGCCTTGATGTTCAATTTTCCCAATTATTTATTTTAGATCATAATAATCATTGTCACAATGTCCATTAATTCTATGATAATTACAAAATGGGTGAGATTTGCATTTTATAATCCAATAAATAGGATAGTAATGAGTAGGTGGAAAGGTGATCAACTAGTGATTATGGAGCTTAGGAAGAATATCATGTTTATTAGTATTTTGATCAAACTTGTGAGGTGTTGGTATGGTAATACCTTGGCTTCAATTTTATAAGCACATGTAATAAACATGGCAGTAGCTGTGAGGTGTAGGAAAGAACTAGTATGGTCCTGAGAAGTAACCTTGAGATGTTGGATTTCAGCTGTGGGATGTAATAAGGTTTCCATATCTTGAAATTTATCTTGAAATAAATGATGCAAATATTGAATGGACTTGAAGATGAATTGAATTGATGTGGTATCAGGAATTTGCCAGGGGATTGAGAGAGACAATTGACAAATGGAACTTATTTGTTTAGGTGGCATACTTTGAGGGAGGTACATAGCGTCTAGGGATTTTTGGAGAAAATATTTTCAAGGTGGGTGTATTTGAAGTAATTAATACAAGGAGAATAGAGGAATTTTAGGATCCATGAAAGAAAAGGTAATATCTGAAATAAATATCCAAGTGTTAGATCACGAGAGGGGTTCAAAAAATGATTTAATTTAATTTGAATTAAATATAATTATAGAGTAACTAATGTAATGAATGATATGAAATTAATAGAATACAGATTTATGGACAAACAACAAGCATGCAAAAATATGAAAACCTAAGAAAGAGAGAGAGATAGATGACTTAGCTAATTTTTGAGTGGTTTGGAAGTGATCTAAGCTGAGCTACTTCAAGAAAAAGCTATAGAAGGGTTTCATCAAGGATCAATAGAGGTTTTCTCCCACTCATTCTTAATATGTGGGATAGAACTACCCATGGGAGGATAGGAGATCTCAAGCACCAGTGAACTAATTTGGGTACTAGTGTCTTGTTAGTTACTCATGTTATGATATATTCTGGGCATGGAGCTAGCTTCACTGTCAATCTTCATATGTCTCTCTGGTTTCATTCCAATGTCATAGTGATATTTTGGCAACTATAACCTGGCTAAAATATATATATTAGGTTACACATGTCCAGAGACCACAAGTAACCTAATAAATAAGATGCAGAATGGGGATTTGGATTGACCCCAAAGGTTCATTTGAAGAGTGATCCTAGAAACAAGTTCTATATTATTATGCTACATGAATTATTTATAATTCTCTTTGTTCCTTTGGATGTAATCTTATGAAATAGTAGATAATGCTAGTACTTTCCCCCTAATTTATAAGAAGTAAGCATGTTGATAGTTTTTGTACTCATGTAAAAATGGGCAACTCGAAACTTTGTTACGATGGATGGCATTGGTGAAGTGACCCTAAGCTAGGGGAGATTCTTTTAGTTCAATATTTGTTCTATTGGATTAATTAATGACTACATGTAATTTGCAGCTATGTGTGCTATTACAAAATGTAATAGATCACATAGTCTACAATTTCATGATTGTCTTCAGTAAAAGAACATAAAATCCCCAAAGGACATATGTGTAATCTTGATGAAGACTAAAAATATAGAATAGATGAAGTGTTAAGTTTTGGAACAATAATCATAGTTAGCAGATTACAACAGTCAAAGTTCATTGCTAAATTTACAGGTATTTTAAAGTTCTTTCCTTCATGATTAAATACATTCAATTATGTTATTGAGTTGTTTAATTCATTATACAATCCATATAAAAGGTTGAAATATAGAAATAAATACACAACTGAGTTTCAGAAATTAATTTTTTATTCATAAGGAATTTCAAATGTTCCCACACAAGCCATGGGATGTAACTCAAAAGTAAATTACAACTACTGAAGTAAGAGGTACATATGCATGAAAAATAAAGTAAAGGAGTATGAAAGAACCCATCATTTCCTTGGGTTTCTTTCATTTTGGTTGATGCATTTCCAGCTCCATCTTTGCTCCATCTTCATCCTCGCTTCTTAGCAAATGGCACTGTACCTGAAAACAAGAAAAGGAAATATTGTCAATCACGAGCTCAGGGTTGATCCATATTCCTATACTATCCAATTTTGTGCAAGTGGATCTCCTAGCATCAGGAGGTATAAGTTACATGAAGATCAAAGGCATAACTAATAAAAGCACTATTCTGTAGCAACATACATGACTCATTCACTCAGAAAGAAGGAGAGAGAAAAAACTATGGAATAAAAGAGAGGCCAAAAAGCCTAATGTTTTCTAACTAGTTTATCTAAATGTGCAGGTATGAGTAAGAAGAAATAAGTGTTGCATTCTGTAACTTGAATAAAAAAATTACATTTATTTCAGTTCAAACTAAAGGTTGAAGTATACAATATATGCTTGTACTAATTGATAAAATAAATGCAAGTTTAGTGCTGCAATTTCTAACAACTGGAATAAGAGAAATTGCAGCTGAAACAAAATGGAAAAGAGAATATGAGAAAATTTTGACAGGGCTTTGACATGTAAAATAGACATTTTACATCTTTTGATCATGCTATTTCACAAATAATACATGCTTGAAAGTTGTAGATAAATAAAATAGTATGTAGAAAGGAGATAATACATTGCATAGTCAAAGCTACAGATTCAGATAAAACAAGTTACTTCATGAAGAAAAATGTAGCTTCAGTTACATTACAACTAAGGATGCAGAAAGGTTATTCATAATGAAGATACTAACACAATGCAATCATTCAACCATCTCAGGATCAACTTCATAATCATGACTTCAGAGTCAAAGAGTACAAACTGCGACTATAGTTTCAAGAAAAAGGTTCAAACACTACAAAGTTGAAACTTCAAGATCAGAGGTTCCATAAGAGATAAAAGATAAATCAAAGAAATGCAATCAAAAAAGGTAAATCAAGAATATTTAATTTTCTATCAAGCCTTATATCTTATTCCAGAGGTCTAGAAAAGAATGAGCAAAAGTTCTAGATTTCAGAATTAAGATGAGATATATAATTAAAAATTATTTCTCAATTTCAATTTTAAAAGTAGCACATTTAATTAAAGAGTCATTGCAATCATTGCAGATTCAGAATACAGCAAAAAGTTTCCAACATGTCAATATGATATAGTTTTAGAATAGAAAAGAGCAATGGTGCAAGTATTTATATAGTTTTCCAAGTATGAAAACTAAACATGTAGGTACAAATGGTAAGATATAGCTTGCACAAGACAAAACTCAATTAGGAGAACCTTGTCATTCCAAATTTAATGTTTTGATAAAGATAAATACAATATGACTCAAACAGCTTTTCATTTTACAAGTGGAAATAGAGAAAGATGATGAACTCAAAACATCCATACAAGAAAAAGAGTTATTTATATGTTGCAAACTACAATGCTTAGAAGAATCAACCCACAGATCTTCAATACACAGGATGGCACATGTTTCAAGCTCAAAATTTTCAACATTAAAGATCAAATTAAATTCAAAGTTTATGAAGTCTCATTACAATGATAAAGAAATCACAATTGAGCCAATACACACTCTACATGCCCAATTCAACCTAGCAGAAGCAAATGTTGAAACCGCGTTAAGTACATGTGAAAACCAATCATAATAGAAATAGAAAATTTTAAGATCTTCCATGGATTGAAACCCTCGTGAATAAAAAGAAGAAAAAATGATACAGAGCTAAGAAAATTTCAAAATAAGCCAAACAATAGAACCCAATCAGGAGAAAATGGCACATGGGAAAAGACAAATCAAAATCTTAGTGTAAACTTCCATGGCTACTTTGAAGGAAATTTGTTTTTAAAATTCCCAAATAACAAGCTAACTAGTGTAAAAAATATCTCCAGGGTTTTCAAAATGAAACACAACAATGAAATAGAGGGTTGGCCAAACAGAATGAAATAAGCAAGGAGAAGAATTCATATATCTCAATGAATCAGAGGACAATACAAAGACATGAAAAGAATTCAAGAAAGTAAAATAGTTAAAACATAGAATACTTCATATCAAAAAGGTAACATAGTTCAAATATAAATCTTACCCAGCTTCAAGGATTACAAATTGTCAATTCCATGAATAACGGAAAATGAGAAGCTTCGTGTAGATCATGAAGTAGTAATTTAAAGATCAGGACAATTAAAAGTAATTTTCAAGATGAGAATCCCTAGTTTTAGAAGCAAGATACTAGGTAGAATTGAGACCAAATCAAAGCAATCAATATCACAAAATAGGTATAGTGATATAGAAAATAGGTGTATCTTACAAGGTAAATTTTAATCATGAGCACCATGAAATCTCTAGAATGGCATCAAATAGAGAATCTTGAATGCTACAAAAAAGAGTTTTAATAACAAATGAAACACAATATCAAAACCAAATAGTGATCTCCGTAAGATACCCAAAAGAATAGGGTCTTAGGCCCAATTACACAAATGGCAGCTCGAGGGAAAACAATATTTTTTCCTCAACAATAATCGGACTAGAAAAATATAAATGATTACACTTAGTTCATTCAATAGAATAAGCTCACCAAGAACATTGAAATAGCATGAAAGCTGTAAAACCCTACTTTTTTGTTGGTATAATACAAAGAAGAATGCAAGAGGTGACTTACACGAAGTCAATAAATCTCACAACCATGAATGGAAATCCTAAATCATCAAGAAATTTACAGCTTCAACGAAACTTACACCAAGCCACTAATGACTTAAAAGAAAAGTTAGAGCGAGAAAAAAAGCAAAACAATGTGAGCTTCATCTCTAAATAGTGGTCGTGGATGAATTCACATAGTAGCTCAAAAATCCAATAAAATGGCTAACAAAAAAAATACATTCATCTTCAGAGACACAACATTTACAATACCATAAAAAAGCATCAAAGGATAAGACCATGCATACCAAAAGAAATGGCCAGAGGGGAATAAAACATAGAGTAAGGTGCTTCGAACAATCAAGCAGTAAAGAGTTTCCAAACTCAAAATGGTGGTCACATTTCTTAAAACTTCAGCAGGGAGGATTTCAATAGAACAAGATCTCAAAGACATCTTGCAAGAGAGTAGAGGACCCAAATGATTTTCGAAGCTTAGAGATCAAGGTTGCACCATAAAATGTGAACCTAAAAAACAAGATTTTCAAAGCAGTTAAGTAGGATTCATTAAAGTTAAAATAACAAGGGAAAGAAAGTTACAAAGTTCGAAGATGATGTATTACCTTCTCAAGATCAATTTGGAAAATATGTTATGCATCATAGATGAGCAATCAAACAAATCTCAAAACATACAAGTGGCTCTTCAAATTCTCTGAACAATTAAACTTAAAACAACGAGACAAAAAATTGGTTATGTTCAGAACTCAAGAAATGGAAGATAAGATAGAACAAAGAACCACGAACTCTAAACCACAACCAGACCTCACATGGCTCAATAGTAATCACGAAGCATGATCAAATACCACTAGAGAATCTCATTTCAAACAAATGAAGTAGATACACAACGAGCAGACAAGATATCAAGGTTTATCAGAAGAAATCAAGCTCAAGAAAGATCAACAATGGTAAATCCTATAGGAAATTTTTCTAGGTTACTTCACCCGCAGAGTGAGAAATGCATAATGAAAAATCGATTAGGTTTATTTTTAATTTAGTCAACTCAGAAACAAATCAACCTCTCATGAACCTAACTCTACTAGATTTGTCATCAATGGTGGAGATCAAGGTACAGGATCCAATAGTTAACTGATAACCCAAGCTAGCTACCAAATGATGATCGAAACCCATAAATGTTATTCAAAGTGAGACATAAGATCAATGGCTTAAAGCTTTTCCAACTCTAACTTAGGTTTACATTTGTTAAATATAGAAGAATGATCAACATTCATAGGGGACAAGTTAGATCAATGGCCACCATTCAATCACTAGAATGAATGTAAGTGCAAAGTATATCAAGGACCACAAGGGTTGAGTCACCATGGATAAGGGTCCATCCCCTTTAATTTGTTAAAATTATTACATTAACCTTTTCCCGACCAGTATTGAATCATTGGTAATATTTCATGCAAAGCAATGATTATTTTCAATGATGCAAATGTTTATAATTGTACCACTATAGTGATGGCTATGGTTATATAATAAAATGACTTGAGTAAATCGACTATAGTCATATTAGTAATTTTAAACTATTATTAAGATGGTAGGAGTCACCCACTCAATTTAAATTTACCTAACCAATTAAACTCACGTGTGAAAAATGTATGAATACCTTAAAATAGATCAAATGTTTTATTCCTTAACCTTTCCAAAGGAAAAATAGATGTCAACATAAGAATTCATGTGGTCCCCATCAAGATGGATACATGGGTGAATATTTTTCCAAGTATTGTTAAATAAAAAATTATTTTTTCTCACATATAGGGACATATTATTTTTGCATGTGCATCTAAGGGGACAAGTGGATCAAAATGATATATGTCACATCAAGCACTAGAAGACAGAGATTGCATGCATTAGAGAAGACTTGCTCATCAAGCAAATTTTATTATTAGCCAAATTATTCACCCAACTTTATTAAAAATAGAACAGTCAACTACAGTTTGACTGAGTTGTATTTTTGTAAACAAGGCTATTAATGCCTCATTGTATTAGCATGCTTATTTTTATTCCTTTATTTATTCATGATAAAGGATAAAAATAGGATGCATGGGTGAGTACAATTTTAGTCTATTTTTAGGAAAGGTGGGATGAATAATTTTTCTTTATATTGTGTGCCTTGGAAAAGCACAAACAAAGGAATTTTAGACACAGGAGTGCTGAAGAAGATTTTGCCAGTTTTTCCCTTTGAATGAGAATTATATTACCTTTCCAATAATTTGCAAGTCATGTGTATGTCTTATTAATCCTTGTGAATGTCAAATTCCCTAGTTAATCACCCTACCTTGTTACAAATTTAGTAATTTCTGCATGATATTAGTGTGCATGTGTATCTTAACAATATTGTTGTGAATTTTTCCCTCAATACATTAAGTGTCTACCTTAATATTTTGCTGAAAAATATTGGTTTGTGCATTCAAAATTCATTCTCAGATATTTGTGCATGTACTCAGTCAAATCCCTCAACAATTTTGGTGTATCACCCCAGTTTTCAATTCATTTACAGTCATCTTATTACCCTCAAAACCCCAAAAAATTAGTTTAGGATACATCAAGAAGGAACCGACCTTGATACCAGAGACTCACCTCAATAATAGGTATACCCACAGACCTGAGGTGTTTCCATTGTATCTGCAAAAGAGAGAGATCCATAGCAAACTTAGAAAACCTGCAAGTCATCTCTCTACAGGGTGCACTTTTGAGACATACAAATGTACCCAAATGCATATATTTTGTGTCTACCCATATGTGTGATATGTATATATTTTATATATGCACAACATATATGTGTGTGTGCATGCGTGCATGTGCATATATATATATATATATATATATTGCACATACACATACATATATGTGTGATTCTATACCCACATATATGTATATACATATACATATGTACATATATGTGCATATGTTTATATATAGTGGACATGCCCATATATGTATATTGTATATTATACTGATATGTATACTTGTGTTACGTATATATATTATATATGCACTATATGTTTATAGAAAATGTTCACTAAAAACATAAATACATACCATGTAAGGATGTATTTACACACCCAAACATATGTGTGTGTGTGTGCATGCGTGCGTGCATGTGCATATGTATATATATATATATATATATATATATATATATATATATATATATACATATATATATTGTGTGTGTGTGTGTGTGTGTGTGTCTGTGTGTTTGTGTCTGTCTGTGTGTATTGGGACACACACATACATATATATGTGATTATATATGCACATATATGTATATACATGAAATATCATACGTATGTATGCATAAACTGCATAGTATATACATCAATATATATACATTATAAATAAATGTGCATATATATTTATATAGTTTATAGTATGTATACTATACATGCACTATATATATGCATGCATGTGTGTATATATAAACATATATGTGTATACATACACACATACATGCATATATATAGTGCATGTATAGTATACATAGTATAAACTATATAAATATATATGCACATGAAATTATGTATAATGTATATATATTATATATACTATGTAGTTTATGCATACATACGTATATATTTCATGTATATACATATATGTGGGTATATAATCACATATATATGTATCTGTGCGTGCGTGCATGTGCATATGTGCGCATATGTATATATAGTGTGTATGTGTATATATACATATGTAATTCATACATATACATATACATATATATATATATATACACACACACACACACATTCACATATACACACACCCACATATATATATATATACATATACATATACATATACATATACATATATGTATATATATATATATATATATACACACACACATACATATGCATACATAGATATATACATATGTATGTATGTATATATGTATATATATATATATATATATATATTCTCTATGTATGTATATATATATATACATACATATGCATACATAGATATATACATATGCATGTATGTATATATGTATATATATATATATATAGCATCGAAATAATTTCTCTTTATAATCTAATTATGTAAGAGGTAGTCAGAATATTGAGCTAACCATCATGTCTAATATAAGGTTAGTAACCATGTAATGTAGGTAAATTATAGGAAGGATAAATGTGAAAATTAAAAGGATAGGAAATGTACACACTAAATCACGCACTTTGGGTATCTATCTAGTCCTAATTACATACTATTATTCATATGATTCCTAAGTGAGAAAAGTACTAATTGATGACTATCTTTCACGATATTTTTTTGATTTCTATTGTTCTTATTAATCTTACACTCATTTTAGCCCAGTCTCTTTTGGTACTTAAGCATTTCTCACCCTAGACACCTGTTCCTAGCCAGGACACCAATGCCTAAGCACCCCCATCATCTATTGGCGCCACCGCCAATTTTTACTTTTCTCACATAGTTTGTGTAGTATTTAGGTATTTGGGAATCTTATTTTCTTACTACTCATAATTTTAGTGATTAATTACAAAATTCAACCAAGAGAATCATATAGATATGAAGTTATGTGATCATTAACAAGAAATAAGCACTAAAAATCTACTACCACCACCTAAGGTTTCATTCAAAGGAATTTTCAATAGCATTCAAACATCCATCTACCATCCACACAAGGGAAAGGGAATGCATTTTTATTCATACACTTCATAGGAGGGTAATTTCATTCTTTCATGCATGTGTATCTATTTATACTTTCTACATCTAGTTATTACTCGTTATCAAGTGTTGTGCACACGAGAGCTACCTAGGGAATTATTTCTTCACACAAACATATAGAACTACATAGGGTCTACAATATAATGAAACAATCGGTCATAACATCACTTTTTTCATAGCATAGGATAATCTAACCTCCCATTTTTCATCTTTATTTTTTGGGATTTGATGTAGTTTTGGGGTTTTGTATGTGCTTCTTTATTATTGTAAGTTTTACGAGAATAACAACGAATTATAGCGAGATACAAGTGATCAAACGCGAAAAGCATTGAATATATTGTGACTCTACAAAATAAGGTTTCATACCTTTTGAGAAGTCATGGGACGCTTGAATAGGTCCTTGGCACCCCACGCACCCCTGAACCTCCACAGGCACCCTGGTCCTGTTATTTACGACATTCCTATAATTTTTTGTGTCTGATTCTAACACATTTCTGCTCTCTTCCAAAAAATTTCCATCTCTTTACACTTACAACATCACAACAAATCAGCCAAGTCTTTTTTTTCTTGTCATTGAAAACTAGGGTTCAAATTTAATTTCTTATTTGCTTGGGTTAATTTTGTATTGAATTGTTTATATCATAGTGTTATTACATAATTTAGATTTAGCATTTATTTATCCACTTAAATAATTTACATAATCATTTGGTGAACCTATCTCATTCAAACACTCTTTGATCCTTATCTTTCTTCTTTTATGGATCGTAACATTCGTCAAATTTATTTGTTTGAGTTACTTCAAATGCATCCCAATTATAAGGTTGATCTAAAAAAATCCCTTGATGACATGTATCTCCCTATGGATACACCACCACATCAAGTGACTTTTATTTTCAATCGCCTATCTGAAGACCCTAGTCTTTGTGAACCTCCATCCAATCAACCCATCTTTGAGCCAATTCATTATTTAGATTGTTTATTTCAAGATAAATTTTAGGTTATGGAATGCATGTTTAAATCTATAAAATCTGAAATCCAACATCCTAAGGACACTTCTCAAGATCATGTTAGTTCTTCTTCTCATCCTCATTCTATGTCTTGTACATGTGCTCATATCAGTGAACCTAAATTCTTCCCATTACTAGATCCTCTCACATTTAATTGTGATGCCAATAAAAATGATATTCTTATTGATATCCTTACTCATCAATTCATAACTTTACCATCCACTCCTGGCTCTCCTCCTTATCATATTGCAAAATATCAAGGTCATCTATATTGAAATTATCATCAAATCAATGGACATGATGAAAATTATTGCTATTATTTACAATGAAGAATCAAGCATCTTGAGCGTAAAGGATTTATCTCATTCACTGCATAACATTTTCTTACATGCCCTTCTACAAATGTTACATTCAAATGGGCTCCTAAATATTATTCATCTATGGCCAATGAACATCATGCTATTACTTCTAATGTTCCTTCTTCACTTAGTCAAGTGTCACCTATTAAACACATTCCAACTAATAAATAACCTCTCAAGCTTTTTATTCTATCACCTCCTCCTCCTAATTCATCTACAATATTACCGAGTCAAACTAAGAAACCTCCTTTAAAAATTGATAAAACTCCTCCACCTCTAAAGTATACTACAACGTTACCAATCCTGAATAAGCAACCACTCATTGAGAAAGATCAACATACCCCTGCTATTATGTTTCGACTTCCATCGTTTAAGGTCTTTCCATCACATCCACTCACTCATGTATTCTTTATGCCATAAACTTTGACAATCATATCTTTCTAGTGCACAGGTTTAAACCATTTCCCAATGACGCACTCTTGTTTTATGCTTCATTCTTTCCTGCTGAAGGGACATGTATAAAAGAACCTCATCTCATTTATAATCATTCACATCTACTCGAGGGGCATACGGATCCTATCACATTCACTTTGAATTCCATTCCATATTCACTCCACAACATGTTGCATATCTTGGTTGTACATTATTATTTTTTACTTATACTCACATGTTACACTTTAATTATTATGTTAGCTAGCTACATTATATGTCATTATCTTTTCACTTTATTTCTAGTTGTGATTACAAACTTTACACAATTAGATACATGAGTATGGATGCTTGGCGTGGTACCTATTACTAGTCCCATAATGGCTTCTGGGGGAATCCACTTTCATACACACTACAAGTGCTATTGATTTAATTTATACTACTTCCTATTCATATTAACAAACTACATTATTTGAGATTATACATGTAGTGACATAATTTATATCTTTCTAACATGCTAATGGGTGCTTCATGTGCACCGTTTGTCTTATAGGAACCCTATTCCACCATGGTTGTCTATTACATTTCTTGTTTGGTATTTATTATCATTGTGTGCCATTGTTTGTGGGATTTTCCCTTTTTCTTGATTATACTCTTGTTACATGTATTCTTATGGCCAAATCAACCTTATGTATCTTGTGACATCGTGAGTGATTTCCCATGTTTGAAACCCACTTTTCGCGGCATATTATTCCTTTCTTACATTTTTTCTTACATGTTTGTCTTACATTGTATTTTACATGTGTATTTATCTTTCTTGTACTAAAAATTGTCTTCCAGCCAATTTTTTTTCATGTTTCTTTATTTTTACTAGGCACACTACCTCCCCTTACAGAGCATCAATTTGTTCACATTGGTTGGTCCTTGTTTCGGCCACATACTCCTCGATGACATCAATTATACCCCAAATGAGGGTTTAATACATCAGGTGAGCCAGTCACCCCATACAACATTCTAAATTCACAGTATAATATAGTTCAGCACACAATCAACATAGTCTTCAGTCTCAACAATGGCCTAGAATCTGAATTTGGTTCTCAACACAACAAAAAAACTAGTGCCCAGACCTAGACAATAGTTCTTGGGTGCCCATGACCCTTCCTGGATACCTGTGACTAGGGGGTAGTTACACAACATTTTTCAGTTCAACACATTTTTTTGTAGTTTACACAATGTCTTTTATAGGGTACATAGTGTTTTAGCACTCGGTGTACATGCATTACATTATCTATTCTACTTTCTCATTGGATCAGAACTGTTAAAAATAGATAATATTTTTACACACCATCTACAGTGGTGTTCACATCACTGGAAGAAGTTAAATGTTGGAGGATAACACAAGAATTTTCTTCCTATACTTCTTTTATTCTTTACGTGAAATCACCCAAAAAACTTGCATTCAACACAACTGGTGTGAGACCGCCCAAATAACTCATTCTTCTACAACATCTTCAATATCCTTTCTATCTCTTTTCCTCATCACATATTAGATGCACATCCCTTTTCACATTTTTACATATTCTTTACTCATTTTAATCAATTTTTTCATACACGTGTATTTGACTACTTGTCCATTCTTCTCTTTTGCAGGTCCATCCTTATGTGAAACAATAGTCAAATAATCACACACCATCACAACATACAAAGACATAAAAAATAGGTACATCGCGAAATCTACAAATACACTCTCTCCCTAGGGTTATCATCATCACTTTTTGCACTTCCTATTCTTTAGTTTCCACACTTCACATATCTATTACTCAACACTTTTTCTTATCTCTCGACACACTTTTACCCATCAATATACATGGTTATAAGGTACACATATCTTTTCTACTTTATGTTATCAAGCATTTTCTCAACAACATAAAGTGGGGAAAGATGTAGACACTAAATAACACACTTTGGGTATATATCTAGTCCTAATTACATACTGCTATTTTTATGATTCCTAAGCGATAAAGTACTAATTGATCACCATATTTTTCCATCTTAGTTTTCTTTCTATTGTCCTTATTGATCTTAAACTCCTTTTAGCCCAATATGTCTTTTCATACTTTGGCATTTCTCACCCTCAACACTAGTAACCAGGCAGGATGCAACTCCCAGGTGCCCCCATCCCTTCTAGGCACCCCCAACCTATTTATATTTTGCTCATATATTTTGCGTCCTTTCTAGCAATTTAGGCATCTTATTTTTTTACTAGTCATCCTTTTAGTAATTAATTATGAAATAAAACCAATGGAATCACATAAATATAAATTTATGTGATCATAATAATGAACCAAGAAATAAGCATATACTATTACCACCTAAGGTTGCATGTAAAGGCATTATCAAGAGCATTCAAGAATCCATCTAGCATCCACATAACGGAAATGGAATACATTTTTCTACATTAACTTCATAGGAGGGGAAATTCATTCTTTCATGCACACAAATATTTACACTTTCTACATCTACTTATTGTTTACTATCAAGTGTGATGTGTACAAGAGCCACATAGGGCATGATTGCTTCAAAAAAACATAGAAATACATAGGGTTTGCAATGTAGTGCATCACTCAGTCGTAAGATGACTTTGTTAACATCCGAGGACAGTTCGATCTCCCATTTTGCATCTTTGATTTTTGGGATTTGATGTAGTTTCGGGTTTTATAGGTGCTTATTTCTTATCGCAGGTTTTAGGTGAATAACAAGGAAGTATAGTGACATGGAAGTGATCAAAGGTGATAAATAAAAAATATCTCATGACCCTACAAAATAGGGTTTCACACCTTTTGAGCAGTCACGGTTGCCCCAAACAGGTTCTTGGCACCCCTAACCATCCATAAGTGCCCTATTCTTGGTATTTCTGACACCCCTAAAAATAATTGGGTTTGATTGCGATACATTGCCACTTTTTTCTAGAAATTTTCCATCTCTGCACACCTGTGACATCACAAAAAATCAACTAAGTCTATTTCTCTTGTCATTAGAAACTAGGGTATTAAATTTAATTACTTATTTACTTGGGTCAATTCCATATTTAATTATTTATATCATAGTGCTATTACATAATTTATATTTAGCATTTATTTATGCATTTAAATAATTTTCATAATCATGAAATTGAAACAAGTGAATAAGGTCAGAAGGAGTATGTGAGATAGTTGAAAACATCCTAAAACAATTCATGAACCTATCGCTAAATTACATTTGTAATGTAAATCACAATGACCTTGATGTATTCTAGGAAACAAGGGACATTTTGAAAAATATCATGATGCATAGTCACCATAGACTCTTCTACTTGCATAGAAACATGAGATATGATATCCTGACACATGTCCATCATAACATATGAAAGTGTGAGGATGAAAGAAGGAGGTATATCCACCTATGGGTGATACCTATGAGGATGTGATACCCAAGTTCGTTTTTTAAATGTATGTGTAAATGAATAGTCCATATGAGAAATGATCAAAGTAGGTAATATTGGAGGAGAAGAGGAAACCAAACTCTCGACTCGAGGTCAATAAGAGAGTAACTGTTGAGACTAATTCTATTTTTTTATTTCTAGATTACTCAACAACAATAGAGGAATGGGAACTAACACCATATGAAAACAAACAAGTTGAGGGGAGGGGGTAGAATGCATCATTTTAATTAATATAAACTTTAATTTAAGTCTCTATTAAGTCATCTTTAAGTCACTTTCTTGTTACCAAATATGATTTTTTGATTTCTAACTAGCTACCCTAATTTTGAATTTAAAGTCACTAAAATGACTTAATTGCACCTTAAATTATGAATTTAAATGACATCAATTATAAAATCACACTAAAGAAACCCTAATTTCCCAGTTTAATTCACCCTAACTTCCCCCTAACGTCACCCTAATGTCTCTATGACTTAATTCATGACTTTGGTATGAATTAATACCTAAGTTAATAAGGGTATTTAGTATCATCTTTACATTCAAGCTAATTGTGACTTAATTAATGATACTACATGTAACTTAAAATATTGTTTTAATTGTGATTGTTATCTTATCTTAAATAAATTTATTACAGTATATCCAACTTCAATTGTGACATTAGGTGTGACTTATATTTCAATACTACATCAAACTTAATTTAATACACTAGTTGTTTATGTCGTAATTTCATCCTCACTTACAGCTTCAATGTGAATACAATTTCCAATTTAGAGTGACTTATGTATGACTTCAATTTTAAATTTATTATTACTTCGAGTACAACTTACGTCTGACTTGTGTTGCAAATTTATTCATTACAATGATATAATAAATATAATGTTTTTGAACTTTTTAAATTTAATTGTATTATTATATTATATAAATTTAGTTGTGAAATGTTGATGATAATGTCAATTTCAATGATATACACAACGAGTGAAAATTAATTTAGCTATAAACTTGAATACAAACCAAAACAATAAAATAATAATAAATTAAACAAGATAATCAAACCACTCAATAACTAATTGAAATTGATAATATTATTATTATAAAAAATAGCTATAGATTCATTATATACCCCATACAATATTAGGGTCAACATCCACAATACAAAGTCATAATATTCAATTTTGACCCTAAACATTAAGGGTACTCATCTTCATTTCCCCCCAACTCTCATCCATACCATGCTCTTGAGTAGCATCACCTTACTCCACGTCATAAAGAATATATTAAATGCAAACCCTAGTAGTGATGTGGCTTCCATTAATTTATCATGGCTTTTTTCAACTTATGGGATGCTATTGTGTAGTGCCCTCTTTGTTTTAGGTCATTTTTATGCCTATCATACATACTTGTTGCCTCGGAGTGTGACTATGAGCTCAAGTTGTTGGGTTTTGCAGTGTGGTGGGGACATTTATAACTAACTTGGACTCGAAATGGCATTCCCGAGCTTTTATTACTTTCAATAAGATACTATTATTATAATAATTACTATTGTCATTGGCTATATATAACATCTAAATAAAAATAAATAATAAATAATTTTTATTTTAAAGAAACAAAATTATATATATCTAGATAAAATTTTTTTTAAAAAAGGATAATAATAATAAAATAGAACAAAAGGGGAATTGAATGAAAACGAGATTTCTTTCAAAATAAAATAAATAAAGGGGTAGTTGGTCCAGTTAATGTGGTTAGTGAGTGGGTGAGAGATGTGTTAGTGTGCAGGTGGTGGAGGCAAGGACGGGATATTTATCACGTGAGATGTTGTAATTGCAAATGCCTAGGGATTTTCACACAAATTACATTGGCAGGTGTAAATTTGTCTTCACAACTTGGACGACTCCTCCCATCCATCTCTGCCTCCCTGATCAGTTCACCTCTGTTATCCTTACTCATTCCCATGCAAAAATCGGAATCCTGAAGATGGGTACGGGCATTCAACAAATAAGATTTGGGTGGAACATTGGAAATGTGGGAGCATGTGAAATATTTGTAAAAAATGTCTTTTGGGGGTATTTGGTATCATGGAAAGCAAATATTGTAGACCATACACAAAATAGGATTGTTGAAAGGCCTTGTAACCTTTAAAGTAAAGGCAAATGACAGGTAAAAATATAGATTCCACAGTGGTTGCCCAACATTCTCCCAACCTGCGTATATGGGAGATCTAGGATACGGTATGCACGTCCAACAAAGCCTGAAGGAAGAGTATTTCTTTCAGATCTATCTGCAGATCTTTATATGGAGGTTGTCAATACATCCATATCATCGACGCCCATATTCATCAAGGCCAAAGTAAAATAAAATATGTATATTAAACTATTGTGTGGGAGTGTACACCATGCAAGTGAACGGTTTGGAATGTTTTTTTGAGAGAAATATGGTCTCATGGATGCCTTCGATTTTTTCAGAGCAATATAATATTAATAAGACAAGTTTACACATACGCTCATGTGCTTGAATGACCTTCGTTCGCCATAGAGTTATCTTGAGGAAACTCCAAACTTTATCATCTTCATGCCAATTAAACCCGTGATGTCTGCGTGGATGTGTTTGTTGGTGTTTGAAACTTTGAAGAGTTTGGGGACAACTGTATGGTGGTTTTGCACTGAAAGGGATTTTTTAAAAGCTTTCGTAAGAATTTTATTTTGTACATATCCTACATTTATAACATTTAGTGAAGCAAGATTGTTTTGAGTTTTTTATCAAATAGTGTGCGTATGTTGTACATGCTTACACATTTCAACTCATATCCATCATGGAATTTGTAACTACGGTATTTAATAAAATAATCCCCATTCTATTATAATATTATCCTATTTTGGCACATTCCTGGAGTATGCTGGCACAGGTTGTGGAGTATGGCTTCTCACCTACAAATTGCACTTGCTTTTCCAGCTAAGTTGTTGGCCTACCAATGAGGAGAGTGATACAAAGTACATGATTTTCATCAAGGCCTCTGGAAGACTTGTTACAGGTATTCTATAATAACTACGGTGGAGGTTTTTCCTTGCTTGTATCCACTGACAATAGTCCATATTATGATCACATGGCACCTAACAAGGAGTCAAAAAGGAAAGGCCGGTACATTTCAAATGTTGCAGGCGCTCGAAAATATGTATGCAAATTTTGAAAGATACACAGTTACATGAGTTGTTGGGACGATTCCTGAATGAAATGTGGGTTCATGGAAAAAGGTGACGGCTGGTTATGCACAAAACATATATGGATTTCCCTTTCTCTTGCACTACAATTAGGTTTTTCATCCTTTCATGCTTTTGGATTTTAAGTGTTAAATGAATAGTAAAGTGTTAAATGAGTAGTAAATAATACAACTAGAAGGAATAATTTTTTTTATCCATCCCAAGAAACTTTAAACCACAGAAAATTTAACCTCGGGAACCATGCGGATTGAGCACCAGACCGAGATGTATTGCAAACTGAAACCTTTAACATGATTCCATCCAACCCAAGACATCATAAAGGCCCTTAAAAATCTGTCTTCATTTGGATGCCTTAACAAGATTATATTTGAATCCCTTTTAGCATTTCAGGTATTTGTGGTGACGTTTCGATGTTAAGAAAATATGATTGGTTTTGACTTAAGGTTGCAGCTTTCATTGATTTAAAAAAAAAACCACTCCCACCTACCTTTAGAATGTTAATAGGAGAATAAAACCAACTCAAAGTTTCATGAGAATGTTTTTGGACATTGTAAATTTTAGGGGCTAATCTTTGTTAATTCACGAATATTTGGGGTTTTGAAATTTGGATTTGGCTAATTTTGAGGGGTTAGGTCGCTTGCTATTTCACCTAAAATTTCTAAGTACAAATTAATTTATTGCGTTGATTCTCCTAGAGTTTACACTAATAGCCAATTTTTTATATTCAAATTTCCTTTACCGCATGTACAAAAGAGAAATTTGCTACTGGTTGGTAGCCTAATGCTACTATATGACAGTTCCTATTAAATGATAGTATTTCCTTTCTATTTGTGACATTTACCATGATTTTGAAAGTCATTTCCAGAAATTTGGAAAGTAATATCTATAGTTATTTTTTATGGGGGTCTTAATATTTACCCTACTTTTGGAGGTTAGTTTTGAAAGTAGGTTTGGGGCCCACTGGTCGTTGTCTGACAAGAGTTTTTGAAACGTTTACGATAATCAACCCCAGAGTTTCCCTTGTTACTTTAGCCATGCTCATCGTAATTGACTTCGATCAAATCCATTGAGTTGTAAGAATTGAATTTTTTTTTTATCAAACTTAAATTGAGTTGTTTCAGGATCTAGTTTTTAAGCACTTTAGCCGTTTTGGTAGATTTTCACAAACTTGTAACTTTAGCGAGAAAAACATTCTGACGGTCCCATTTGACTTCTGACTACTCATGAAACCTTTTAAATTTTGTCATAGTATTGTGTAGAGTATGATTTGATTAATTACATTGTATAAATGAATTAAAAAATTATGAGGTTTTCTCTCTCTTCCCTCTTCTCTCTAGAAATAGCTAAGATTTTTTGTTGGTTTCAATATGTAAATGGAATGGAAAATAGATAGATATGGAATGAAATGAATGTGAAATTTAAATGGTTGTGATATTATAGATATAAAAGAAAATATATCATGGTCTTCCTTACTATCTCTTTCTAGAATTAATAAAGAAAAGTTAAAATGAATGTGGAAGTGCGAATGTGTGAGGAAATGATCACTCTCTGTCTCTCCCCTATCTCTATCTCTCTCCACTATTTTGTATTGAAATTACTAAAAATGATGGATGTGTTTGTTTATGCTTGAGTTTAAGGGTTTTGTTGTCCAATTTTTCAGCCTTTCAAAATTTGAACAACTTGAAGAGCCGTGGGGTAGGAACATATAGCACATAAGGGTTTAAGCATGCTACAGAAGTCCAGAAAAATTCATGAGGTGAAAGAAACAAGTGCACAGATGTTTTGAGTGTTGCGAAGCGAGGGGAATTTTTTAAAATACGCGAAGAATAAAGCCGTGGAACAAAGCAAATTTAGAAACCACTAGGTAGAAGAAAAGAGTTCCATGAACATTAATCAAAGCCAAGCCACTTGAAAGGTCATGGGATAAAGCAGATAAGGATGGTAAGACTATGGAATGAAGAAGATAAATCTGCGGAGATTAAAATTGTGTTGAAATAAAATTTAAAAGACACATATCAAAGGATAAACACAATTTCTTACGGATAGCTAAAATGAGCATGAGCTTCAATCTGATGAGTTGAACCTTGCAAATATGATATTATTTGAAGAAATTTTAGCCCTTTCCATGTAACAAAATCATATTTCATGAAAGAAGGTGGGTGTAATAAAGGAAAACTCACCATACACATAAAAAGTCTACTCAGGACATCTCAACCACTAAAAATAAATGCAGTATGGGCATTGTTCCTTCTTCAACAAGGAAGTTGGCATGAGAAAGAAAAATTGTAGAGCAATTAGATCTACTAAGAAAATTAATGAAATTAGTTGGGGGGAAAATGAGGATTTGAATTTCCCCCTCTTTTCTTTTTCTCCATTTTATCTAATTTTATATATATTGTAAAGTGATTCCTTGTTTTAATGTTGGATACTTTGGGAATACAATGACATCATTTTCATTATACACAAGTGCTATAAAATTCACATGCCTTGGGATACGTTTCTATAAATGATTTGCATCTTCCTCCTATATTATGATTATCTGTGCATGATATCTTAGCAATAAAATATTTGGTGTTGTCGCCTTTTTTTTCCTTAACTAATATTTTATTGCATTTTCTTTCCTCTCATTCATTCACAAGTGTTTTGTATGCATATTTTTAGAATTTGTGTCTATTGTGGATTGTGAAACTGAAACTCCGAATTTGTATCCATCATCACTCTCTCCCATTTTCACTGTTTCTTATGTATTCATCCCCTTTTTTTGGTGGTATCGCCTTCTCTAGTTTAGGATTTTTTTAATGCAAATCCTTCTCACCTATTCCCATGGAGAGTTAGCGTAGAGCTAGATAGTTGCATTTTAATTCGTAGGAGTAGTTTAGCATTAGGAGTTAGTAGAGGAAGTAAGACTTCTCTAGGCATTGGTCTAAATTTGGTTCCCACAACTTAGAGAAAGTCCCACATTGTCTCAAATCTCAAATTTTCTATGATTCAAGCACAGGTGCATATTTGAGCTCCAACAGGTTTTCCATACTAGTGATAGGAATGACCCTGTAATGGTTGTAGGTACTTTGGAAATTAATGTTATTATTTTATTGATGTGCTGAAATGAAATGTTTTAAACTATTATTGAATGTGAATATTAAATTAAAGTTATTTAGAAAAAGGAAATATATAATTTAGTGGGTTGAGAACTTCTGTTTTTTTGAATTCTTATGTCTTAAGCACTCTATATGGTAAAAATATTGGTTTTTTATCTTCTTATGTTTTAAACTATATTTGAAACCCCAGTAGGAGTAAGATCCAATGAATGTAGGAAAAACCATGTGGAGATCAAGATTATTTAATTAATAAATAAGATAGTCAGTAGTGTAAATTTGTAAAAGTGTAATGTTTACATCATGATTTTCATGCCCTTTTGGATTTAAATGATGTACTTATGGTTTAGATGTTGAAAATAAACATTTACCATCTTTAATTATTGTAGATGCTTCATAAAAATTTTAGTGTTTGGTAGAAAATTATCATACTTCAACTATAAAAATGAAACATCCTCTTAACCTTTGTCATACACTCCCTCTTAATCAAGTCACATCCAAATTTTGTAAAGACCTCATGTCATAAGAAAATAGTTTAACCTCAAAAGTTGTCTTCATGTCCTACACATAGGACAAGTCTTACAAAATACCAATTCTTTAACTTAAGTATTTTTTGTGAGAGGATGACTGTACTATGTGTACATTGTTATAATTGGGGTGAGAAATACCAACAATAGTAGGTTTTGTAGGTATAATCATATCATGGATAATTTTATTCTTCACGTTCATAATTTTCCATTGTACTGTTGGTCTGAAAATTTGTTGGTTAGGCAGGTCGTGGGGAAACAGGCCAACAGTGTGTAGGGCATAGCCCCTCTTTGAGACAGCAAAGCAAAACTGGTTTATTGCTAATCTATCAAGCATGAATATGTGAAAATATACACTGTTCCAACTTTAGGGGGTTTGGGATCTCATCCCCGTAGAGTTAGTTCCAGCAACAAACATAAAGGTAGGAGAGAAGGAATGCAGGAGGGTAGATCTGAAGGAAAAAAAGAAATGAATTCTAAGACAGAAAGGTCAGAAGGTTTATGCTTTGGGATGGTAGTGAACAGAGCCAAACTTACTTGCATAAACAAACAAAGCAATACTGATGAACAAATGACAATAATAGGAATGAATCTAACAGAATAAAAACATAGATCTAACTTAAGGAATATCTAATACAAATAACACATACATTAAGCATAAAGTTTGAATATATGTATTAATCTTCCTTCTATTACAAGAAAGCACAAGTCTTTCTCTCCTCACTTCTCCTTTCATACAAAAAATGTCCACACACTGGAATACAACAAGTATTCCATTATTTATAGAACGAGAGGAGAAAAGAAGACAAAATCAAACCAACAACTATTTACAAAATACCTAAAAAGTCAAAAGTTGACTTTGGGCAAGTTTTTGGATGGTAACATCCCATGGTGCAACATGGATGATGTCATCATAAATGCTACCAAGCTTTTTAAATATTTTACAAAAATGATCAAAGCATACACAAGAGGAGGAACTACTCCTTATCATCTCTTTGATCAAACTTGGTGTCCTGCTTTCGGCTCAGGAGAGGGGATGTGACACTGCGATCGATATTCCATAAACTTGCTAATCATCGCTTGAAGTTGATCATGATCTAGACCTTTGAAATGGTTACCAATGACTTCAGAAGTTTCTTTCTCATTCTTGAGCTTGTCAGGTAACCCGAAAAACTCCTCACATGCATTGATCAAGAATCCAATGAAATCACGGCAGGCCAAGAGGTTATTGATTCATTCTCGGTGTGAATGTGACCTCTGGTGCCAGCCCCTTGACTGACGATCTCCTTGAAGACTCTAATAGTTTCATTTGACCTTCCCTCAAGTTGTAAGATTCACTGAGCAAGCCCTATAGAATTTTTTTTAGGACTGTCTGTTCCATGTTGATATTGTACATCCAGGGCTTCCTCCTTGACTTTATCAATTATCTCCAGGATATAACTCCATCTGATCAACCCGGTAATCCAGAGTAGAAACGAGAGCTTTATTATGAGGCCGCTGGGGTGATTGAAGACACCGAACTTGCCCAATAGGTCTTCAGACTGAGCAGTCGAGCCATTGCTTGGAAAGTCTCATGTTGCATCCTAGATTTATCCAGCTCTTTAGAGAGGGAACTTGCTACTGCCTGGAGCTCCTTTGTTCGCCTTGAGCTGATATTCTGGTACAATTCGGTGAACTTGACAATCACTCCCCCACTTCTTTGAGGATTTGTCTCAATCCAGGATGAAACTGCCATACCCTGCTCACCGATTTTAGCATATTCATTTATCTTATCCTGGCTCAGGGGCTCAATGAGTTTCGACGGCAGTTGTAGGAGGTGCACTGTCCCATTTTCTGCAAGGCGTGGAGAAGATGTTTATTTTGCTCCTTTAGTAGCCTCTTCTCTTCCTTTGCTTCTTGGAGCTTCTTGCAAAGGGCATCGACTGCAGATAAGGCCTCCCCTTGTAGGCTTTCAGAAGATGTCCCCATTGTGACTTGAGTCACTATGAATCTGTCAAAGACAGATCCTTCTTTTCCTTGGTGAAGGATCATGAGTATGCAATCTCCATTACTCTCTCCCCTGATGCACTTTGAGAGAAGCGGTTATGGGCTTTTGCTTCTTAGCCCCTTTTGATTAGAATGACGGAGAAGTCCATGGGTGTAATGGGAACCTTTCCTCTTTTGTTGGCTTAGATGCTGAGAGATCCAGGTTAGGACTTATGGGAGTGGAGTACCAGAAATAGAAGAAGAAACGGGAGCAAAGCTAAGCAGTGGTAGAGGGGAAATGAGTGAGAGACACTTGGTGGCGGCATTGAGAGGGAGGCCGAGAAACACTGCTCACGGGAGGAAGGGACACTGCAGGGGAAGAAGACGCATGAAAATGGAAGGGAGCTGAGAGATGGAGGGAAAACCATGGTGGGGGACAGCTCCGCAAGAGAAGAGAAGATGGATGAGGTAGGAATGGGGGAACATTAGAAGATGAGGGTGAGGACACGACCAAAGGAATAGATGCTTGGGTTACATGCGAGGAGGAGAAGGAGGAGAGGGAGAAGGGGATACAAGGGGTACCTCAGTAGTTGTAGTAGTGGTGACATCTTGAGTGGATGTGCCCGTCGAAACACCTCTACCGCTTCTTCTTCTTTAAGCCTAGAGATTAGGTCAACTATGTTGCTTGTGCAGCAAAAAGAAGGAATTTTCAGGAGCTTCTTCTTGAGCAGTGCTCGATTCACCCTCCTTATCCTTTCCTTTGACCTTTGGCAGGTGTTTTGGCCTGACAGGTGTGGTGCCCAATGGAGACGTAGTGAAATCTACTCCGAGGTAGATGAGACCATTCATTTGCACCAATGCTCTGTGCACTTCGTAGTGTCTCCTTGACCCTTTCCTCAATGGTTTGGGGTGCTTTGTTCTATCGATCTGCAGTGAAAACGGCCAATCATGTCCCATCCGTGTCAAGTATACCTGATCAACTTCTTGATCAATAGTTTGATAATTCTTTTGGGATGATGGCCATGCATACTGAATGATCTCCTCCAGGGCCAGATGGGAAAGTGATCCTTCCTTCTAAGCTCGACCTCATGATACAAGTCAATATAAATGTCCTCAATCTGTGGAATGTGGATAGGATCGAGTTTTTGCCTTGGGAAGCCAATTCCCTGGTAGTCAAAAGTGGGCCTTGCTAGGAAGTTATGCTTTAGATTTAGCAGCTCCAGCTCGGCAACATTTCCCGGGCTTTGTGGTGAGAGACGCATGTGTATCTGCCCACTGTAAGGGGGAATGGAGTTCCACCCTTCTTTCTCTTCAAGCACTTCTCGTGGTATGTGATTAGCTGTCTGGACAGTTCCAACAGGATCAACTTTGGGACCAGCATACCTCGGCAGCTTTAGTTAGTTCACCCAAAAGTTAAAGCTGCCCTGAGATAGGTGAAGGTGGGGAATTGTGTGAACAAGGCCCCCCATTTCTTTGTTGCTGCGACAATGCTCTTGGTCATTCGACCGTGAGTCATGTTTGGCCTCAAAGGCAGATGATGCTCGTAGAAGAAGGCATCATTGATTTTAGAAAACTGGGAGATGCTGTTCTCCAGCCTTCAACTCTGGGTAGTACTCATATATCTTTACTTGGGGCCAAACCCCACATCGAGCTAAACCTGTTGGATACTCTCTTTCCGAAGCTGCAACGTATACTACGTAGGAGTTCATGTAGAACCTCCCAGTTGTGGTAGAACTTGTTGAAGCTGCTCGGATATGGTACTCATTGATTATCTCTCCCCACTTGAAGCGTTGATCAGGTACATTCTTGTTCATGGTTTCCAGATACCTGAGCATCCATTTGTGGAAAGTAATGGGCATCAGGAAGCCCAAATACTCTGTTTGAGGAAGGTGATTGTATCACTCAGTTCCTCATTAAAGTCACTACGGTGAATGACCTGTGGCCATCTACTCATCACCTTCTTGTTCTTTAGGTATAGCTCATTCATCAGTCTACATGCACTTATCTTCATTGTCCTCCCAAGCCTTGGTGCAGTCTTCTTGGCTTACGACCACAAAGTGTCGGTGGTGAGGAATGCCCAGGATTATTCAAAGTGTCGAGGTGTGAGGTTGATGATGACTTCGCCCTTCTCATTTTGGACACATCTAGTGTCTTTGTTATAGCAGTGGGCAACTACCATCATGAACTCATTGTTTACGGCACTGACTGGGATCCTCCCAGCTACAAAGTGCGGATCCACTGCCCACCAGTTTGTCCATCCAAGGACTTCTTGTGACCTGTCTGGTTCTAGCCCAGAAATTCTTCCATATCAATGTGACCGAGCTTTGAGTCTCTTATATCCAAGTCACATTCTGCCTGAGACTCGGGCATCCTGACCCTCTGATACTTGTACTTCATTTCTTCTTCAGTAAGCTTGGCTTTACCTTTTGACTTGGTGGGCCTCTTGCTTGATGTAGACATATGTGGATCTGAGTTCAGCTGCTGATCTGCAAGAAGAAGAAGCGAAACCCAATGCAGAAGAGCCATGTTAGCTGTTAGGTCTTCCATTAGAGCATTGACAGAAGGAAGAGTTAGTAATTTTAAGGCCTCAGGGCGTAGGGCGCAAGGACGTTGCAGGCTGCAGGGTTAATAATATGGCGCACAGAAGAAGGGTGTTACAAGGAGAAAATTAGCGCCGAAGGACGCAGGGTGCATGAACACTGCACATGACATTTTGTTATTGTAAGCAGAAGTGCACCTGCGCCATTCATGTGTTTTATGTTGGGCGCATATATTTGTCATGTTGCACGGGGACAGGGCGTGCCAATGGCACATATATTTTCATGTTACATGGAACTTTGGTCCGCCGAAGGGTGCAGGTTTAATGTGTGTAACATCAGCTTTACGTGCACAAAAGGGGAGCTTGGTGCGGCACAGGGAAGGCTTGCATGACATTGTGCTACTATAAGAGGGGATGCGCCTGACGCTGTTTATGCAGTTTTATACTTGGCCGGAGTAAGCTGGTGTCGCAGGGGGCAGGGTGCACCAATGGCGTAAATACTTGCAATGTCACATAGAAGTTCGGTGTGCGCCAAAGGGTGCAGGGTTATTGGGTGTTGCAAGAAAGGAAAGTGCACTGTTCTTGGCGCAACTATATTTTATGCAGCAGGCAATGTGGGAGGTGTACCATGAGGAAAAAGCGCCAATTTTAAACCTATTTTTTTCAATTTCTTTGATTTCTTTCCTGACAGGCTTTTGATTTGTCAGGCCTCTTTTACAGGGTTTTTTGGATGGTGAAGGGGGCAAGCAAGGAAAGATGGCCAAGTGATTTTTGTGGCAGAGCCCTTCTCACCAGCAGATCTGGAAAGAGGAGGAAGAGCTTTCCAGTTGGAGAAGATAGCAAGAACAACAAAAAGGGAGGGGGGGGGGGGGGTTTACAAGCCATTAAACCTAACCAACCAAAAACAAAAATCAAAAACAAAACATAGGAGGAGCAAGAACTACTTACCCGGTATTTATAAAATGTGAGAGTGAAACGTTGGGTCCACGAAAAAATAGCGATACGAGGGTGACAAGGGCGTGCTGACAGGTGCAGAGGAAAAAAAACTATCACGTGTTTTCTGACTGGTCAAGAAAATGACAGGTTTTGCGGATGCACCTATATATAGGCAAAGGTGCAATAAATGCGCCAACCACTTTTTCAAGAGGCGCACCATTGAGATGTGTCGACACGGAAAATGGTGCACCCTTTGGCATGGAAAAATGTTGAGTCAACACGGGGATACTTGCGCCCTTCGCATAGTTTTAAGATTGTCAACACTTCATTCCTTGTGCACCTTTTGGCCCACCATAAACACAACGCAACAATTTTATGATGTTGACATAACAGGCGCATGCGCCTTGGGGTGCACATTTTGGTATGTCAAGAAAGGCGCATTTTAGGTTTTTGTGGGTGCAACACCTCAAAGGGTGCGACAAAGGAATTCCTATGAATTTCGAAAAGCGCAGGTTTAACCTGTGTTACACAGACAAAAGGAGTGTGTCCTAAAAAAAGACTAAGTTCGTAGAACTGGATTTCCCGAAAGGGACTTTTAGCAACATTTCGAACGCATCAGGGTTCCCAACGAGGGGACCAGAACAAAATTTTGGTATGGTTACCTGTAAAATTTCCCTTGTCAAATTTACGGGATAACAGTTGGCTCTTTCTGCGGACTATCTTTGAGCGGAACTCAAGGGTAGAGAATCCCAGATCTACATGTGCCTATCCATTGGGCCAGAGAGTCAAAAACAAGGGTGACGACAACGGAAAACGCAACAACTAACAAGAGTAAACACACGACAAAAACAAACACACAATCTTGAAGAAAAATGTACAAAGAAGAGAGCAAGCTCTAATTCCTGAAGATCTTCAGGCCATGTTGCCCGCTAGATAGGAGAAGCGGCTATTTGATCTTGCCTCTAAAAGAGATTCAAAATTCCATCATAGTTCTCTATCATACAGAGAGAACAAGAAAAATTCTCTCCATAGCTTTCTTGTGAACAACCTCTTAACTTGATCTTGAAAGGCACTGTCGACACTAAAATTTTCCTCCGTAATTTCTATTTCATTAATGTATGTATTAGGAATAGGATGTTGTTAAGTATAATTAGTAGTAGCGTCTGATAGAAGATAACGGTGCCGTCAGTACGGTGCCGCCAATAATGTGGAGTACGGTAACAGTCAAAGTACAATAGGAATGTTGTAAAAAGTAAATATTTGTCGTAAGTGGTCCGGTAATGTTAAAATGTCAAAGTTTGGGTAATTAGAGAAGTAGGGTCTACATGATTAGGAATTAGAAATATTATATTGGTAATAAGGACAAGGAGTGAGGTCATAAATATTTTGTGTATTTTATTTGTAAAAAGTCTAAAAATGTGGAACCCATGTAAAATGATAAGGTTTATCTTATCTTAAAAGATAAGCTTACATGTACAGATAAGAGTTAAGGTATGGAATATGATTCGTCAGAGTGGATTTCTTATCCTATCTTAGAGATAAGATGGATAAGCCTGGAAGTTCTATAAATAGAGAGGCCACCCCCCTCATTTAGCATAGAAGGAAGTAGTGAGAAATATTGTAGGAAGTGTGCGAAGGAAGCCATCAGTTTAAAGGTGTGTTGAAGAAGCCATTAAGAGGTGTAATTGTAAAGTTTCTCCCATAGTCTTGGTGAAAGGCAAGTGAAGTCAATAACACTTGAAGTACCTCATGGGTGAGATTGTAACAATTTCATGTTAATATTATAATTTACTTTGATATTTCAGATTTTTCATCATTCCATCTTATCATAGTCGATGGTATTCTTGTGTTATGTTGTTGTTTTGTTTCCAGATTACATCCACCAAACTAAAGGCTGTGCATTAGTAAATAATCATAGCACGAGGAGTTCCTGGTGAAGAATTATCATAGTGCCGGATTGGTGATGACATTTTGGTTCCGTTGCCGGGACCATTCCTCGTTGGTGGATTTTCTGGAGAGATATTCCCACTTAGTCAAAAATCAATTAGAGGGTAACCTTGTTTTTACTGTGCATAGTAGTTACCATGGTAAAGTCATTTTTGCCATGAATAGTAGTTACCATGGTAAAGTCATTTTTGTTGGAATAGTATTTACCGCAGTAAAGTCACTTTTTACCATGAATAGTATTTACCGTAGTAACTTCACTTTTTACTATGAATAGTGTTTACCACAGTAAAGTCATTTTTTACCGCAGTAAGTCAAGTTTTACCATAGTTTACCGTGGTCATTTCTATTTTACTGTAGAAAGGTGTAAAGTCACTTTCTAGTATAGTGATTCCAATTATTTGTGCACATAAGTCTTGTTGATTGTACTTGTGGGTTGGTATTTCACGGTGGTTACTTTTGAAAATGGGAAAGATTCCTATTTTTTCAGCTCAATCTAATGAAGATGCTTCTTCTTTCATTCAAGAGTTTAAACGATCTTGTATTTGTAATGGCCTTATAAGAAGGGAACAATGGACTGAATTTTTTCCTACCTTTTTGGATGGTTCAGCACTTAGGTGGTTTGAAACACTAGGTGATAATGTGAAAAATTCATGGGATTTATTAACTGAAAGTTTTCTTGAAGAATTTGGTGAACAACAGAAATATGCAGATCTCATGATCGAGATCACAAAGCTATCCCAAGGAGAGAAGGAGAAGATAAGGGATTATCATGCTCGTGTTCTAGAGCTAAGGAGGAAGCTCGATGCCCAGATCCTGAAGGAAGGATTAGCGGATGGGTTGATGAATGGCGTGGATAATCTCCTATGTAAGCACTTCATTCTTGGGATGAAGCCAAAGATCAGACAACGAGTGAAGTATGACCGCCCAGCTACCATTGAACAAGTAAAGGAGATTGCAAGAAGGCAAGAAGAAAGCATGGAAGAGGAGCCCAAAGAAATTGTTGCTAAAGTAGAGCCTACACCAGCACCTTTGGTCCAGAATCCACAACCACTCCCGGTGAGCACAAATATTTCTCCTAGTACATCTACTGAGTATGAAGATCTGCTCAAAAAGATGGGTCAGTTAACTATTAATCTTCTTCAAGGAAAGGAATTTAGTTCTCAGGGAGGAGATAGAGGTCCAAAAAGAAATATTTCTGAAGTTGTATGTTATGGTTGTTATAAAAAGGGTCATTATAAGTATAATTGTCCAGATAGAGCTTCTACATCTGGTAAAGGAGATAATGATAAAGGAAAAGCACCTGTGAATTCTTTTGATGTAGTAGATAAGAGCAGAAATAATGAAGTAGATGTGTTTGTAACAAAAAGAAAGAAAGAAAAAGATAATCAAGATGGAAATGATCCTAAGAAGATGAAAGGAGAAACTAGTAAGAAACATAGGAGAAGAAAGTTGGGTGTGCAGGATTTTCTGATTTCACAGGGGCAAGGACCATACTCCATCTTGGAAGATCTGTCCAAAAGGCCTGCAAATATTACATATGGTCAACTCTTGGCTATGTCTTCTGAGAAGAGGCGGGAGCTGCGAAGTGGACTCAATGCTCGAAGAAGGAAGGAGGTTGAGGTCCCTGTTTTGGAGGCAGAGGCAGATCCCTATGCTCCACAAGCTGAGGTATTATGTAATGGTATTTCAATTCATGATGTCTTAGTTGATGGAGGTGCTGCAGTTAATGTAATGACCGAGTCTGTAATGAATATGTTGGGTTTAAAAATTGATCGCCCTTCAACACTTATGTTAAGGTCATTAAATAAAGGAAAAACTAAACCAGAAGGTGTAGTTTCAAATGTGGCAATATCTGTTATGGGTGTTGTATGTGTGGTAGACTTTCAGGTGATGAAAAATGGTACTGTTGCGTACCCAATGCTGCTGGGAAGACCATGGCTAAGGAGAGTTCATGCAAGAAACTACTGGAATGAAGGTTTCATGACACTTGGACGTGGTAGAGAGAGGGTGAAGATAAATGTGATCCCTCGACATCATAAGGCAGAACCTGTGGATTCAAGTGATGAAATTGATGATTGGACATCCTCTGATTACTCTAGTACCAGTGAAGTGGACACTGAAGATGAAGAAAGTGAGGTGGATGTTTCAGTCATGGATATCCTTCCAGTCACACCAACTCATGACCCCATAAAATTATCTGAAGAAGAAGTTGATGATCGTCTCCAACAAATAAAGATTGGTGATGCTGTGATGGAGAGTGAGAAGGAATCCTACCTCCAGCTCTTTCGAAGGTACATACACCTATTCACTTTTGATTACAAGGAACTCCGTCAAGTAAGTTGGGTAGAACATTCTATTGAGCTGGTAGATGGTGCTAAGCCCATAAAGCAAATGCCATATAGAATGAATCCTAATTTTTCCAAGACTGTAAAAGAAGAAATAGATAAGTTGCTTGATGCAGGATTCATATTTGCTGTGGAGAATTCAGAATGGGTTTCTCCCATTGTGATCTCAATAAAAAAGAATGGGAAGCTACGCATTTGTGTTGATTACAGGAAGCTCAATAAGGCAACAAAGAAGGATCATTACCCTCTTCCATTTTCAGATCAGATCTTGGACGAAGTAGCTGGCCAGGAGTGTTATAGTTTTGCTGATGGATATAGCGGCTACAACCAAGTTCGTATAGCAGAGAAAGATCAGCTGAAGACCACGTTCACCACTCCTTGGGGAACGTTTGCTTATAGAGTTATGCCTTTTGGGTTGTGTAATGCTCCAGCAACATTCCAGCATTTGATGAATAGGGTGTTCGAACCCTACATTGGGACCTTCATCAGAGTATTTCTGGATGATTTTTGCATCTATGGGAGCAAGTTGGACCACCTGCACCAGATGGAGACAACATTTCAAAGGTTAGATGAAGCACAAGCCTCACTAAACCCTACAAAGTGTGTCTTTGGATGTTCTAAAGGCATTTTGTTAGGGCATGTTGTATCCAGAGATGGTATTGGTACTGATCCTGATAAAGTTTCAAAAATCAAAGATTTACCATTTCCTATGAATAGAAGTAAGTTGAGATCATTTTTAGGCCATGTGGGTTACTATAGAAGGTTCATCAAGAATTTCTCAAAGATTGCACAGCCACTAACCCAGTTCTTGAAGAAGGATGTTACTTATGAACCAGGAAATAAGGCGCATGAAGCTTTTGGACAACTGAAGGAAGCCCTGGTGTCTTCACCTGTTTTGAAGAATCCAGATTGGAGCAAGCCATTCATTGTGTACACTGATGCCTCAGATGCAACACTAGGAAGTACTTTGAGCCAAAAGGATGAAAATGGGAATGAACATCCAATTTACTTTGGGAGCAGACAAATGAGCAGTGCTGAGGTAAATTATACTATAACTGAAAAAGAGGCTCTGGCTATCATTTTTGCTGTAAAGAAGTTTAGAAATTACTTGCTAGGGTAAAAATTTCTAGTTGTAACAGATCATCAGGCTCTAAAATATATTGTAAATAAGTCTAACCCATCAGGGAGGATAGCAAGATGGATAATTTTGCTACAAGAATTTGAATTTGATATTATAGATAGGCCAGGAAAGAAGCATGTCAATGCAGATGCACTCTCTCGAGCCTATGATGGTTTAGGATCATCTTGTGATGATGATGATTTCCCCGATGCAGCATTGTTATCCCTTGACACAATCCCTAGTGAATACATAGATATTTGGAATTATCTGAATGAATTCAAGTTTCCTGATGGTGCCAATGCAAAGACTAAGAGAAAGATTACTCAAGCCAGTCGTCCATATTCTATTCTGCATGGAGTATTATTTCGAATAGGACCTGATGGACAATACAAGAGGGCAGTTGGACGTGATCAAGGGAAGGAACTGCTAGAAGAATTCCACAATGGTACATGTGGAGGGCACTTCTCTGGACAACTTACAGCAAGAAGGATCTTGGATGCAGGTTATCACTGGCCCACTCTTTTTAAAGATTGTTATAATTATTGTAAGACATGTGATATTTGTCAAACACATGGTAACCGTAAGACTTCATCAGCTCCATTATGCCCTATTCTTCCACTTGGTCCCTTTGAAAAGTGGGGAATAGACATTGTAGGTCCACTTCCAACTACCTCACGCCAAAATAAGTATATTGTAGTTGCCACAGATTATTTAACCAAGTGGGTTGAAGCTAGGCCATTGAAAAACAACTTCCATGGATGAAGTGGCAAGGTTCATATATGAACGCATTGTCACCAGATTTGGTTGTCCATTAGAAATTGTAACAGATCAAGGAAGCCACTTCATTAATGAGGTGGTAGAAGCCCTAGTCAATAAGTTTTCTATTAAGCACAGGAAGGCAACAACATACAAGCCAAGCACAAATGGACAGGTGGAACGAACAAATTTTGTGTTGTGTCAAATTCTAGCAAAAGATGCAGCCTTGCAGGTACATAAATGGGATAAAAGGATTCATGCAGCATTGTGGGCATATAGGGCAACATCAAAGTCAGCAACAGGATACTCCCCATTTCAGTTGGCTTATGGCATTGATCCAGTTCTTCCTATTGAGTTTGATATTCCCACAGTCAGAGTTATGAAAATGAAAGGATGGATGAAAGTGATTCAGTAAAAGAAAGGTTGGTACATCTTCATTTGCTAGAGGAAATGAGGGAAATAGCTAAGGATACAAGCCATAAGAAGAAAATGAAGCAGAAGGAATACTTTGATCAAAAGATCCGGTGGTCTCCATTTCATGTGAATGACTTGGTTCTAGTATATGATTCCAGATACAAAAAAAGAAGACAGAGAAAATTTCTTCCAAAATGGATGGGGCCCTACAAAATAGCAGCTGTGCATGAAAATGGTACGTACCGACTGGAGGAATTGGATGGCACTCCCATTACGAAATGGGTCAACCACGACAAGTTGAAGATTTTCCAAGCACCAGAATAGTCTACTCCGAGGACGGAGTAGAAGCTAGGAAGGGGGAAGATGTCGACACTAAAATTTTCCTCCGTAATTTCTATTTCATTAATGTATGTATTAGGAATAGGATGTTGTTAAGTATAATTAGTAGTAGCATCTGATAGAAGATAACGGCGCTGTCAGTACGGTGCCGCCAATAATGTGGAGTACGGTAACAGTCAAAGTACAATAGGAATGTTGTAAAAAGTAAATATTTGTCGTAAGTGGTCCGGTAATGTTAAAATGTCAAAGTTTGGGTAATTAGAGAAGTAGGGTCTACATGATTAGGAATTAGAAATATTATATTGGTAATAAGGACAAGGAGTGAGGTCATAAATATTTTGTGTATTTTATTTGTAAAAAGTCTAAAAATGTGGAACCCATGTAAAATGATAAGGTTTATCTTATCTTAAAAGATAAGCTTACATGTACAGATAAGAGTTAAGGTATGAAATATGATTCGTCAGAGTGGATTTCTTATCCTATCTTAGAGATAAGATGGATAAGCCTGGAAGTTCTATAAATAGAGAGGCCACCCCCCTCATTTAGCATAGAAGGAAGTAGTGAGAAATATTGTAGGAAGTGTGCGAAGGAAGCCATCAGTTTAAAGGTGTGTTGAAGAAGCCATTAAGAGGTGTAATTGTAAAGTTTCTCCCATAGTCTTGGTGAAAGGCAAGTGAAGTCAATAACACTTGAAGTACCTCATGGGTGAGATTGTAACAATTTCATGTTAATATTATAATTTACTTTGATATTTCAGATTTGTCATCATTCTGTCTTATCATAGTCGATGGTATTCTTGTGTTATGTTGTTGTTGTGTTTCCAGATTACATCCACCAAACTAAAGGCTGTGCATTAGTAAATAATCATAGCACGAGGAGTTCCCGGTGAAGAATTATCATAGTGCCAGATTGGTGATGACAGTACCATAAATGCCCTTCGGCTCTCTTCGTTTTTCCCACAAAAGTGCTCCCATTCTGCTTAGAATTTTTATCGAACAACCTTTCCTTCTTCAATTGATCCTATCGAGCTAAGCTCTTTTCTTCGAGCTCTGCTAGATACATTTCAATATGGAAAGTCTCATCTTCAATCACTAGTACATAGCAAGAAGTCCCACAGAAATTCAACCTTGAAAAGGTGACATGCCGAGAGATCTCTTGGGAGTACCATGTAGATCTACCCACAAAGCATTCAGTGATTTTATGAACTTGTGACACATTGGCTGATTTCATCAACTAGCTTCCGTATGATGGTCACTAGTTCTTATTATTGGATTCTAGTGATGACCATTTCCTTGGGGGTAATAATCAGAAGCATGGTTACCAAGGTTATCCAGTATGTGCATAGCAAAAACTAATTACCTTCTGTGAAGATCTCAGTTGGAAGCGTTATCATCAACAATTTTGTCCTGCAATTTCCAAATCTGGGTACAATAAGGTTCTCTTTGATGAAGGTGCAAACAACCTCAGAAGTGGCATGCTTGACAGGTATGGCCTCCACCCATTTCGTGAAGTAATCTCAGTTGTTGTTAGGACGTAACTATGTCCAACTTGATTAAGGGATTAGAGTGCTCCAATGAAATTGAATTACCCGTTGCCTGAATGGTTTGTCAATAATTGAGGATCCAAAAACATCTCAACCTTTCGGTTTGCCAAAAAATTGTTGGCAGTTCGCATTTGCTACCCAGGGAATGCTATCCTGAAACTTAGCGTTATGCCAATAGTACCTGGCCCGAATGATCTTGTGTGCTGTAACGAAGAGGAGAAGTCCTCCACAGGTTGAGTCATGAAGAACTCAAAACTTTAGCATCAGAGAAAGAATCAAGTGGAGATGTCAATTCCAACGTTTGTACAATCCATCATCCCAATGACATATCTTGCCGCTCTGAGCTTCATCGTTCACTTCTCCTTTCTAGTTAGGTGATCTGGGCACTCACCATATTCTGAGAAATCCAACAGCGATATCGGAATACCATTCTGTCTCTGATGCATAAATAGAACCATGGGTAAAGAATCAACTTTCTTCAAAAAAAGAAGGCTTTGTAGAGCTCCATTATATAGAGCTCATATACCCATTTACGTCTTCAAGTACTCTGAGTCTTTGGTTTTCAGCCATCTAGCTGACATAGGCCATCTTACCATCTTACCAGCTTAGTTTCCTTGATGTCAAGATCGTATTCTTGGACCTTCCCAATCCATTTCCTATAAACTCCCTAACTCTTGTTGAGTCCTGACTTAACTGCCATGTCAGGGACCAGTACTCTTTGTATGAGAATTACAGAATCCAAGTACATCAAGTTATTGACTAGTGCTTTAGACAGCAAAGGTGAAAGGCACTTTTCCAATTGTGACATCTTCAAGAATTTTGAGGCTTAAGAGGAGAGCTCATGAACGCAATCGGGGATTCAACATCCATTGGAGAATTCTTTTGCATTAAGATAGTTAGATACAGTATGCAAGATGCACTATACATGATGAAATCTTTGCTGAAATCAACATACCAGATGGTGCGTGAGCAAAAAAGGTTTTTATCTTCGAATGATGTCTTACCCCTTCACTCCATTGGAAAGTTGGGATCCTTTCATCATATTAGATATATGAAGTCTTTATCAGCAAAATCGGGAACGAAATGTCTGAGAAAATTTACTTTTCTGTAAAGAGTGAACACCAGTTTTGCTTGTAGGCAAAGTAAGGCTTAAATAGCCCTTAACTCTTTTGACATCTATCTTAGTCCCCTTCTCTAAATGCTTACATTACATGTCCTACATAACTTGCCTTCGGTGACTCTCCAAAGATAGACTTGTTTAGGATTTATGCAAAATCAATGCTCTCGGCATAGGAGTCAAGACTTGCTCTAAATGATTACAAATCACTTCATCTTTTGGAGAACACAGTTAGTCATCTATGTAAACTATGATGACCTATCATACCTTTGAATGTAAAGTGCCATCTAAAGGTGGCATAACTGGCTCCTTATCCTATTAATGATTCTTCTATATTGAAGGTACCCTAAGGAATGGTCCTTTATTGAGTTGAATTGTCTTCAGGCATACTTTACCTTTGATCCATAACTTGAAAATCTGTCAATGCCGGACAACATAATTAAATTGGTTTGCTTGTAGTACTTGATCCATTATCACAGATGGGTACCTTATTCTGCAAAGTGACTAAGTTCTGAAATTCCACACATACCTACGATCTCACGATTTTTCTTCTGACCATCTACAATATTACTTCCACACCCTTCAGGTACTCTGATGAATTGCGCACCACAATTTCTTGCATCCTCAGGTATCTTCTGGTCATTTTAAGCTGGGATGGTACAACAACATCTTGGGGTTGTAATGCCACTAGGATGAAAAGGCTTGACATCATCCCCCTTGATCCGGAATGTCACCTTACCCAAATCTAGACTTCTTCTGGCTTGAAAGCACTTCAGGTCATTGTTAAGACCATATCTAACACAATCCAACTAATTTCAGCAACATTGTCCACAATTCACTTTTCCTCAGGTGTACAATACTTCCCGATTGTCTACGGAATCTAAGTTCTGCAGTACCCAAGAAATGTAACAGATTGTAAGTTTCTGAGAAGAGGAAGTATCATCTTCTCTCCAAAATGCTGATTATCAAATAATTTTACGGAAACCAAACCTTTGGAATCTTATTTCCTTTGCTAGCTGTATCACTCTCTCTCTTTTTGATTCATGTCACAATTGACTGGTCAGAGAGCAGGAACTTGACAAGGTCATAACTTGAGCTCCGGGTGTCCGTTTGAGTCCATTTTTTTTTGAAACCACATGTTTCGATGAGACGAATGCAATAGCAACCAGCCCTACCAGTTGGGGCAAGTTTTTGACACATTTTCGGGCCCTAAATCCGCCATCTTGAGGCCAAAAATTAGGATTTAAGTTGTAGTTCAGTTTTTTCCTATTTTTGGGCATTAGTTAATTTTAGTCTATTAGTTGCATTATGAGTTAGAAAGTTGGCAATTCCTCTAATTTAGGAATGTAGAAGATGCGTGGCAATTTCTGTGCCCGTACGAATAAGCATGCGAACTTACTAAGAATAGCAGGTTCTAGTAAACTGCTAAAAATAGTAATTTCCGCCACCTAGAGTAGATTTAGTCAAGTTAGTTAGAGTTTTCTTGGCAACTCGAGTTGGGAGTTGTTTTCCTATTTAGGAAACATTGTAATTCATTATTCAATAACAAAGAAGGAGATCTATTTTCTTTTGGAGTTCATATTATTTGCAGTATATCAAGTTTGTTCATAATTTGGCTACATTATCTGGTATCAGAGCTGGTTCGAAGTATTTTTTTTAAAAATGGCAGGAAGAGGAAGAGGAAGAGGAGGCGGTATTGCCCAGATGAATAGAAATATGCAAGATCTGCAGAGGCAAGTTGTTGCGCTTGCTGCAATGATAACCCAGAGAGGAAATCAAGGTGGAGATGACACAGATGAAGAAGAAGTTTGTGAAGAGGAGGAAACGCAAGCACCACCATTAGCTTTTGAAGAAAGGATGCTTCGAGCATTAGAAGGAAAGAATGATGGGATAAGAGTTGATGTTTCAGAGTATGGTGGTAGTCTAAAACCAGAGGAGCTGATAGACTGGTTGACTAGCATGGGAAAATTTTTTTGAGTGGAAGGCTATGTCAGAAGAAAAGAAGGTAAAATTTGCATGCACGAAATTGAAAGGTCATGCTATGTTATGGTGGGATCACCTACAGAAAGAGCGGTCAAGAAAGGGGAAAGAAAGAATTAGGACGTGGAGTAAGATGGAGAAGAAGCTGAAAGATAAATTTCTCCCTGTGGATTATGCACAAACCCTTTACAGGAGGTTTCAGAATCTCAGACAGAACTTACAAACAGTGCAAGAATACACAGATGAGTTCTACAAGTTGTCCATTCGTGTAGAGCATGAAGAAACTGAGGAACAAATGGCTGCAAGGTATGTAAATGGATTAAAATTTTCTATTCAAGATGAGATAAGTATGCATAGGATTAAAAGCATGGAGGATGCCTATCAATTAGCCTTAAAGGCCGAGGAAAAACAAAATCGTCAAAGTTTTAGGAGATCACCTGGAATGAATAGGGGGGCCTCATCTTCCTTTCGGGGATGAGCTGGTTTCAGCCAAGGTAGGGGAGAATCATCTCGTGGATTGGAAAAGCAAGAGGATACGAGACAAGATTTCCAGAATCAACAAAGAGGCAGAGGATTTTCTAGGGGCAGAGGATATGCTGGCGATAGAGGATGGGAGGCTCCACGAAGACCATTTGTTTGTTACAGATGTGGTGAAGAAGGGCATCGGGATTTTGAATGCCCACATACTTATACACATGACAAGAGGCAAGGAGATGCTCCAAGAGTAAATCTTGTTGAAGCTGAACAAGTAGAAGATGAACAGGACCTAGAAATTCCACCAGATGTTGGAGAAAATCTGATGATCAAGAGGACGATGATTGCTCCAAGAAAGGAGATCAAGGGGGATGCATGGCTGCGTACAAATATTTTCAGAACAAGATGCACTTCAGGAGGAAAGGTATGTAATGTTATTATTGATGGTGGTAGTTGTGAGAACATGGTTTCAAATGAGATGGTCGATAAATTGGGTCTGCATTGTGAGAAGAATCCTAACCCTTACCGTATTGCATGGTTTAAGAAGGGTAATGAAGTTACTGTTGATAAGAGATGTTTAATAAGCTTTTCTATTGGGAACAGTTATAAGGATGAGATTTGGTGTGATGTTATTCCTATGGATGCATGTCATATGCTGCTAGGAAGACCATGGCAATTTGATAGAAAAGTTATTCATGACGGGGGAAAGAATAATTATACTTTCTGGAAGGATGGCACAAAAATAGTTTTGCTACCTCTTAAGGAAAAGAGGAAGGCTTAAAATATTCTTTCTGCAAAGGAATTTGTGAAGGAGGCAAAGGCAACCGGTTTTTTTATGCACTAGTCACAAATAAGGATGAACCTGTAAGTGCACAAATACCAGTAGAAATAATAGAATTAATAGAAGAATTTTCAGATGTTATTCCTGATGAGCTACCAGATGGATTACCACCCAAAAGAGATATTCAACACCATATTGATTTGATTCCAGGGTCTTCACTCCCAAATCAAGCGGCTTATAGGATGAGCCCGACATTGCATGCAGAGTTGAATAGGCAAGTGGCAGAGCTCGTGCGAAAGGGGGTCGTAAGGGAGAGCATGAGTCCGTGTGCAACCCCAGCTTTATTAACACCAAAGAAGGATGGAACATGGAGAATGTGCACGGATAGCAGAGCAATCAATAAAATTACAATCAAGTATAGGTTCCCAATACCTCGCCTTGATGATATGATGGATGTGCTTGCTGGATCTAGGTATTTCACCAAGATTGATCTTCGAAGTGGTTATCATCAGATTCGGATCAGAGAAGGAGATGAGTGGAAAACAACATTCAAGACAGGAAATGGATTATATGAGTGGTTGGTGATGCCATTCGGGTTATCCAATGCACCTAGTACTTTTATGAGATTGATGAACACCGTGCTACGGGAGTATAATGGTAAGTTTGTTGTGGTTTATTTTGATGATATCTTGATCTTTAGTAAAACTAAAGAAGAACATTTGAGGCATCTAAGGGTGGTATTTGAAGTGTTAAGGAAAGAGAAACTCTATGCAAATATGAAGAAGTGCACATTTATGCAAGAGAGTTTGGTATTCTTGGGCTTTATTATTTCAGCAGATGGGGTACAGATGGACTCAGAAAAGATAAAGGCAATTATTGAATGGCCTACTCCACGGAGTATAACAGAGGTAAGAAGCTTTCATGGTCTAGCAACATTTTACAGAAAATTTATTAAAAATTTCAGCAGTATTGTAGCACCTATAACAGATTGCACAAAAGGAAGGGAGTTTTTGTGGACAAAGGCAGCTGAGGATAGTTTTCAGTTCTTGAAGAAGAAGGTGACAGAGGCACCCATTTTGGCACTACCAGATTTTGATAAAGTGTTTGAGGTTGATTGTGACGCCTCACATGTGGGTATTGGTGTTGTTCTAAGTCAAGGTGGAAAGCCAGTAGCTTTCTTTAGTGAGAAACTGAATGAGGTAAGAAAGAACTACTCTACTTATGATGTGGAATTTTATGCAATTGTACAAGCATTAAGGCATTGGAGGCATTACTTAGTGCCTAAGGAGTTTGTGTTATTTACAGACCACATAGCCCTGAAGTATGTGAATACCCAAAAGAAGTTGAATAGTAGGCATGCAAAGTGGGTATCATTTTTGCAGGGTTATACTTTTTCTCTAAAACATAAATTAGGAAAACAGAATCAAGTTGCAGATGCATTGAGTAGGCGTGTGACTTTGTTTACCACTATGGAAAATGAGGTGGTGGGTTTTGAAGCAATAAAGGGTTTGTATTCTTCTGATTCTGATTTCAAGGATATTGTTGAAAGGTTAATTCGTCCATTGTCAGACAATGCAGGAGATGTCCAGGATGAGTACATTTTACAGGATGGCTACCTATTCAAGGGACGCCAACTATGTATTCCAGTTGGGTCTATGAGAGAGAATATAGTGAAAGAGTTGCATAGCGGAGGATTGGCTGGGCATTTTGGTAAAGATAAGACGATAGCCTTGGTAGCAGAGAAATACTATTGGCCAAAGCTGAAAAGAGATGTGGTAAGATATGTGGAGAGGTGTCGAATTTGCCAAGTCTCGAAAGGCCATGCACAGAATACAGGGTTGTATATGCCGTTGCCTGTTCCTAAAGGGTCGTGGACAGATCTGAGTATGGATTTTGTTTTGGGATTACCAAAAACACAACGAGGTAATGACTCAATTTTTGTGGTTGTTGATAGGTTTTCTAAGATGGTTCATTTTATTGCCTGCAAGAAAACAAGTGATGCGACAGGCGTAGCAGATTTGTTTTTCAGAGAAGTTGTTCGTTTGCATGGTGTTCCAAAAACCATTACTTCAGATAGGGACACAAGGTTCTTAAGTCACTTCTGGCGGACTTTATGGAAGAAATTGGGAACTCAACTACAGTTCAGCAGTGCCTATCATCCTCAGACTGATGGGAAAACAGAGGTGGTAAATCAGAGTTTGGGAAACCTGTTAAGGTGCATCGTTGGGGAAAAGCCGAAACAATGGGACTTAGCATTACCACAAGCTGAGTTTGCATATAACAGTTCCATAAACAGATCCACAGGAAAGTCTCCATTTTCAATTGTGTATGGGAGTAATCCAAATGGGGTGTTAGATTTGGTACAACTACCAGTTGATGGCAGAGTCAGTGATGATGCAGAAGCATTTGCCGAACATATACAACAATTGCAGGAAGAAGTGCGGAAGAAGCTGCAGAATAGTAATGATAAGTATAAGGAAATAGCAGATGTGCACAGATGGAGAAAGGTATTTACAGTTGGTGAGTTGGTTATGGTATATCTGCGGAAGGAAAGGTTTCCAAAAGGAACCTATAACAAGCTGAAGTACAAGAAGATTGGTCCCTGCAAAATCGTGAAAAAAATAAACGATAATGCTTATGAGGTAGAATTGCCAAGGAATTTTGATATTTCTCCAGTGTTTAATGTTTCAGATTTGTATTCTTTTCATGGGGATGGTGCAGAAGGGGATGTTATTGATGAAGTAGTAGATTGGAGGCAGCAGGTTCCGGTGAAGAAGAAAGAAGAAGTGGATCAGATTCTAGATAAGAAAACAATGGACACGCGACATGGGAAATACAACAAATATTTGGTACATTGGAAAGGACTGGAACAAGAGGACAATACTTGGGTCACAGAGTGGGAGATTAAGAAGTTGGATGCAGATAAATGGAAGCAGTTTGAAGAAGACAACTTGCAGGAGCTGCGTTTTTTTCAAGCAGGGGAGAATGATGCGCCAAAATTAGCAGGAACTTGACAAGGTCATAACTTGAGCTCCGGGTGTCCGTTTGAGTCCGTTTTTTTTTTAAACCACATGTTTCGATGAGACGAACGCAGCGGAAACCCACCCTACCAGTTGGGGCAAGTTTTTGGCACATTTTCGGGCCCTAAATCCGCCATCTTGAGGCCGAAAATTAGGATTTAAGTTGTAGTTCAGTTTTTTCCTATTTTTGGGCATTAGTTAATTTTAGTCTATTAGTTGCATTATGAGTTAGAAAGTTGGAAATTCCTCTAATTTAGGAATGTAGAAGATGCGTGGCAATTTCTGTGCCCGTACGAATAAACATGCGAACTTACTAAGAATAGCAGGTTTTAGTAAACTTCTAAAAATAGTAATTTCCGCCACCTAGAGTAGATTTAGTCAAGTTAGTTAGAGTTTTCTTGGCAACTCGAGTTGGGAGTTGTTTCCTATTTAGGAAACATTGTAATTCATTATTAAATAACAAATAAGGAGATCTATTTTCTTTTGCAGTTCCTTTGATTGAGAAATCATCAAACTCTTCGATGCTATTCCATACTGCATTGCGGTAGTGTTTGAGCCGGTCATTCTTTACTTGGTATATTCCTTTTACCTGATTGACAATTAGCTCAACATCACCTTGCACTTTTAGATTCTTGATTCCCTTTTCTTTTGTAGCTTGCATGCCAAGTAACAAGGATTCATATTTGGCAGTATTATTAATATTGAAAAACTATAACTTGAAAGAAAAAGGGAAAATATCATCTTTAGGAGATATTAGAATAGCCCTAGGGCCGCATCCACTTGTCGCACAACTACCATCAAACTGTAATGTCCATACTTTGTTGAGATCCTCTTTTTGGACGAGAACATCCATTCTATCTAATTCGGTGGACATAAAGTATTTTCCCATCCCTGATGATTCGAAAAGAATCTAAGGCTTAGGGTCATCAGAATTGGTGACTAGATATTTCTTTTATGATTCTGGTTCCAACATCTGCATCACCCCTTCGACAGAGATATCGGCTTTGGACCAGTCCATATGAATTTCCCCACCAACTTCTTTACATAAGCTCCTCCCTAGCAATATCTAGTATGATACTAGAATATCAGCTATGAGAATAGTCATTTTTACCTTTTTCTCGAGAAATGCCACAAATGCGAACTGCGCATCCTTGATCTGACCAATCACTGGTACCTATTTGGTTTCCATGGAGTAGCATTTACCAAAAGGTTTAGTAAGTGTGAGGCCCAAAGCATGGGTGACCTTTTTCTAGCATGACATTATCAGAAGCTCTAGAATCAATTATACAATTACTTAGTTTATGACAATTGATTAGAAGAGATAGGTAAAAAGGTTCAATTTTCCCTGATGCAAAATTCAAGGAAATGTTTATGTGAGATGTAGGAGGAGTGGGAAGAATTCCTTTTGGGGAAATGGGAGGAGGGACGACAACTTGGCTTTAGATATACTTAGTTAATCTTATAAGCTACTCTGGGTTAGACTGAAGGTACTCAACTTCTGACATCTGGATCTTGGTCTTTTTCACATGATCAATTATATTGAATGCGACCAAGGGTTGCGCTAATGAAGGAATGAGTCCTTCATTTCACGTTTTTGGAGGAGGATTACTAGTCTTTATGGGATTGGAGGAACGCTAAATTGGAGGAGAAACAAGAGGAAAAGATTTCTTCACAAAAGGTTTAATTGGAGGTTGAGTAGGAAGGGGTTTACCTCTTTTAGCGATCATTGGCAATGGAGTTACCACAACCTTTTCCTTTTGTTTTTTAGTAGCAACCTTTGCTTCTTTTCCTTGTGAGCCTAAAAGTGAAAACTGCATATGATCGTCTACTCACATACCTTGGGTACCCTCTTCTTCATAAGATTCCTCATCTTTAAATTCCATATACCTAATAGTAGATTTTCCAGTCGGTTCAACGATGTCTTAATCATCTTCACCTTGCGACAAAGGTTCTTCGTAATTTGGATCATCTTCTTTGATTTCAACCAAGGCATTGACTAGAGGGGCTTCAATTACTAACCTTGGAGAAGCATCAGGAAAACACGGCCTTTAGGGGGCATTATTGGGGGTGCAGTTCCTCCGTGGGATATCCTGGTAAGGAGCAGGAGATGATGTTTGAGCCAATTGCTTCTTTAATGAGAGAAATTCATTCGCCATCTTCTGAAATGCTAAATCTGATGAGGTAGCCTGAGAAGAAGTTGAAGCCATTGATTTGGATGGCTCTTGTCTTAACTCACCAAATATAAGGAGGTTATCTTCTATCTGAATGGCCATAGCTTAATCAAGGACCAAGGTGGGTGTTTGTTCCATAAAAGTAAGAAAGTTACTTTCAAAATCATGGTGTTCAAGAAGAAACAATTTTAATTCTCTAATGTTGGCATCACGGCAAGAGGCACGAAGTTAATCAGTGAATTGAATCGGGTGATAAATTCACGCATGGTTTCATTGGCTTCCTTCTTCATGTGAGTGATTCATGACAATAACACAAATGCATCTTCTGAAGGCTTGTATCTATCTTCAAATGTAGTCCGTAATGTGGCCCAACTGGTGAGAGATCCGGCTGGTAAATGCTGGAACCATTCTGATGTACACCCTTGCAAGGTCTCTAGAAAGAGACGTACGGATACGTCTTCATGAGTCATGTCCAGAATGTTGCATGACATAATAAACACAACTATATGCACGTTTGTGCTTTGATTTCCGCTCCCATCAAATTTCTAGAAATTCTTGTGATTTCTGCTGGGGAGGGGGTGTACTGGATGTGGCAGTGCTAGAGGACCCATGGTATTTCCCCATGGTACAGGTAGATTAATTTCCATTTGAAAACTGGGAAAAAGAACACAAGTAGGGAGTGTGGTTCCACTTAGCAAAAGAGCACTGCAAGTTGATGTTGAGGCACGTTGTGAAATCTGGCTCTTTAGTGGAGGTGAGACACTTCTTGCTGATCAATAAATTGACTTCAGAGATGTGAATTGTGCTGGAGTGATACTGAAATTGTGCCTTCAAAGTAGATCAAAAATTGGATCAACTTCCCATGAGATCTTCTGCTGCGAGTAAATGGTTCGCCTACTAATATACCCATGTAGATCTGCCCAACAATTAAGAGTAGATTTATTTAACAATCTTTTTGTTTACATTTGCTGATTTTTTTATTTTTCTGGAAAAAATCAAGTAGCATGTACTTTTTTAATATTTAATTTGACCCTCTTTTAATAACAACTGATTGCAGTTTTCTGACAAAGATTAATAAGGATAAAAGGTGGGTTAATTTAGAAAGCTGATTTCTAGATCTTTGACCTGAATTTTGCAAGGTTTTGAAAATATCATAATCTTAGATCTACTAAAAAATACAAGTTTTTTCTAAAAACTCAGCGAACTAAAAGCTCTTATCTGGCCTAGATCTATTGATTGTTATAAGGAAATTTTCAGTTTTTATCACTTCTGCAAAAAATGTTAATTTTTAATAAAGAGTTAAAATTTGCAATCTGGTAGTGATTTTTATAGTTCTTTAGTTATTTCCTTAGTTTGATCCCAGTAGAGTCGTAAAAAACTATTGGTTTGAAAATTTTTCGGTTAGGCAGGTCATGGGGAAACAGGCCAACAGTGTGCAGGGCATAGCCCCGCTTTGAGACAGCAAAGCAAAACTGGTTTATTGCTAATCTATCAAGCAGGAATCTGTGTAATTCTACACTATTCTAACTTCAAGGGGTTTGGGATCTCATCCTAGTAGACGTAGTTCTAACAATGAATAGAAAGTTAGGAGAGAAGGAATGGAGGAGGGTAGATCTGAAGGAAGAAAATAAATCAGTTCCAAGATAGAAAGGTCAGAAGGTTTATGCTTTGGGTTGGTAGTAAACAGAGCCAAACTTACTTGCATAAACAAACAAAGCAATACTGATGAACAAATTACAATAATAGGAATGAATCTAACAGAATAAAAACATAGATCTAACTTACGGAAGATCTGATGCAAATAACACATACATTAAGCACAAAGTCTAAATATATGTATTAACATTCCTTCTTTAACAAGAAAGCACAAAGTCTTTCTCTCCTCACTTCTCATTTCATACAAAAAATTTCCACCTGGAATACAAAAATTACTCCAGTATTTATAGAAGGAGAGGAGGAAAGAAGAAAAAAAAAAAGCAACAACTATTTACAAAATATCTTACAAGATATTTACAAAATATCTAAAAATTCAAAAGTTGACTTTGGGAAAGTTTTTGGATGGTAACATCCCATGATGCAACATAGATGATGTCATTGCAAATGCCATCAAGATTTTTAAATATTTTACAAAAAAGATCAAAGCATACACAAGAAGAGGAACTACTCCTCATCATCTATTTGCTCAAACTTGGTGTCCTGCTTCAGATCAGGAGAGGTGATGTGACACTGTGCTCGATATTCCATAAACTTTCTGATCATCGCTTGAAGTTGATCATGATCTGGACCTCTGAAATGGTCGCTAATGACTTCATAAGTTTCTTTCTCATTCTTGATTTGGTCAGGTAACCCGACGAACTCCTCACATGCATCGATCAAAAATCCAATGAAATTGTGGCAAGCCAAGAGGTTATTGATTTATTCTCGGTTAAAAGTCACCTCTGGTTCTAAACCTTGAGTGACTATAGCCTTGAAGTGCTAGAATGTATCATTTTCTTCCCTCAAGTTGTACGATTCACTGAGCATCCCTGGAGACATTTCTGTAACTGTTTGCTCCATGTTGTATTGTGCATCCAGGGCTTCATCTTTGATTTTATCAATTCTCTCTAGGATATATTTCATCTGATCAACCCAGTAATCTAATGCAATGAGAGCTTTATTATGTGCCTGCGGGTGACTGATGAAGCTGACCTTCAATAGGCCATTATCTGAGTAGTTAGCCATTTCTTAGAATGTTTCATGTTACAACCTAGCATTATCCAACTCCTCAGAGAGGGAACCTGCTACTGCTTGTGGCTCCTTATTTGCTTGAGCTATATCCTAGTAGAGCATTGTGAATTTCCCAATCATTTCCTCACTATCTCTTAGGATTCGCTCAATCCAGGATGATACTATTTTACCTTGTTAATCAATCTTAACATATTCATTTATTTTATCCTGATTGAGAACTTCTATGGGTTTAGAGGAAGTCACAGGAGGAGCGTTGCCCATTTTCTAAAATGCTTAGAGGAGATGTTTGTTTTATACCTTGAGTATTATCTTCTCTTGTTTTTCTTCTTGGAGCTTCTTGCAAAGAGCATCCACAACAAATAAGGCTTCCCCTTGCAGGATTTCAGATAAGGTCCCCATTGTGACTTGAGTCACTGTTAAGTCTATGGGGGGGGACATCCTTATTTTCCTTGGTGGGGTCCGGGTAAGAAATCTCCATGAATCTCTCCCCCGAAGTGCTTTTCGAAAAGTGATTTATTGCTTTCTGCTTCTTGGGTCCCTTCTTCAGAATGACAGAGAAGTTTAGGGGTACGATGGGAACCTTTCTCTTATGTTGGCCCAGATGATCAGAACTCCAACTAGGACTTATGGGAGTGGGAGTAGAAGAAATAGAAGAGGAAAGGGGAATGAAAGGGGAAGAAACTATAGAGGCCTCAGGGAATAATGTTGAAAAACTCGGTGGTGGGTATTCATAAGGAGTCCAACGTACCACTGCTTGTGGGGCCTGGAGTTACTACGGGAGAAGAGAAGGACATGGAAATGGAAGGGATCTGCAATTGGATTGAGGGAATACTAGGTGACTGATCCGTAAGGGAGGAAAAGATGGAAGAGGTTGGAGATGGAAGGGAGGTAGGGAGAGGAGTCGACACATACCTAGGAATAGATGCTTTAATGACAGGGGTAAGAGAAGAAATGGAAGAAGGAACATTGGGTACCTCTGTAGTTGTACTTGTGATAACATTCTGGGTGGATGTATCTGTTGAAACCTCTGTTATTTATTCTTCTTTACCTTGAGATACCAGGTCAACTATTTGCTTCTCAAAATTAGAAGGAAAGCGTTCAAGAGCTTCTTCTTGTTTGCTTGATTCACCTTGCTTCTCTTTTCCTTTTCCTTTCAGCACATGGGCCGGTCTTAGAGGTGCTCTACCTGAAGGAGAATTAGTGAAATCTACTTCGAGGTAGGTGAGACAATTTTTTTTGCACCAATGTTCATTGTGCTCCAATGTGGGCTTAACCCTTTCTTGAATGGTTTTCGGTGCTTTGGCTCAGTCGATCTCCGCGAATGACCAATCATCCTCATCTGTGTCTAAGGTAAACTAGATCAATTTCTTGATCAGTCTCTTGGAATTCTTTTTGGATGATGGCTATGCCATAGTGGATGATACCTCCAGAGCTAGTCCGGAGTGATCCTTTCGCCTAATGTCTATCTCATGTGTCAGGTCGATCCAAATGTCCTCGATCTTGAGAACATGGATGGGATCAATTTTTTGCTTTGGGAGGCAACTCCGATAGTCAAAGTTCGGCCTTGCTAGGAAGTTATGATTCAAATTTAGCAAATCCAGCTCAGCATACATCTCCTATGCTTTGACAAGTGTGGGGCAGGTGTATCGGCCAATTCTAAGGGGGAATGGATTTCCTCCTTTCTCTCTCTTCATGCACTTCTCATGGTAAGTGATTATCTTCCTTGAAAATTCCAAGAGGATCAGTTTTGGCCCTACATACCTTAGCAGCTTCGTTGGTTCACCCTCAAAATTTACATCTCTGAGGTATGTGAATGTGGGGATTTATGTGAACAATGCTCCCCATTTCTTTGTAGCAGCAATCACACTCAGGCTGGTCTGACCATGTCTCATGTTTGGCCTCAGCAAGTAGATTACCTCATAGAAGAAGGCATCATTAATTTTAGAAAACTGGGGGATGTTGATCTCAAGCCTTATCTCTATATAGAACTCATATATCTTAACTTGGGGCCATACCCTGTTATGAGCTAACCCTGTAAAGTCCCTTTCTACTGCAACAGTATATACAACGTAGGAAATCATGTAGAACTTCCCAGTTGTTAGAACTTGTTGAAGGTACTCGGAGATGGTTTCATTGATGATCTCTCCCCAGCCAAAGCTCTAAACATGAGCATTCTTGTTCATGGTTTCTAGAAACCTCAGCATCCATTTGTGGAAATAATGGGCATCAGGGAGCCCAAATACTCTATTTGAGAAGGTGATTGTATCACTCAACTCTTCATTAAAGTCACTTTGGTGGATGGTTTGTGGTCATCTACTCACCATCTTTTTGTTCTGTAGGTAAAGCTCATTCATCATCTACATGCATTTATCCTCATTATTGTCCCAAGCCTTTTTGCAGTCTTTAAGGCTTATTTCTACATATTATCATCCCATGTTTGTGATGAGAAATGCCCGAGGTTGGTTCAAAGTGATGAGTTGAGAGGTCGATGATCACCTTTTGCTCTTTGTCTTCGACACATCTAGTGTCCTTGTTATAGCACCAATAAACCAACATGATGAACTTGTTATTTACGACAATTACTGGCAGCCCAACTGCAAAGTGCAATCCACTGCCCACTAACTTTTTCATTCACGAGACACTATTTTCCCAGTTGGTCCCTTGCCATTCCATTCACTATGTCCTAGCTTGGTCCTTGCACTCCATATGAGTCAATCTTGAAATTATCCATGCTTAGCTCAACTTATGGTTTCCTTGAGCTGTGTGAGTCTCAAGATAATCGGGGAGGTCCAACATACAAGAGCACACTCATGTTATTCATATGAGTCAGGCATTATAAGGCTTAGGGCGGAAGGTGACTAGCATGCTCTAGACACTTAAAATTGATACTTCATTTAATACATCTTGTTCACTGATTTATTTCCCCCTCGTGCTTAGCTTTAGCTTTAGGTATCTTGGAGTGGGAGCGTGGTTTCTTGCTTGAAATCTACAGAAGACATGAAAATGTGAGTTTGGTGGAAGAACATTTCCCTGTTGGTGTGCCGTGAAGAAGCATTCAGTTGTGATGTGTGTTGTTCTGCAAGAAGGAGGATCCTGTCCCGCGTGAAGGTCCAACATTGAGAAGATTTCCTGTCCATGTCAACATTGTCTTCCGTCATGTTATTCATAATGAACAGTACAATTCCTCATTCTACGATGAAAGGGTGAAAGAAATTTGGATTTTCATTCATCTCCATAGTTATCTTCGAAGAGAGAGGGGATAACTATCTTGAAGAAGACAGTTATGAAATATAACCGCTTCAAACAAAATGAGAAGACCATACCTGTGCGCAGCAACAACATGGAGAATTCTGTTGTTGTATTTCATGTCTGGCAATGTGGCATCGATCATTAAACTGATCCAAGTCCGCCTGCAAGTTATCCCATCAACGACCATTTCTCGGCGTGTGAGGAAACAACAGTGACCAGAAGAGTAAATAGTCAGGCGTGTGAGCGTACTCAGAGGAGGATACCCGTGGTACAAGCCCGCAGTTCAAGAATTCAAGAAAAAAAAAAAAAAAGAAGAATCAGTCACCAAAGAGGGAGAAGAGAGCATGTGGTAATGACCACTGACCAACTTATCAGCACTGTGTGGAGTTTGACATGAGTGGCATCGACCACCGAAAACCCAGGTGTGCGTTGGTAGACTCCTTCCCCCAACATCTTCTCAACTGTTGTTCGCAGACCATGCAATACATTAGCAAGTGCATCGTACAAAAGATCAGGAGACATGTGGAATTTGTTTGAATCAAATCGGAACAAAACGAGATTAAGCCCCTTCATTCATTCATCAAATTTTCTATCAAAGATGGACGCGAACAACCAGCCTATGATCCCATGCAACAGTCTGAGAGCATGAAAGTCATGCCCAGAAATGTTAGCAACATTGCAAGCAAGCATAGAGACATGCCGCATTTGAGAGAACCAAAGAGCATCGGTATCTACTCTTAGCCAGTCTCCAAAACTTGCAATCCGAGGACATAATGGACTGAGTCTTGTTCGACATATAGACAGAGAAGAGTTGTGTCGATCCAGATGACAAATGCGAGATTAAATGCCCTCAGGCACATCTGTGGCGCACCACATGAGCTTTCGAGCTCACTTCTTCATCTATTTCTTCTACAAACGAGAGCACATCTGTCATAGAGATTCAAGAAAATCCAGGCAAAGTCCTTCTTGCAAGAAGCAAATAGGACATGTCATGACATAACAAGATGATGAATCTGGGGTAGATTTGTAAAAAACAATATATTAAGGGGGGGAATGTTAGCAAATTTAATACATTGTTTATTGGTTAGTTTGGGTACAGGGGGTTACACCTCCTAACCGTTTTCACTGTGTATTTATTTCCCCCTCGTGCATCCAATATATTTACAGACATTATTTTATATTGCTCCTGTGCTAACAGTTGACATGAGTAAAAATGTGCTTAATATTTATAGGAGAAAAGTTGCGCCAATTTTAAAAAGGGTGCAATTTTACAAGGTGTTGCACGAAAATTTTTAGTGCCAAGTATAAGGTGCGGGGCACAGTTTTGTAGTACACAATATGGCATGTTGATGTCAAGGAAGATGCACCTATGCCTTAGGAAATTTTGTTTTGGTGGGGCACAGGAAAATTTTGTGTTGCATGTGTTTTACATGCACCAGGGTACTACTTTGAGAGATGTTGCAAGGAAAATCATTGCACCTAAGGGTTAGGTATAGGGCGCGGGTTAGCAACACACAACATGTAAATGTTGATGTTGTTCAAGATGTGCCTACACCTCTCAAAAAATTGTTAAGTGTTTTTTAAGCTGGCGCGTAAAAAGATTTTGTTACCTGGGCGTATAGTGTGCCAAGGCACAACTGTGGGAGGTGTAACATGGAAATATAGTGCGATAAGGGTTTGATGATTTTTGCAATTTCTTTGATTTCTTCTCTCTTTTGGTTTTGTCAAATGGTAAAGAGAGGGTTTTAATAAGACATCAAGTAGGGAAATATGGCCTTTTGGTTTCCTTAGAGGCATGGGCCTTCCAAATTTGTAGATCTGGAAGGAGAGGAAGAGGGGTGTCCACTTGGTTATAGATTCTTAAGTTCCTCTTATTAGATTTTATCTTTGTATACACGCTCTAATCCTAACACAACCAAAAAAAAAAACCACAACAACAACAAGGATGGCAGAAGCCACTTACCTAGATTTATAAAAGACAAAGGACAACGTTGAGGTCCACGAGCCTCAAAAATAGAACACAAGTGTGGCAAGGATAGCTGATAGGTGTAGAGAAAACACTTTTCACAATTTTCAATTCTTTAAATGACAGGTGTCGGGCACATATTTATAGAAAAATTGACATTTATTTCTTCACCAACTTCATTGGCGCGCCTTTGGGACTGTCAACACAAGGAAAAATGCACCGTAGCACAAATTTGTTGATGTCAAAACAATATTTATTGTGCCTAAGCATGCATTTTCAGATTTCAACACAATGTTTCGAGCACCTACGGGAACATACTTAGCACATGTTTTATGATGTTGACATGACATTTCCTGTGCAAAAGAGCTTTCTTAAGGGTGCACATTTTGGTATGTCGACATGGAAATTTTTGTGCTTTTAGGTTTTATGAGTGGGCACATATTTCTTGATGTCAACATGAGAATTCATGCACCTTATTTCAAAAACGCATGCTTTTTAGAGTGTTGACACACAAAAAACTGCGCAGAGGGAAGAAGCTGAAAAATTGCCAAGTTCATAAAATCTTGATCTTTTGAAAGGGAGTTTTAGGCCATTTCGAACGTCATCAAACTTCTTCAGGTCAACCAAAATGGAATTTTTGTATGGTTATCTACAAATTCCCCTTGTCTATTTTGTAGAATAACATGTACCATAGTGGGTAGTTGAATCCTTACAAACATAGTGGGGTGATTTCACCTATGATTGATCTTTTTGAGAGATCTAAATCATGAGAGTGGAGTCTATGTTCTAGTTAACCTATGAATTAAAATCTTGTGTTTGAACCATTTTGTCCCTCATAGATTAAAAAAATTTACCTTTGAAAGTACTCTTCTATTACCTTGGGTTGCACGAAGGAATGTGAGATAAAGACATTTGATTACTCTAGTATTGTCTCATAGTATGGAGTAGAACCCACCTTGAGTGCTAATGAAATTAATAGTGTTATCCCTCGAAAGTGCACCCTGTAGAGAGATGTTTGCAGGTTTTCTAAGCTTGCACAATTGATCTCTCTCTTTCATAGATACAATGGAAACACCCCAGGTCTTTGGGTATACCTATTTTGAGGTGAGTCTCTAGTATCAAGGCTGGTTCCTTATTGGTGTATCCTAAACTAATTTCTAGGATTTTGAGAGTAAAAGATGACTGTAAAATAATTAAAACTAAGGTTATACACAAAATTTGTATGAGGGCTTCAACTGAGTATATGCACAACTAATTTGGGAAGGATTCTTAACGCATGAACCAATAGTTTTCTATAGAATATATAAGGGCAAAGCACTTGATTATACTGAGGGAGAATCACAACATTACTAATAAGTTAACATGCACATTAAAATTAAGCAGAAGGGACTAAATTTGTAGTAGGGTAAGGTGATTGATCAGGAAATTTGCATTCACAAGACTAATACAAACATACACAAGACTGTAAAATAACTTAAAAAGACATAAAATACTTCACACTCAGAGGGAAAAAAATGGAAAAAATTTCTTTAGTACTCATATATCCAAAAACTACTCCAGAAGTCTCTTTTTGTGCTTTGCAAAGGCACATAATATATAGGAAAAATAAAGTTCACCCTCTTCCTAAAAATAGCCTAAGGCTTGTACTCATCCATGCATCTTATTTTTATCCTTTATTTAATAATAGATAAAGGAATAAAAATAGAGCATGTAATTACAAATAGGCATTATTGTCCTTAATTACAATACAGTCAAACTGAAGTTGACTGTTCTATTTTAAGAAAAGAAGGATGAATAATTTGCTAAAAATAAGTTTGCTTGTTAGGCAAGTCTCTTTCCATGAACATGCAACTTTTTCATCTTCTCTATTTTGTCCTGTTGTGAAGGCATGCAAAATACAACTCCACGTATGTGAGAAAAATAATTACAATACTTAGCAATATTTGTAGAAATAACTCTTCCTATGGGGACCACCTATTATGTGCACATGTTCTAATATTGACATCTCCTTTGGCCATGGCATAGGCATCATAATACATTCGACCACCCCTTTGATTCATTTGGGCATAAACTAAGTAATAATCATAGTTTTAATGATTAAGCCCCTTTGCATAACACATGGCGTATTATATAGTCTGTCACCTTTGATTATGTCGGGCTTTGGCATATTATAATATGCACCTTTTCGGTGAACATGATATATGATTTGGTTTGCAATGATTAATTTGGTGGACATGTGGGTTGTCCCCTTTCATGGTGACTCACCCCTTGGTGACTTGGTTGGTGGCATCAACTCTTGTCAGGTTAACTATTACCTTTGTTGTTTTGTTTTGAAATTTCATGCCATATTCTTTGTCGTTTATCTTTGTACCCTGTCTAATCACAAACCGTAGATATCTGATTGTGGTTGAGTTCTGGCTGGCGTTTAATATGGGTGGTGGCATCTGGACCATGGTTAGCATTGGTTGTTACAATGATTTGAGGGTGTTGATCTTGTTTCTTTGGTTTCTTGATACCATCGATATCTGAATGTGGTTGAGTTCAAGTTAACCCGCTCCTTGGGCCTGGGTGGTAAAAAGAACTTGACCCTAAAGCACATTCATTTTATATATTTTTGGTTGTATGGGTGAAGCCCTGGAAAAATATTCTCCCAATGCCATTATTTTGTTTTGTTGAGCTCAACTTTCACTCTACTTTTTAGCTCCTTCTCTGTAAAAGAATCTTTTCCATTTCAGGTTTCACGGTTTATGTGCAGCAGTCATGCTTTTGTCATTTTCAAGTTTTTCTTGTAAATCCAATTTTCTTTTCCACCATGTTTGTTACTTCGAGCTCGGTCTATTTTGTTCTTTGATATCTCCTTAGTCTATTTGCCACCATAGTTGTTTATAGGTGAGATCGCCTCTCTTGCATACGTACACTTATGTTTTTCTTTTCTTCTTCAAATGTATCACTGAACTCTTAGAAATATTTGTGGGTTTTGTGATTCTTTCTCCTGATTGACTCTCAAGTTCAAAACTTCACGTGGGCCTGTGGACCTCTCACTTCATCATCATCGGTAGCTTGAAATTTTTGACCATTTGATTACCTACAATGAGTTTGCTCTTGGGCCCAATCTACATCATGAATTATAGATCTGTATTTTCTGAGTTCTGGGTATATGTAGATATGTGACTTTGAGAAAAAAAAATTAAATCTGTGTGGAAAATACCTGTAAAATCTTGAAGTACTAGTTTCATCATGTACTATAATTGTATTTCCCCAGTTTTCTTATATGTGTTTGCTGTTATGAAACTCTAATTTACTACTCCTTCCTTTGTTTTATTATGGTGAACATAGAGTATTTTCTTCTTTCTTGATATTCATACTTCAGCTTCTTCTTTCTATGAGTTCTTTGTGCTATGAAAACTATTATCTTATCATTTTTTGAGAATATTGTAGAAGATGGTTATGAATTTCTGTAAATACAAGTTTTGTACATTATTTCAGGTCCATTCTGAAATCTTTGGCTCATTTTGTATTCTAGAGAATCCATTTGTTATAGCTCATTTGTTTCAAGATCAACTTGTATTCTCTAAAATTCTATAGCACCTTTTGAGAATAATTGCTTTAATCCTTTTCAACTGAGATCACTTGATCATTGAATTTCTCCATGAGATGAGTGTTTGAAATGCTACTGTTTTATGAAAATCACATCTATTGAATGCTTGACCATAAAAATATTCTCGACTTTCTGAAAATAATGTGTACTGTTTTCTGAACCTATACATAACATTATATTTCTGGAACTCTGTTTACAACTCCTGAATGCTGGGCAATTCAAGTCTTGTAAAAAAGGTAATTCCATCTTATTTTGTGTTTTAATGTTGTACTTGAGCTTCACTTGTAGCTGCATCTGTATTTGATCAATTTCCTCTCATAGATAGTTGTACTTCTTTGATATGGCAACATCTTTGTATTCATTTTGAATGACTTCTATTTCTGTAACTTGAAATCATGCATTCAATTTGATCTTTGAAGTTATTGTAGTATTTTGTAGTCTTATTTGTATCTCAACATTGTGTAATAACCTCATGGACAACTTGTTTCTTATTTGATTTCAAATTTATCCTTTCCCATAGCAACTAAATTTTCCCGTAGCAACTAGTTTTGAAATTTTCTATTCCTGTAGCAACTAATATTTCCTGTAGTAACTAAAAGTTTAAAGTGTTGATTTTTATGGTGAAACCCTGTCAATTTTTTTTGAGAATCTTGTCTTTATTCCTTTCAACTGTGATCTTCTCTTTCAGCCAAACATCAACTTACAAATTCTTCCTTTTCCTTCTGTTCCAAAATGAAACATGTGCTTCTATTTACAGTCTCTCTTTTACACTGTAACTTCTTCTATTTCAAAATAGTTGTTGAAACTTTGAGTTACATTCTTCATTTTATTGCGTGCACTTATGACTTGTCTATTCTTTTCTTTGGCTGCAACCTGTACCTGCATACTTAGGAAAACAGTTAAAAATAATTAGGCTTTTTTACCTCTCTTATGTCCATGTTTTTTCTTCTTTTCTTTCACTTTATTCTTTCTGAGTGAATAAAGCATGGATACAATTTTTTCTTCAAGTATAATACATCTCTCACTAGGAAAAGATTCATATGCATGAAGTAGGATAGTGTAGGAATATGACTTGATCCCTGAGCTCATAGCTGATCATTTATTCTTTTCTTCTTTTTAGGTATAATGAATTCTACAACAGAGATGAATAAAAATCGTGAAATGGAGATGAAGATGCTTCAATAGAAAAATAGAAACCCCAAGGAAATGATGGGTTCACTCATACCCCTTTGCTTTCTCTTTCATGCATGTGTAATTTTCTTTTCAGTAGTTGTAATTTACATTTCAGTTACATCCCATGGCTTGTATGGGAAACATTTGACTCTCCTTGTGCATAAAACATTGAATTTCGTAAATGAGTTGTATATTTCTTTCTACGTTCTAGGTTCTCTGTATGGATTGTATAATGAGCTAAACAAATCAGTAACATAATTGAATGTATTAATCATGAAGGAAATAACATTGATAGGAACTTGTAACATTCTGTAATGAACTCTGATTTTTTGTAATCTACATTTTTTTTTACTACTTCAAAACTCAGTACTTCACCTAATTTGTAATTTTTCATCTTCATCAAGAAAACACAGTTGTCCTTTGGGGCTTTGTGTTATTTTGCTGAAGATGGCCTAAAATTATAGACTATTTGATCTATTCTATTTTGAGACAAAACACATAACTGCAGATTTCATCTAATCTTGTAATTTATTCAGTAGGAACAAATAACATAATAACTTCCTTAGCTTAGGTATACTTCACCCAAGACTTTTCATTGTAACAAAAAAGTTTCGAGCTACCCATTTTTGCACAAGTGAAAAAATTGTCAACAAATAGATTGTCTGGCCTCTCATTATGTTATTAGTGAAAGAAACTTTGATCTATGTTTACCCAATGATCAGAAATATTTCCTTAGAAGGCATCTAAATGCATAAAATTGTATCGAATGTCTCAATTGTAATATGTATTTAATACTTGAGTGCCTAAGAATAATGAAATGAGTTTTCATGTGATATCACACTCTTTTCTATCTTAAATGCCTAAGTGAAAAAAAATTGTTATATGAATCCTAATATATATATATATATGATGCTAATATTGGAATAAAACAACCAATATCAATGCAATAAAAAACAAGAGTAAGTGAGACAAAAATATTTAGAATGGTTGTTTATAAACATCATATAAGCATTGAATGATGCCAAAATAATTAAATTGCCTAAATGACCTTAGAAAATGAAATTAAAGGAGTGCGTCATTGATGAATGAAAATTTATTACATGATAATATTATAACCTTGAGGCATAGACACATGTTTTGTACACATATTTGTGGTTTAAATATCAATGTTAAATGAAATAATGAATATGCAGCTTCGAGAATGGGAATAGTTTCTTATATTTTAAATTCCCTTCAAATCTATAAGGGTAAAAAATTGAACTTAGTTATAATAAATAAGTAAGAATGAAAATAATGTGTTGGAGAAATATGGCTAGCCTTAAGTTCTCATGAGGGGGTTGATTCATTATATAACGTCTTAATTTTTTTGAGCAAGTGTGACAGTAGTGTGCTCTATATTTATCATGTTGTCTATGTGGGTCCATGCTTGCATAAGCGTCTCATGGGATGTTGAGTTTTTCTAAGTGATTCCAACTGGTGTTATGTAACAAGTAATGACAGAAAAAATAATAATTTTATATTTTAATGTTGCATTTGGGTGTGTAAATTTTGGGGCACAACATATTGCATGTTCACTAAATAAAAAGAAAATAAAACAATGTTAAAAAATATCATAAATATTAATAAAGCATATAAATAATTTTAAAAACTATCATACAATGAATTTACAAAGTGTACTAGATATAATTAAGTTGAATGCTATCATGAATTTTGGGTAGGTATACTCCTACTTCATCAAAAATAGATGATGCCAATGTTTCTTATGATCATAATCAATAATTTCATAAATTTACGTACAAATTTATCATAGTCTCAATAAAAATATGACTTCCAAGATAATTATGTCACATTCCTCTTAAAATTACAAAAAAACTCCATATATTCTTGGTCCCAAAGTAGATAGAGCATACAAATTATTATCGCATGGAAATAAATAAAGATTGTGAATATACAAGAATATAATCCAAAAATAGATATAACATATCCATGATATGTTTGGATATACTGTACATAGTGTTGGATATGTTGTCATTAATGTCAAAATAATGTTGATAAAGGAATTAGATTACGTGTTTCATATGTTAGAAATATTTTCAATAATGTTTCAATAGTGTTTCATTCATGAAAACGTTGACCCAGTTTGAATTCCATATCTCACGTAACAAAGGGAAATATTTTGTAGTCTTCCATGGATTTAAAAGTGGTCAGTAGTGTATTTCAGGTTTGTTATAGCATTTCATGGATTTGAAATATTTTGACAATGCATTACATATCTAGAGGATCACATTGAAGTGTTTTGCAGGATTTTGAATACAAGCTAATACCACGTAACAAAGGTGGCATACTATGGATTAAACAAAATAGTTTATCTGAAGGTGGCAGAAAGTCATTAGCCACACAACAAAAGAATTAGTAATTTTAAGTGTCTTACGGGTTTTAAGAAGAGTGAATGCCATGATACAAAGGGGGATTACCGCACAACGAAGAGAAAGTAAAAGAAAGCTATGGAAGTCATGAATTTCCACAATACAAATGAAAATATAAGTTATTTCTGTGTAAGTCATTATATTTTTGTGATGTTCATGAAAATCTGTGAGACCAAGATAAAACATGGGATGTCCATGGAAGCCTAAAAGAATATCAAAAATTCAAATTTCATTCTATAAAGGATGACTAAAGATGAATATTCATCATCTCTAGCTGTAACTTCTTCATTTCCATCTTCCGCGACTTGCCTGTGTGACCTACATCGCTATACATAGTGAAAAGAAGGAAAATTATTGTCTATTATTGTGCTCCAAATTTAATCTATATGTTTATGCCATTAGATTCATGCAAATGAATCTTTTTAAGTCAAGTAAGAGTGATTAATGATACATCTATAGTAGAACAAAAAAGAAAAGTGCAGGAATCAGTATCCTTAAGAGGCGTATGGGATGCTCTCATAACTCCTAATAGATAATGAAAAAGAGAAAAACATTCAGGATGCAAGAGAGGCTGCAACCCTTTTTTCTAACAACTATCTTTAAGATGGTTACAGGGGGTGATCAATAATGAAAAAATCAGGTTGACAGTCAATCAAGATGCAGAGTATATAACTTTGTATTGTTGAGGTCAGTGCCTAATACAATTGAGGGATTAGCGTATCCAATGATTTGGTTCTCACAAGCTATCTAAGTTGATGCACGGCATTAGGGATTGCAGTATCTTCCTGAGTTGGCATTTGTGAATTAGCTAATTTGATGCTCATAAATAAGGAAAGAAGTGTCTCTAGTAGGTTAGTCCCTTGAGGAAATACATTCTACAATCCGAATTCAAGACTATTGGTTGGACTTGGATAGCCATGATTGAAAAGTAACTTATTTTCTATGTACAAGGTACCTCTCAAGGTACAAAAAGGGTTAATGAAACCATCAAGCATAGTTTTGTTTACAATATGAAAATATAGTCTTAAAAGATTGATATTGCATATCAGATCAGTAAGAGCATTTAAGTAGCTCATTTTCCATAAAGAGTATAGATTCAAGTGTTTCGAGAACAAAGGAGCCTGAAGCTTCTAAGAAGATGACATGAGCTAGAACAAGTTTCAGTTTAAACAAAAGTAACAATGAAACTCTATAAAATAAATGTCAGATACATGATACTATGGTCCATTCAAGATGCATTGAACTTTCAAGAAGAGATTAGGTGACTCAAGGTTTTATTAAACTAATGTATTCCTTATGGAGGAGTACGGATACTTTTCCAACCTATCTAATGGTAAATTCTTAGAGTAAATAAGTCCATTCAATTTATTATTAGATCAATTAACTAATAGCTCCAACATATTAGAGCATCACTTATAGATCAATATGTAAAGAACTATAAGTGAAAGAGTACAATTTTTAGACTATGAATGAAATTCTTTTAAAAGCATCTTTTTTGATGCATCAACTTGTTAACTTTGAAGTCTATACAGATTCATGAAATAAGGAAGTTGGTGTATCATTTTTTCTTTAAGGACTTATTATGAAAAGAAATAAATAGAGTACACTAAAAGAATAGGAAATAATGTAGTGTAAAGTACAAATAAAGGAAAAATTTAAGTATTGAATATGAAGGATGATGAAAATATTATAGCCTACTTAATTTGTGTGGATGAAGTTGTCAATACCATTAGAGGGTTTGGAGAATAGATTAAGGGTGAAATTATTATGTAAAAAGTGTTAATATCTCTTCCTTTAAGGGTTGACGCCAAAGTGTTTTCCATTAAAGAGTTGAAGGACTTAAGGATCCTAACAATGAATGAGTTGCATGGAATTATCAAAACATATGAGACGAGGAATGAAATAATTAAATCATCAAAGTGAGAAGATGCATTTGAAGCATTAAAGAACGTGAATAGAAAGAAAAGTAAGCCACGTAATTTCTCGAGCAATGAGTCTAATGAGGAAGAAACTTAGTTTTCCATAAAGGTGAAGAAAGAGTTTTGAAAATACAAAGTTAATTTACCATTCAAATGTTTTGATTGTGGTGAAATAGGAAATTATGCCAATAAATGCGCATAAGCAAAAATTAAAAAATGTGATAATGAGTAAAATCAAAAATTTAAGGAAGACAAAAAGTATTATCAGTATAAGAAAAATGACAAGAAAAGAAAATTTTAGAAAAGGAAGGACTTCTACAAACACAAAACAAATATCTATACCAAGGAGGAAACTAGCTCATCTAAAGAAAGTGATGAAACCAACTGTACCAATGATAAAAAATAATAATTTCTCATGACATTAGAGATTAAATAAAGTAAACAAGAGATTGTTTATGAATATGAAGAAGATAATGAATTTTAAGTTGATGTGGATCTTGAAGGTGAGATTATTTTTTTCCTAGAAGAGATCAAGAGTCTAAGAAACAAAATTTGAAATGAAAATAGCAGTTTTAAAAACTTAAAGATGAGTATGATGTATTAAAATCACAGCTAACACAAGATATTGAATAATTAAATAAGATCATCATTGGTATAGAGATTCAACTGGAAGAGATTAATAAGATGGATTAGGATGTGAGAAAAATTTTGATTCTGAAGGAAAAAGATTGTGACAATCTTGAATGTGAGGTTGTTTCCTCAAGAAATGAACTTGAGAAGACTGATAAGAACTATAATCTAATATAAAAACACTGAATAATAAAATATGGAAATTAAATTCATTTGGGATATAATTGATATTGATAGAGCTTACATTTATAGTATTTGATCTCCTACAATGGTGAAGTCAACACTCATCTTCAATTCCTCATATCTCTCTCCATGAATCTCTTAGTCTTATCTCCTAATATCTCTTAAACATCCCTAGGATCACTCACACTACAAAATAGCTACGTGAATTGTTCTCACAACTCACTTGAATAGTTAAACTAATGCAACTATATTATTAATATGAGTTCTATAAACTCATTATTAATAATATTACAATTTATTTAATAATATTACACAATATTTTGGTAACATTCACTCCCTTATTGTTAACATTATTAATTCCCAATATACACTCCCCTAATGTTGACAAGGTAGAAAAAATAATCACACTTCCTTCTGCAGCTTGTCGCCCATGCGTGCTCATGATTTGGATCGTTTTGTAGGACAACCAACAAACTGCAAGGATGGTTTTCCAAGGACATCCAACAACCTCAACAAATGATGGTTTTACAGGAAAACCAACAACCTAAAACAAAGGATGGTTTTATAGGACAACCAACAACCCAAAAATCATGTTGCTACTTTTCCTTTGTGCTTTCGTCTATCCACTATGCCTTTCCTTTAGGGAATATGTAGGAACCACTGCTTACTAAATACAAACTGAATAGAGGGAAAATTGAACATTGAGACCATGTTCCAGTTCCCCCCCCCCTCAATGTGAATATTGCACTTATGTCAAACAGGAACTTTGAAATCATACACAACTGCAAATCTGAAATAAAAGAAAACACACATACACACACACTGCGACCACCACATCTTCATGCAGCGCCATCGTTGGTGACTGACGAAAGGTTGTTAATTAACCTCCAACCTCTATTTCCTCTGTCCTCCATGAATAATGCACTCTTTACTTAATACAAGAAATCTTCATCACTTTGTTGAGAATTTTTTTCCTCATTATCAGAGTGAGTAGACTTCATATCGCAATCACTTTCTGCGTCTCTGTTTTCATAAATGAATCCTTTATCATTCAATTTACCATCAAGTAAATATTTTGTTCTTTTATTATAATATATAATACCATGTCTAGGAGCATTACAATAGTGACAAAGAAATTTTCATGGAACTTGAGAGGTTGATTTTTGTTTAAAAGAAGGCTTGAATTTTCCTTTAGCATATGATTTGTTTCTACCATACAATGCAGTTTCTTCTAGATCAATCTTCTTGGTTCTATTTTCTTCTTCTATCAGAGAAGAAATTAAATCCTCTAGATTCATATTTATTTTTCTCAAAGTGAAGACCATATTAGAATAACTAGGAGGCATGCTATTAAGTAATACTGTTTTTGCATCATCATCAAGCACATCAACTTTGATTCCAGCTAATTCATTTGAAATAGAACGAAACTTACTGATATGTTCCACCATACTTTATCCTTCCTCCATTTTGAGCCCAAACAACTTTTTCTTGAGTGCCACTGTTGCGCTCTCTACTTGTGAGCCAAATAGTTTTCTCAATGTCATCAAGATCAAATGTGGTGTCTTTGTTAGAGCTATGTGATGCAGGTAGGCATCGGATAAACCTAGGCCAATAATCGTCGTTACTTTTTTATCCTTGCTTTCCCATTTTGTTGCTTCATCTACGTCATGTGGTTTATTGATTTGTCCTTCCAAAATCTCCCATAGATCTTTGTTAATCAACAACAATTGAGTTCTAACCCGCCATGTATGGAAATCTTTGCCTTCAAATTTTTCAATTTGATTCAACTTGTCCATGTTGATTTAAAAAATTAGACGTTGAGTGATTCCACTGAAAATGCGTCTGTAAAGTAAAAAAAAATTTGTTTACAAATTTTGATATGATCAATGTAAAGAGCTCAAAAAAACATACATTTTAAAAATAACATCATCTCAATCTGAGTTACCAGCTGAAAGTTATGGCACCTACAAATTTTAAATCCAACATGTTTTTGGACCCCTTTCCAAAAATGGAATTTTTTTTTCTGTACTTTTGATTTTTTTCACAAAATCGAAAAATGGAAAAGAAGATTTGTAACTCATGATTTCACGATTGACAAATAACTATCATTTTGACTACTCTCACAGAAGATCAATCATGGATCTTGGACGAAAAATAAATGTGGATCCATATGTGTGTGGAATTCTGAGTTGCAAGAAGTGATTTCAGTTGGAACGTGATGCAGTCAATGAAAAGTTCCGTAGGAAAATAATTTTGATAAATTAGAAGTATTTGCATGACAATCTGAATGCATAGAGTTATCAAATCATATAAAAACTACAGTCATCTAACAATTCAATTGACCAGAGAATTTTGAATTCAAATGCATGTACTCTACCACCAATACGCTCTCCACTAAGCATGAACAAGATAATGTAAAATCAATACTTGCAGATTTTCTTATGATAACAAAAACAGATCTGAGGAGGATGGCAAGTAGTCTGTCCAAATTAAAAATTGCATAATTGAATGGATGTTTACTGCCCCTTCCTTCCACGTGTGGCTATGTTGGGGACTTGTCTGATATCCATCCGCTGTGAGCTCATTGTTATTTCTCCACTATAAGGATCAGAAGCTACTCTAATACCATTGTTAAACACTACACAATTATATAAAAAACACCGAATAATAATTATATCGAATTTAGAAATCATTCAGGATATAATTGATATTGGTATAGGTTACATATATAGTGTTTGATCTCCTACAATGGTGGAGTCAACACTCATCTTCAATCCCTCATATTTGTCTCCATGAATCTCTTAGTCTTATTTCCTAATATCTCTCAAACATCCCTAGGATCACTCACACTACAAAATAGCTACATGAATTTTTCTCACAACTCACTCAAATAATTAAACTATTACAACTATATTATTAATATGAGTTCTATAAACTCATTATTAATAATGTTACATAATATTTTGGTAACAAATACAACTACCAATTTGAACAAATGTCTCAAGTTTGAGAAGAGCTCTGAATTATTAGATGATATTATCAATAATAAGAGATTTCTATTTCCTAAAATAGATCTTGTGTATAATGAGAAGACTGTAAAAGAAGATCTTAAAGGGTCACCTAAGATGACAAGTATGGACAAAGTAAAAAGTAATTTAGATGCTCTTAAAAGATATATTGGAAATGAAAATGAAAAAAAAAGAAGAAATCCATGTTCCTTAAATTATGAGGGCTTAAAATGAAAAAAATAGGAGGGAAGAGTGTCATGTCCCACAAAATACCATCATTCCTAAAAAAAACATCGAGGGTATAACATGAAGATCATTTCCTCCAAGGAAGCACTACAACGTCAGGTTTCAAAACTATTTTTATGGCTATTATTTTTCATGTAATAAGTTTAGTAGTCACATGGCTGTAGATTGTAGATCTTATGCAATAAATTTTTATCAGAAGAAGAATGCAAATGTGATTTCAGATGTATCTTCAAATAAAAAATATAACACATTTTCTCCTTTGAATAATTTCAATATTGAATGCTATGAGTGCCAGAACTATGCGTATAAGGATTTTTTTTGTATAAGTGGGTTTGTGAAATCTCTTGAGAATTATAAGAATGAGAAAACCATGGACAATCAGAAGTATGAATAATAAAAAAATTGGGAATAATACTCAGGAGAAAGAAATGAATAAAGAAAAATCCATTCTTGTGCAGATAACGTTTCATGCAAATAATGAATGTAATATATGGTACATTGATAGTAGTTTATTGAGTCAAATGAATACAAACCAAAGGAATTTTTGGATCTTGAAAGAAGTGAAAGGAGGTATTGTAAATTTTGAATATGATGATACGACAATAATTTCATGAAAGTGTACTATTATCCTTAACAATGGTAAATATAAAACTGAAAATGTCTTGTATGTTGAAGGTTTGAAGCATAATCATTTTGAGTGTGAGCCAAATTGAGTGATCAGAGGATACACTCTCACATTTTTTTATGATGGGTATGAAATAGATAAGGTAAGTACATCTACATTTATTAGAGATGCATGTCAGACAACAAATAATGTTTACATTCTTAATGATATTAAAGGTGAAAAGTGTTGCATGGGGAAAATAGATGAGATTATGGATATGACATAGGAAAAATGGGTCACATGAAATACTAAAATTTAATAAAAATCAGTTCCAAACAAGTTTGTTAGTAAGATAAGTATGCAAAAGATCACCAAACTTCAATAAAAACCATATGTAAACAATGTCAACATGGAAATAAGATAAGAAATTGATTTAAATCAAAGGAGTACTCAATCAACATGCAAGGGTACCATGTTACTTATGCATATTCAATCTCTACATGGGTTACATAAAAGAAAATATCAAAATATAGAAGATTTAAGGAATTCAAAGCCATGGTTGAAAATTAAACTGATATGAAAATCCAGTGTTTAAGATCTGAACATGAGGAGGAGAATTCACTTTCAAATGAATTTTGAAGAGTAATGTCAGTGTCATGGAATAAAAATTCATTTCTCATATAAGGACTCCACTGACTCAGTTGTAATGGATATTATTGAAAGGAATAATAGGACTAGAAAATAAATGACTAGAAACATGTTAAATGAATCTAAGATATTAGATATGATTTTGGAGAGAAGCGATCAACACAACAATATATATTCTGAATAAAAGGAAAATTAGAGTAAAAAATAATAATACACCTTATGAATAATGGAAGGGTAGACCAACAATTGTTAAAAATTTCATAGTATTTGAAGAAAATGCATTATATCGAAAGAGATATAATGAATACATAAGATAACATGTTATTCTAGATTTGATGAAGGTATTTTATTGGTTACTCTTAAACTAAAAAGGGCTATAGATGTTACAATATTATAACATTAAATATTATTGAAAGTGAAAGTTTAAAAGTTGATCATATCAAGTATAAAAAGAACAAGATGTAAGAAATTAATTATTCAAAAGAAGAAATCAATGAAGATGAGGAAGAAAATGAAATAGAAAAATTTGAAAAAAAGGATTAAAAACCATCCACATCTTTCTAAATGGAACCATGTTGCAAAATCAATATCATAGGTGACAAAAACACTGGAGTATATACTAGGAGAAGATTGGAAAATATAAGCTAAACATGGAAATCATATCTTTACTATCCAAGATAACCTAAATAATTTTACTAAATCAAGTGAATAAAAGCATTGGATTGGATGAAATGGAATAAGAGCTACAAGATCAAATTGGGAAGAATGAAACATGGGAACTTGTTCCAAGCCCAAAAGGATTTTAAAATGTGATTGGCACCAAGTGGGTTTTTAAAAATAAGTACTAAATGAAGATGGACAACTTGTAAGAAATAAAGAAAGTTTAGTTTGTAAGGGATATGCACAAGTTGAAGGTATAGAATTTGAAGAATTTATTTCTCTTGGTGCATGCCTAGAATCCATATGAATGTTTTTGGCATTTTCTTGTTTTAAATAAGTTTAAAGTCTATGAAATGGATGTCAAATTATATTTTATAAATGGAAATTTAGAAATTTAAGAAGTATATATTGAACATCCATGAAGCATTCATATTGTTAGATAAGAATGAATATGTATACAAGTTGAAGAAATATTTTATGGACTAAAACAATCCCCCATAAACCTGGTATTCAAGTCTTGACAAGTATCTTCAATTACAAGGTTTTAAGAAAGGTATTTTTGATAGAAATAGTTTACATAAAAATTGAAGATGACAATTAAATTGTTTTTGTTTATGTTGATGACATCATCTTTAGAAGAAGTAGTGATAAGATGTGTCAATATTTTTATGAGGAAATGTAAAAATGAATTTGAAATGTCCATGCTTTGTGAGTTTTCAATCTTCCTTGGGTTATAAATTTTTCAATCTAGAAAAAGGAATATTTATTTCACAAACTAAGTATATTAAGGAGGGGTGTTGAAAAATTTAGAATGGAATATTACAAACAAGTTAGTACACCCATGGTCACATGTTGTAAATTGAGAAAGAATGATGAGCTTCTTGAAGAAAATTAGACTCTTTATAGATCAACGATTGAAATTTTATTATATGTGATGACATCAAGACTAGATGTGATACAAGAAGTAGGCATGGTAGCATGATCTCAAGATGATACCAAAAGAAATTCATGTGCAAGATCCATCAAAATAATATTCAAATATCTTAAAGGTATCTTGGATTATGGCTTGTGGTATCTAAGAGGTGAAGATTTCACTCTAATAGCATATACAGATGTAGATTGGGATGCACTATATTGATGATAGAAATAAATTAAAATTGGAGGTGCATTATTTTTGGTAAATAATTTATCATCTTGATTAAGACAAGAAACAAAATTTAAGTTTCTTTATCGTACATCATAGGTATGAATATATTACACTAGTGTCATGTTGCACACAATATATGGATGAAATAGACATTTCAAGGATATCGAGGTATAATGTTTTTGTTGGCCATTGTGTGTTAATGTTGTCATTGATGTCAAGTACATTGATGAAAAAAGGTGTACATGAGGTTGTATGAGTATCCATGAGGTGTCAATCATTTGTTAAATCATGAAATTTGATTGGTACTGATCAAGTTTGGTGTTGTTCTATGAGGTCCTAGTGCATTGTCTAGTGAGATAAGTCATGGTTTGAGCTCTCCTAAGTTGTTCAAAGGTTGGTATGATTTAATTCATGGTCTGTGAGGCATTTTATAGGTGTACATGAGTCTGCATGAGGTGAACAAGGTCATTTCATGAGGTTTCATGGTTGAGTTAGGTAATTCCAAGATTATTCCTAGCCCTGGAGCATGTAGAATGAGATGGAGGTATGAGATTTAGAACTGATTAGTCTTGTTAGAGCATGGTATCATCATGGTGGTATTGGAAATGAAGTTTATGGTGAATTTTAGGTATTTTCTCAGTGATTGGATGCTGTTCCAGGGTACTTGGTAAGTAAGTAGGTGAGGAACATACAAAAATGCATAGGTAAGCCTTAATGGATGGAGATTTTTATAATTATTTAGGATATTTGGTGAGTATGAACAGTTATAGGATGTTTTCATGATGATTCACGAAAATTTTCAGTTCATTATAAAGAATGAATTGTAATATATTCCAGTTTTGAAAAAACCGAGTGTTTAACAATGTGTTTTTGAAGAAAAAGTGACATTTTGATGCTCATTCGAATCCATGTCATTTGCATGGGGAAATGATATATTGGAATATATTATTAGGGCAGTTATGAAGGATTAAAAAAATAATGAGGTGGTTTGATCATCACATTTTTATGAACGATCATTAAGAAGATAAGATGCTTTGAAACCCTAGCTAAACCCTAGCTAAAAGTGACTTGGAATAAATTACTTGTCCTAGGAATAGTTTTTATTAGTTATGAAAAAGTGATGATTGTATGTTGTATAGGACTATTCCATATTTCTAGAAAGGTAAGTTAGTACTTGTGACAACATCTGGGCCCCACCTAAAAGTTTTTTTTTATGAAGAAATTTAGTTTGTGAAGAAGTTATCCAAAGAAGGTGCAAAAGAATTTGAAATTTTTTAAGCCTTTGATATTTTCTACATGTCCACAGTAGTTTTAGATCATTTTTTAAGTGAAAAATTAAAAAGTGTACCCTTCCAGTTTTGGGGTAATTTCAGGCAGTTTTTCATAGGCTAGCTTGGTTGAAGGCCTTCCAATTGCAATTGGATAGAAATGTGATATGTTATGGAAAGAGTATTTAGATTAATTTATAGTTATATAAGTTTCTTCTCTTGAGGATTAATTTTTATGGGTAATCCTCCATTATTTGTAGAGAAGAAGGTTTTTTGTTTCTCAGGACAAGAACTACTCTAGTTAGAAGATGGAGGTAGACGAGGCATGAGATATATATTTTTATTCTTTCTGTAAGTTAGAAAATTAAAATAGTTGCATTTTTTTCCTATTGAATAAATTTTGATGTCTTGAAAGTGGAAAAAATGGTGTAAATTGGTTGAGTTTGTAATAACTGCTTTCTAGAAGAACTTGATATGGTGAAGAGGAAAGTTTCTTTAGTTTTCGCATATGAATTTTTTATGAAGGTATACATGCAATGAATGTGTTCTATAGGTCCCTGAGGATTCAATATTGAGTTCCTACATGATATATTTGAGTTGATCTTATGTGTTTTTGAGGCCCAAAGATGATGACAAGGTGCTGGAAACAGCTATTTGGTGAAGGATATGAGCCTTTTGAGTTGTGTTATGAATAATTTGATTGGTACAAGATAATTAACAACCATGTATGGTGTTGTTATGTTATATTACACATGTTTTATGAATTTTGGATCTTTAATAATCATGTTTTTGGCATTTGTGGTTTTATCTCATCCAGGTGATGTGGTTTTGAGCTAGTTTTGTGCATGTTTGATGGTTTTGGGCATTTACGACCTATATGGGTCAAATGTGAACATTTTAATGAATGTATTGGAATGATTTTATGATTAATTTGTATAACCAAAGGTTTAGAACAGACCTCCATTGTGTTTATGAGATGAGAATGGTATAAAAGTAAAGTTAGAGTTCAAATTTGAAATAGTCTTGTGAGAGGGAAAAATGTAACCTGCCTAAGGGTGTGAAGGAGCCTCTATTACATGATTTCAAATTTGATGAAGTGTGTTACATGTGTAATAATTTTAGAATGCATGTGTGTAAGGGTTTGAGACAAAGATAATTCCATGAAATATCTAGAGAGAGTGAGTTGAAGAAGATGTGCTTGAATGAGGGTTTGAAGGAATTTGGAGCTGAATTTTGGGATAACAATCAGCTATGGTATCAACATATTTTCATTGGTAATAATTTTTAAAATAATCTTATGATGATTCATATTCATAAGAGTCTCTTGTTGTGAGTTATATTGACAAGGGTTTAGGGGTTGGTGCTCCTTGTGGGGTTGGTGCCTCACTAAAGAAATCTCTTGTGATGTGTAATATTCACTCGAGTATTTTTTGTGTGTAATATCAACACATTTTCAGTGGGTTTTCTTCCCCTTGAGAGTTTCCCACTTACGTCTCATGTCTATATGTTCTCTTTTATTTTTTATGTTCATTTGAATGTATAGTGCACACTTAATAAGCTCTCATTGAATGTATATGGTTGAATGGATGTTAGTGGTTGCTGGAACTAATGATAAATGAAGTAATAAATTTGTAGGGCTGATTAATCCTCCCCTCTCAGTCTATTGTGTTTCCAACATTTGGTATCAAAGTAGGTATTTGAGAAGTAAGTTTAAACACTTGAAGGGGATATTAGAAGCACAAACAATGGGTAAGTATTCAAATATTGAGGCTGCATTAAGAATGAAGTATGAGATTTCTCAGTCAGTGATTCATAGCTTGCAAGATTAGATAAAGTGTATGGAAATAGAGCATGGTAAAACTATCAAGGGTTTGAAATCTCAAGTGAAGAGTGTGACTAAATACCTAAGAGATAAATAATAAGTTTGTTCCACGTATGAAGAGAAGTTGACATACCTAGAATTTGATTTAGTAGATTCATCCATCATGTAGAAAAAAAATATGAGAGGTTAGAAAATATTTTTTACTGTTAAGGGGATCTTGGAGAGCCACAAGAGTGGCTAATAACAAAACATGCCTAGGGTTTAAAGGAGAACATGTGAAGATGGTTCAAGCTCTAAATCTAATTAGAATGTGACCAAGAAGGCTGATTTGAGATGGTCTAACCCAGTTAGACAACCGAACGCTATGAGGTATGGTTCTTCATTTAATGGATATTGCTATATTTGTCATGATTTTGGTCATAAAGCTAGAGATTGTAAAATAAGGTATTCTAGGGATGTTGAAAGTTTCTTTAAGGGTGAATGCTACTCATGTTATGGGTATGGTCACAAGGTTAAGGATTGTGGTTGGAATCTTAGTAACTATGAGCCTAGAAGTTGAAAGAGTTGTGTGTGTCATAAGTGTCACAAACAAGGACACATTGATAGATCTTGTCACCAAAGTGGAACACAAATAGTTATTAACAGGTTTTAAACATTGAATGGAAGAGTTTTCAAGAGGAAATTAAGCCCCATGAATGAGTCTAAGGATGTCATGTCAGATCCTAAAGTCCAAGAAGATGATGGACCAAAAAAGAGAAGTTAAGAGATATGATTCTTAAGATGTGAAAGTTGAAGATTAAAGACTAACAAAGAAAGAGGGTTCTAGTGTCATCATGATGGAAGACAAGTCTCTCAAGCCAAAGTTAGGTGAAGGAAGTATGTTTGCATTAGTTGAAGAAGATCACATGTGTCTCAATGCTTCAGTGCATGAGAAATTGAAGAAGCTAGGTGTGTGGGACATTTCAAGGGTGATAAAGTATGGGATGTGATCTCTCCATGTGTTTTTGTGCCTTTTCTACTTATAGGTGTCTAAGTTTTTCATATTTTCATCTTACATAAGGTTTGTGTGTTCCTCTAAAGGCTGTGTGTCAAAGTACTTATTTTCATCAGTTGAGAGTGAGTATTATCTATGTAATCTGCAGTATGCATTACCTCAGTCGTAGAGTATTGAGTGAAAGAGTATCATGAAGAAAACTATGAAGGGTTGGTTGTGTTAAAGACATAGTATGCATAATTTTAAGTGAATATAGTCTATTGAAGTCCTGTTAGAAGTATGGTTATCATACAAAAAATGAAAATGTGTTAGGTATGTCAAAGGATTTGTGTGTGATCATCAAGGTATTGTACCAAGAAAAGGTGTGTGCCTTTAGATCGTCCTTAAAAGCATGAAAGTTATTATGGTACTCTGATCCGAGTCAAAAGAGTGTGTTCAATGTTGCTCCTTGAGGTGTAATTATGAGAGTTTGTTTCTTGATCAATTAGAGGTCTTCACTATTTTCTCTTAAAGTGTCCAGAGATTGAAACTTATATGTTGGCATGTCTCTATACATGTCATAAGAAAATAAGTATGTGCATCATAAATATTTGTCTCATGATGTTAAGTTTCATTTTCAAAAGGGTATGAGTGTATGTATTGCAAAGCATTACTCTATTCATTTTTAGTCATATGTTTAAGTCATATAGGTCATAAACGTGGTCTTTGTTTTGAATTTTGAAGTATTGTCACCGTCCTTAGTGTCAAAAGGTGAAACATGTCATATCATCTAGAGGTACCTATGTAGCATGGAAAGACTAATTTGGAGTGTTACATGATAAATGATGGACTATAAGATTGTTCACAGGTGTTTATGTATTATGATGGTAAATTTTGAAAGACTAAGCATGATGAATCTGGAAAAGGCTCAATTTGACAAAAGAGGTGTGAAATGGTAACCTACAGTGTAAAAAGGTCTGATTATGAGTGAAATTATGTCACGTCAAGTCACAAGTTATGTCAAAGTTAGTTTTAAGTTGTTAAGGTCTGAGTTAATACCAATGTCTTGAGAAGTATCAAATGTTGGACTTGAATCTATTGAGAAATGTTATGAAATAAAGAAGTATGGTCTGTGTGTTGTTTAAGTATCAAGTCAAGAGTTTGTTGTTTGAGGTATTGGTCATGATATTGTGTCCTTATTTTGAGTCAACTATTATGAGTTCTGAAGTAATTTTAAAAGTTTTAATTGGGTCTAGTTTTCTTGACAATATGTGAACGAGTTCCTATTGAAAATAAGTCTCATGTGTGTTAAAGTTAGGTCATGATGGTATAAGTTGTAAGTATTATAGTCTGTTCTTGTCTCAAGAGAATCAGAGATATTGTCTAGAATCATATATTACTCAAAAGAAGGTCTGCTATGTTAGAGAAATATTTGATAGTATTGAAGTCTATAAGTGCATCATCCCAGGGGGAGTAATGCTTTTGTAAATGAGTGAATGTTTCATTACTTCATGTCAATCATAAGAAAAGTATGTGCATCATTGGTTGTATCTCTGAGTTGGTGGTTCAAGGAAACATTGTCTTCAAGATGATTTTGAGAATAGATGAATGATATCATCATGAGAAGAATGATATGTTTGTATATTGGTCTGAAGTGATCAAGGTTTAAGGTATCATGGTTAGGAAAAAAGTTGTTTGTGCACCATGACAAGAGATCAATGGTCTGTGTATGAGGGAATGGAATGGTAAATGTGTGAAATAAAAATATACAAGTAAATAAAGGATTATTGAAGTAGGGGGAGACAAGTTCCATGATGATCAGGGAAGAAATGTATAAGGAAATCAAGATAAATGTACTGTAGGGTGCTCTTGCCGTTTTGTTGCAATTTTGCTACTTTTTCAGCAGGTTATATTTTGTGGAACTTTTGCAAGTTCATTCAAGTGCTAAGAGGTAATGTATGTCTTATGAATTAATTTATGGAGTAGCTAAAATTATTCAAAGGTGTGTATGCAGTATTACAGGATCATAATTTTTAATAAATGACATGTGTTGAAGGGGAGGTTGTGTACTCTCAACCTCTAGAAGATATGGGGTCAAATATGCTTGCAAGATTTATATGATGGACTTATTGCATTGAGTAAACATTGCATAAGTACTATAGGTGGTTATTGTGAACTGAATCATAGAGCTACATGTCTGATATGACCTATCAAGGCAAGGGGAGCTAGTTTTGATCCCAATCAAGTGTGCAAGGTGTCTAGAAGGCTTGTATGGAAAAATGGAGATTGACGTGCTAGGATTTCAAGGCCAAGTAAGTTGCTATCTTAAAAAAAGTATATTAACATGTAAATAAGGTTGAATCTATTGAAGATGCTTCTCAGGGAAGAGTCAATATGATTGAGTTATCTCTATGACTCATATGCAAGGTATGTGGTCCTAATTTTGTGTCTTTAGTTAGAGAAGGATAATATGGTTCCAGGGGGAGCTATAAGGAGTGGATTCATGATTATGTATTGGTTTTCATGGTTTGAAAAAGTTGGTATAAATTTATTTGAAGATGTGGATTAGGGAAAATGGTCCTAAAGGAGGTTTTGCAAGTATTAAAGGAAATTTTTGTAATTTCTTGCATTATTTATACCTAGATGGAGATGATTATCATGAATAAAGACAAAGTGAAGTGGATATATTATTAAGGGGATCTATTTTTAGGCTCATTACAGGTCCATGGATCATTCATGTCTACTATCGGGGTCAGACACTAGAAAATATAGTCCAAGGGGAAGTATTTTTAGTAAGTAAGTTGAGTTTGTGCCTTATTTCCATTGTGTCATGTTGTGTTTTTTCATTCTCCATGTCTTGTTATCATTGTAGATTTTTTCATAGATGTAAAGGGGGGATAGAAGCATCAAAAAAATGGAAATGAGCTCATGTAGGTGTGTTGGTCTTGTTGGTTGTTACCAATGTTTCTAAAGGTGGTTATCATCAATACAAAATGGGGGAGATTGGTGGAAATTGCATGTTTGTGTTGTCATTTATGTCAAGTCCATTTATGGAAGAGGGTTTAATAGTGTAATATGAGTCTTCACGAGGTTTTAGTTTGATGTCAAACATGAAGGTTGATTGGTAGTGTCTAGATTTGGTGAGTTGTCATGGTTTCCTGACATGGTTCTAGCTTGTATAGTCATGGTATGAGATCTCTTGAGTGGGTTGAATGTTTTCATGAGGTCACACATGTTCATAAAGGTGTGTTATAAGTGTACATAGGTCTGTATGAGGTCAGCAAGGTCAGTTCATGTGTTGCATATGTTGAGACAAGTCATTCTATGCCTATTCCTAACCCTAGAGCATGTAAAATGAGATGGAGGTGTGAGATTTGGTGCTGATAAGTCTTGTCTGAGCATGGTAGAAGCATTGTGACAGTGTACATGAGGTTTATGGTGAGTTTTAGGTCAATATCTAGTAATACAGTGCATTTATGAGGTCCCTGGGAAACAAGAAGGTAAGAACATGCAAGTTGGCATAGGTAAGTCTTAATGGATAGAGAGTTTCAAAGCTATTTGAGCTATGTGGTGAGTATAAAGTTAGAAGATGTTGTCATAATGCTTCATGACAAGTTTCAGGTCATTCAAGGGATTGCAAGATACTTCAGTTTTGGAAAAATGAGGTGTTTACAATGTGATTTTGAAGCTAAAGTGGACCTTCTAATGGTCATTGTAGGATGTATTATTTTCACGGGGACCTAAGATCTTTGGAATAATTTTTAGCTGAGTTATTTAAAAATAATGAAGTGGCTTGATTGTCACGTTTTATGAACCATTGTTAAGAAGGTAACTTGCTTTGAAACCCTCGCTAAACCATAACTCAAAGTGACTTGGAGGAATTTATGATATCAGAATAGGTTTGATTGGTTTTGAAAAATTTATTATTGGATGATGTAGAGGACTCTTATAGATTTCTAGAAAGGTGTATTAGTGCTTGTGATAGTATGTGGGCCCCACCTGAAAATTCTTGTTTTTGAAGAAGTTCAGTTTGGGACATGGTTGTCCAAAGGAGTTACAAAATAAATTTACATTGTTTTTAGCATGGGAGTTTTTATTTATGTCCATGGTGTTTTCATATCATGGTGGTACTTTTAAATAGAAAAGTGTGCCTTATTTATAAAGACTAGTCAAAAGGTAGTTTTGGGGTAGTTATGGAGCAGTTTCAGAGATGGAATTGGTTGAGGGCCTTCCACTTAGATTTGTAAGGAAATACAATATGTTATGGAAATAGAATTAAAATATATTCCCAATGGTATATTTTTTGTCTCATGATGATGATATTTTATGTGCCATTCAGGTTAGTTTGTGAAGAAGATCGATTGTTTGTTTTCAGGACATATTTGCTTAGGCTGAAAAATGAGGTGATTGAGGCATGGTGTGGATTAGATTATGATTGATATCAGTTGGAGGGTGAAGTGGGATGAAATTGGTTCTTAATTAAGGAATTTTGAGGTCTTGTAAGTGACAGTTAGGGTGAAAACCAGTCGAGTTTGTAAAACTACTTTTTGGGTAGCTTGATTTGGTGAAGAGGAAAGTAGGTGTGGTTTGTAAATATGGTTGTGTCATGAGATATAGCTTGCATGGATGTGATATAAAGGTCCTGATGATTCCATTGAGTGTTTAAATTATATAGTTTATTTTTTATTGGGTGGTTTTGATTCCCAAAGGTGAAGACAGGGTATTGGAAATAATTGTTTAGTGAAAGATACATGCCTTTTTAAGTTGTGTTACGAATAATTTGATTGATGAAAGATAATTAATGACCATGGATGACGATTTTATGATATTTTAAACATGTGTGACGATATTTTGAGATTTAATAATCATGGGTTTGACATTTTTGGTTTTATCTCATCGAGGTGATGGGGTTTTGAGCTAGTTTTATGCATGTTTGATGGTTTTGGGCATGTACGACCTATATGGGTAAAATATGAACTTTTTAATCAATGTGTTGGAATTTTTTTATGATTCATTGGTAAAAAAAAATGTTTAGGACTGACCTCAATCATGTTTATGAGATGATAAGGGTATAAAAGTGAAGTTAGATTTTAAATTTGAACTAGTCTTGTGAGAGGGAAAAATGTGACATGCCTAAGGGTGTGAAGGAGCTGATATTGCATGATTTCATATCTGATGAAGTGTGTTATAAGTTTAATAATTTTATAATGCATGTGTGTAATGGTTTAAGACCAAGACAAGTCCATGAAATATCTAGAGAGAGCGAGTTGAAGAAGGGGTGCTTGAATGAGGGTTTGAAGGAATTTGGAGCTGAATTTTGGGAGATGAATTTGGAGATGAATTAGCTGTGGTATCAACATATTTTTAGTGGTAATAATTATGAAAAAATATTATGACGAGTCATATTCATAGGAGTATTTTGTTGTGAGTAATATCAACAAGGGTTTAGGGGTTGGTGCTCCTTATGGGGATGGTGCCTCACTAAGGAAATCTCTTGTGATGTGTAATATTCACTTGAGTCGTTGTGTCTAATATCAATTTTTTTTTAGTAAATTTTCTTCCCCTTGAGATTTTTCCACTCACATATTATGTCTATGTGTTCTCTCTCATGTTTTATGCTCATTTGAAAGTATGGTGCACACTTACTAAGTTCTCATTGAATGCATATGGTTGAATGGAAGTTAAGTTTGAATAAATTACCAAAAAAAAGAATAAATTCTTGATATTTTTACCAATCCTCTTCCCAAAGAAACATTTGAATATCTCTGATAAAAGTTATGATTGATATCTTTTTCATCAGGTCATTAAAAGGAAACCTAAGTTTAGGGAGATTTAAACCTTTCATAATCCTTTTAGATCCATAGTGAAGATAAATCAATAAGGTGTGTTATGAGAGTTTTAATTTTCCATTAATTTCAAATGGCGAGAGTTAAATCCAATGGAGCAATACATCAAGAAAATTACAGACATAGGGAAAAATATTTATTGGTTGCAAGGTGGTAGATTTTCATCAATGAAAAAAGGGGGATATTGTTTGAAATATTTTCATTGATGTCAAAATAATACTGATAAATGATTTATCTTACATGTTTCATACGTTAGAAATATTATCTTCAATGTTTCAAGGTTGTGACATTCATGAAAAAGTTGATTCGGTTTGAATTCTGCATTCTGAGCAAAAAGAATAATATTTTGTAGTGTTCTACAGATTCCAAAATGGTCAATATTATACAATGGGTTTTCAATCTTTTGACAATGCTTCACATATATGGAAGATCACATTGAAGTGTTTTGTAGAATTTTGAATACAAGATAATACTGCGTAACAAACATTGTATGTCTCAGCTCTAAGCAAATAGTTTTTCCAAGGGTGGTACAAAGAAAATAATTGCACAAAAAAGGAATGTGGAATTTCAAGTGTCTTCTAGGTTTTTTGAATATTGAATTCCATGATAAAAAGGGGTTTTATCATGCAACGAAGAGAAAGTAAAAGAAAACAGTGAAATTCATGAATTACCAGAATATAAAGGATTGTTGCATAAGTTATTATATGTATAATATGGTCATGAAAATCCTTGGGACCAAGATAAAATAGGGGATTTCCATGAAAGCCTAGAATAATATCATAAATTTAAATATTATTCTACAAAGGGTGACTCAAGCCAAATATTCAAACCGATGCCATTTTAGCTAACCTTTGAGAAAATGTCACATATTTTCAAAGGATGAACATGATATATAAAGGGAACTGATTATGAAATTTAGTAAAACACTCAGGTATGATGATGATGAACTAATAAAAAGGATAGATTGAGGGAAGTATGAGAGAAGAGAGATTAATGAAGATATATATAGAATAATTATCAAGACAAAGGAATAACAAATTCAATTAGACTAAAAAGCTAAATTATTGAAGAAGAAGAAAGAGTAAGTAGCACATATAATAAAATAAGTTTGAGAAGTGTGGATATGTCAAGATAGCAAGAGGGTGATCTAATTTACATTATCATGTTAAAGAAACAATTGTAGAAGGTGGAAATTTATATTGTGTATGTCTATGCCTCATACAATTGGGGATTGGTGTCTCCAATGAGTTGGTTCTCATAAAATAGTTGAATTGGTGTTCAGTATTGGGGATTGGTGTCTTTAGTGAGTTGGTGCTAGACATTGGGAATTTGTGACTCAAGTAGGTTATTACCCATAAAAATTTGTAAAATAATTAATTTTGTGGCTAGATTTGGACTGTAGATTCAAGCAACATTTTCTCTATGATTTTTCTCTATGAAAGGTTTCAACATTAGTCTTGTATTTGTAATTTTTATATCTTATGTTATTATTATTGTATAGGCATGTTAAAATTTTAAATAAGTAAAATATTGCATTATACTAATTCACCCCACTCTCATTACAAGTGTGTGTTCTAAAAATAGCATGCATACATCTCAAATTGAAATATGGAGGACACCCAAGAGAGATACAACTTAGGAGAAAAAAAAAATTAAAAAATTTATAATTAGTTACAATAAGTATGATAGTTCAAATTACCCTAAACATGTAATACTATATAGATGATTAACATAAATGATGTGAATCTTAAACATGCCTTAATGTTAGGATATATTTAAGAGGAACTGTAAAAGAGTAGAAGTTCAACCCACAATTTAGCAGTAAGTTAAAATAAAAAATAATTCTATTATAATGGAAGAATTTAAATAATTCGATAAAGTTAAACACAAAATGAGGGGCATATAGATATTCCACACATATATTATAGATACCCACTCTATTATACTACAAGTGACTATACATTTCGTAACCCGTTATACAACTATAAGAGAAGACTCAACTAATCATCTATTGTAAGTAAAAATTGTACTAAAGGAGGGAATGTAAATAAGACTGTATAATGTGTCTATGGTAATCAATAAAAACAACAATAACAGAAGGAAATTAAACACTTTGATATATAATTATAATCACAAAAAATATAGTCATCTTAGTATCGGTTAACCACATTTAGTGTAATGAAGGAAGACAAGATTTATATTATTTGGTTATGTGTTATTTGGGAACAATCAAATTTATCAATATTTCCCTTCACATTGTATATTTAATCCCACCATATAATCATCTATGTAATGCAATTTTGTAGTCAAACAATAAAATGGAAACTTACGAATAAAAATTTCCCTCTATTTATACATGCAAAGGTCTCATAATGTTGAGGGATAAATAAAAAACGTATATATATATATATATATATATATATAGGATGAAACCCTAATTTTTTTCACATCTCTTTGTTAATCAATATAAGGGGATAGTTAGAAATAAATAGTAATTATTGTCATTACATGAGAAGGATTTGATAACAAATTAAAAAAACCAAAATTTTAAGAATCTTGTATTAAATATATTTGAATAGTCGTCTATTAAAAAAAGTTGGGGACGGGTAGAGTCTAATCACGTAAAATTTTTCAAGGTAATATTATGATCTCTAGGATACCCAAAGGTCGGATGATATGAAAATTATATGAAAATTATTTCTTATGGAAGCGCTCATCGAGATATTTCCAACATAATTTGAATGGGGTAAAACTTAATTTATATGTATAAGTTAATACTCATGCAAGATTTACATTAACCAAAATAAGGGACTAGTTTTTGACACATTGACTAGGATTTCAAGGTCAATCAATGGTATTTTGACATGTGACAGAGATATTTGGAAAATAATTTGGTTTTTTTCATATATTATTCAATGGATAAATGTGGGGCCCACACCATGTGTTGGCTAGGGGTCTAACAGCCAGTGGGGTCCAATTTTTATTAGGAGGGGGGCCCAATTGACTCAAAATAACACCATGTAATTGAATCCTTCATTAGTAGCACATAAAGCTTTTACAAAGCTCATAACTTCTGAATTCCACTATTAACTTAATGAGATCAACAAATGATATCATTTTGACACAACACAATGAAGTTAGATGAAAAATCACCATTGAGTCACAATAACTCGGCACCACCTTGCTCAAGGCTGATTTAGATGGTGAGATACATGTTGCACTCAATTGGATTTTAACTAAAATTTCATTTTATGATCATAGCCATGAGTTTCCTCTCAACCGATAATAATATTTGAATCCTATTCAAATAACTACCCAAGGAATTTTGGATTAAATCCCATCCTCAATGCATTGGGTGAGATAATAGGAGGAACATGGATGTGATGTATTTGAACCCCTCCCCCCATAGTTACAATTTACATGCCCCATCATCAAGCCATGCATGTTTGGATATTTTAGAAAAAGAATATGGAATATATTCTTATATTAGGGCCTTAAAAAGAATATAAAGGATGCTACATAGTGTATTGACTCACCACTTGAGCTAGAAGCTTGGATCGAGGAGGATCTCAAAGACTTGGGAATTTGAGAAGATTGGATATTTTACCTTTGAGAATATACTCTAAGTTTTGGACCACAATTTCCATTAGACCAAAACCTACATGATTTAATTTATGTTATAATTGCCAAAGTTATGATCAACAAGAGGTTGTTAGTCCATGTCATGAAACTTATAGGGATCATTGGATGAACATGCCAAAACTCCCCCCCAATATTACCTAGGTGAGTTTTGAAATCAATAATTTTCGCTCTGATACCATTTGTTGGACAACAATTTTGATTAGACCAAAATATGTTGGCTTTAATATCCACTACAATAGCCAGAGTTAGTATCCAAGAGAGGTGTTTAGTGCACATCATGAAACTCACAGGGAATGCTAGACATGCATGCAAACACTAAGTATTATTACATGATGGAAATTTTGTAAAAAGGATATTATAATATCCATTTTTTTACTAGCATGTTGTTAAAAAGGATATTTCCCATTATTACAAATAACTGACAAGTCATCGTTATTTAAAAGAATTGATCATCGATCATCATTATAGAGTGATATTGTGGGAATTTTTTCATCAATCAAACCAAATATTTTTTTGCAAATTAGAATAGAGGTATGATTATTTTGCATACTAAATGCATTATTGATGTAAAATTTACATTGAATGTATGTTTACATCATTAATACACTGGTTCAATATTTTTTTCCAAACCCAGAGACATAGCCTTGCAGGTGTGAATTTATTTATCAATCTAGTTATAGTTTTCTCTATTCTATTTTCTTGCTAATTGTGTTAAATTCAATTTTTAATACTGGTTTTAATGTATGCTGATTTATTTAGGAAATTGAAAAATGAGTAACTAAGCCAATTTTTAACACAAAAATTTGTGGGAAATTTGAGAAATTGGATAAGCATTCGAAATTAGATAAAATGAGCTAGTTTTTTTAGTCCATTTTTGGATCATGTTTTGACTATTAGAGCTAGTTTATTTGGTAGGTTTGTGCTAACACCTTCTACATAGTGCAATATTATTTTAGTGGTTGATTCCTTATATTTTAGAGATGGATCCCTTTCGTATGATGTAGTGGTAAATGATTCTTAACATGATGTTTCCATTATTGAGTACCATTCTTTTAATGATGATGTCATATCATCAAGAATATGAGAAAAAAATTCTTGGAGTTAAGGTGGCACGTAGATCTCTTGCAAGAAAATATGATGGAAGTACACAAGTAAAGGAAGAGAGCCCAAGAGGACTCAAAATATACCCAAATTTATGTGCATTTCTCTAGATCCAAACAAGTAGTGGATTAGTGTTAGTTGTTATTCCAAAATTATGCATCGTATTGGTTCCAATAAAGGATTGAGGAGAGAGACAGTGAGATAAAACACTAATCATTTGAATAAGTAGCTAGTTTCCTGCACCAATAACATGAAAAAATATGTTATTTGTTGCATTACCATCTGGGTTTGTGTTTCATTCTAAATGGGATTGCTGACATGGTATAATTGTTGTTTAAGAGGAATTGTCATTCTAAATTGTTCTTGAATGGGATATTATAAAAATATATGTTATGATTGACATAGTATGATTCTTTGGATTAACTACTACTCGATTGACTCATGCCAAGACATATGGGTTAGTCGATCACACAATTTAAGGTATTGTGAGAAAATATTGTCTTTTGAGATTTGGTCTAGGATGTTTTTACACATATATCATTGATCTTGATATGTTTCTATTAGAGATAGATGAGATTGTTCTGGGAAGATTTTACTTAGCATCTCAACAAGTAGTTTATATGACACATAGATATGGAGTCAAGTTGAACAAAGGATGAGATTATTTCATTGAATTTGGTATGGGAGAAACTATGAAAATCTATTATGGATTCATTAGTGAGTCATCAAAATGTTATGTACCAAGTGACATTCCTAAGAATAAGGTAAGGTATATACAAAAGTAAATAATACTCCCATGGCTGAATTTTCTTCCAATTTTTAGATGAAAATTGTATACTTTCTGAATCTAAAAATAATGAAATTCATCCTTCTGTTTAGCCTATTTTTTCAAATCAGAAATAAATTCTAGACCATTCAAGGAGAATGTCATTTATTAAAATACCACTCTCCAAGTAAGGATGTGGAGACTGGAAATCATGACTTATTATCCAAGATAGTGGAAAATAGTTTTTACACTCATGATAGACTAAGTGGTCATTGGGTTGACAAGTTTTGTAATATCGATCCACAACTTATTTTGAGTACTAGATAGAAGGAAATTTTTGAGTTCCAATATATCAAAAGGAACATCATGATAAATCCCACCTATCTAAAGAATATCCTTTGAAGAGGGACCTACCCAAAGAGACCATCCATCAACTTGGGTTAGTAAAAAATTATTGACTGTGATAAATAGTGTATTTTTTCATAGATAAGGTTTATGTAGAATACAGATTACACATGTTATCCATTTTTTCCCCTCAATAAAAATTGAAAAAATGTGACCTTGCACAGGAAAAATGGAGGCCTAGGCCCGAAATTTTAGAGTTTTGGCATTCGGCATTTCGGAGAAAAAATAGGGCGAAAAGGAATCAATAAAGTCTGAAATCCCAAAGTCTAAAAGTCTGAATTTTGGACTTTTGAAGTTTCATAGTTTCAGAGATCTTGGGGAGTGGGGTAAATAAAAAAAAGTTTGAAAGGCGAAAAATTCCGAAAGGAAAAAGTCCGAAAGGTAAAAAAATCTGAAAGGAAAAAGTCCAAAATGCAAAAGATTATGAAAGGTAAAAAATTCTGAAAGGAAAAAGTCTGAAAAGTAAAAACTTGAAAATGGAACATTCCAAAATTCTACAATTTAGGACATTCGGGTTTCAGAGTTTTCACACACTCTAAAGGAGATGCACAGCCTAAACAATAGCAAAAAATCTGAAGTGGAAAGTTCTAAGATGTCCAAAAGTCAGAATTTTAAGACTTTTAGAGGTTACAAGGTATTTTGGAGATTTTCATGAAGAAGAAGAGCTGAACCAGTAAGCCATTAGTACCAGTATGGAACCCCAATCTCTCAGATGGCCATAACTTTTGGGACTTTGGAGCTTGCATGCATTTCACACTCTAGAAAGGAATTTTTTGAATTGACAATTTTTGTAGAATGACTCCCCGACCTTAAGATGGCCATAACTTTTGACTAGGAGCTTGGATTTACACAAGAAAGAATCTTTTGGAAATATTACAATCCGCCATATTTGAGGGTTACTTCTAGAATTTCTCACCTACCTAAATGATGAAGTTATGGGCTTCCTTTCTTTCCCAACAAGGCATAGTACATGGAGGGTATGGGTTTTTTAGGTGGAACCCATCATTGTTGTATCGATGAATTCAATGCATTTTTTCGGTGGTTGTAAGTAATGAGTTTCGAATTATTCTCTCCCCCTTTTCTCCCATTATTCTATATATATTGTAAGGAGGTTTGGAATGTTCTAATGTTGGATAATTTTTCTTTACACCCTCCCTTCTTCTGCTTGTCTGTCAAGAGAATTTGTGGAGTTCAAACCTCTCATTCAAACTGTAATACAAGTCTTGTGCCTCTTGGGCCATTATAATGCACTGTATCAAATTGGTGGAGAAATAAGAATAAGTCTATGGATGATTTTCAACCCTCTCTTATGTTCATTGCTTTCATCTAATCTCTCATTTAATATCTTGGTTATTTATGCATGGTAATTGTATTACATTTTTAATGGCTAGTGGATTCTCATCATTGGATTGTTTTGTGGTGTGTTTTCATCCTCCTTAATCTGATTGTGGCTTCCATATCCATGCAAATAAGGTGTTCAACATTTCTTTTGGTGCATCACCTTTGTTAGTTTAGTTTTAATTTCTTATCATCTTCTTAACCTTGTTTCGTTGGAAAGTTAGAGTTGATTTAATAGACTAGATCCTCTACAATTTGAATGTGTGCATCAGAATGGAGCAATACAGAACTGACCTTCATCCGGAGAGCTTTCCCGATCGCAAAGTCCCACACTTTGGGAAAAGCTCCATGTTATGCAATCACACTGATATTTTCAACCTATCGAGTTACACACATTCAAGCGGTGTCTGTGATTACACATAAACAGTAAGGTGAAAACAAGAGATACAACCAAGTTCAGTGTAATTTGGAGTTCAAATAAGTCATGATAATTTTCTCTTAGGTTTTAGGGAAACACGAGTCTATCACCAAGTCAATTGTTAGAAAGTGGAAAGGTAGACAAGAATGTTGAGGAGTAAATATAGAATGACAATCCAAGTTATTGGACTGTGACTTGTTGTTGTAGCTCCCTCCAACATTCTATGTTGATATAAAGAGATACTCCACCAAGAGGGAACTTAATTTTGGTATCCAAGTTATGAAAACAATAAATACATATTGATAAGTATTGTATAGTATGAAAGTGAGCCAAAGTGTTATCATCCAAGAGAATATAGAAGTCACGTAGAAATTTAACATGGGAATTGATTGTTGACAGGTCCAGTGGAATTTCATTTTTGAAATGTTGTTTTATGTGTCTACACATATTTGTAATACCAAAATGTAAACAACATATGTAATGGAGTTATGTGTACAATCCATGTATATTACATTTAAATTGTAGACCCCAAAAAGGGAAAATTGAAAAAGTGGTGACCGATAAAAACAATGCTCAGTATATAATGTATTTTACTCACCCTTTTTGAGAAAAGTGAACAAGGAGAGTATGAAAACATCTAAGTTGGGAAAACATCATTATATGTTGCAAACAAATGTAGCGTGCTAAAATAATTCACCCAAGTTGAAGAAAAGACAACAAGATTGTAATAAAGTTAGTTAGCAGATATAGGAGGGAGTCATGAGCTCTCTTTGTTACCTAGGTTTATAGGATATAGAATGGGTAGTCAACCTTGAAGAGAGAAAAATGAAGAAATTTCATACATTTTGGTGTATTCTAATAGACAACCACTATTTATGGGAAAATAAACATTTGTTACCCATATATGTCATCAATGCAAGAGTATCTAATTGAAGACCATAGGAGACCCATTATAGAGACATCTAAGAGATAATATAAAGAACTTGTAGTCCCATTGTCAGGGAGAAGATTCTAGGTGAATGAAAGCATTAGGTGTTGGGTGAAGATTGAACCTTAGAGACTCATAGAGTAGATATCATTTGTAGATGATAGCCTTGCATTGGGAGTAAAAACCCCACAATGGGAGAATCAGCCATGTTTTAGAAGAGACAACCTTACATTGCAAGAGATATCCCATAAATGAGATTCTTCTCAAAAAAACTTGAGTTGGGAGAGATATCTTCCAATGATTATAAATCAAGTTAAGAAGTACATGTCCTTTTATTGGTAATATTTCTCTTGAGTACTTAGCGAGTAGAAAGAAGAACACTTTTTTAATAGAAGAGTAAAGATAAGCTATAAATAGAGTGGAACCTTCAGTTATTTTTCTAGATTGAAGAATTTTGGTGGACCAAAACTATTTCAGTGGGGTGGAGTGATATGGAGGATACCCAAAGGCTAGATGAGCTACACACTATCTGAAAATAATTTCTTATAGAAGAACGTATTGAGAGATTTCAAAAACATGCTTTTAATGGGATAAAATTGATATTGTATATAAAATTTATGGTGTGAAAAATATTTTCATCGATAGGTAAAAAGGGATAAAGCTACACAATACCGACTAAGCTTATCAGGTCAACCAATGACATGTCAATATGTGGAAAAGAATGATTTGGAAAAGATTATGTGCCAGATGGGGGACCAATAGCCAGTGAGGTTTTTTTTTTGTTAGGAGAGGGGCCCCGTTACCTTGTAATAGTGCCACATCATCAAGCTCACTCATATAGACCAAATCATCATTGGTAGCTCTTTGAGATGACACCGAGGTAATACCTAGAGAGTTCCACTTTTAGCTTGGTAAGATAAAAAACTGAACTCATTTCCACAATAAATAATTTATTTAGATTCCAAGTCACTGGTAACTGATTAAGAAAATATTGAAATAACTATATGATTAATACTAAATATGTAACAAAGCTAAATATATGCAATAAAGTATAGAATTTGACCCAAGCAAGATAAGTTAGAAAACCCTATGAAACCCTAGTTGCAAATGAAGGGATAAATATACATTTTCTTAGGTTTGTAATTAATTCTCAACTGTGACGAAGTAAAAAAATCTATGAAAAAAGTGGAAGAGTTTCACATAGATGCTTAGAAAATTGTGTGACCGTAAGATATACCTAAACTAGGTCAGGGGCTCCTGCGAACACCATAAACCTACTCTGGGTACCTATGACTTCTCAAAACCTTAAAAATATACTTTTATATGGTCATAAGATATGTTTTAAATTTTTTTTATTGTCACTAGTATGTCAGACTAAGTTCACAAATGTCGCCTATAACCTGCAACAAAGAAATGACCTGTAAAACCCCAAAAGCATATTAAATCTTAAAAAAGAAAATATTTCAAATGAGTGGTCAGACTCTCTTTGAATATAAAAAAAAGTGAACTTACGACTAAGTGACGTAATAAATCTTACACCCAATGTATTTCTATGTGTGTGTGTATGTCAAAATCATGCCCTAAGTGGCTCTTGTGCATATTGCAATTGATAGCAAACAAGTAGCTATATGTAGAAGATGTGAATATATGTATGTATGAAAGAATGAAATTCCCCTCCTATGAAGTGTATGAAGAAATGGATTTCCCTTGTCCCTTGTGTGGATGATATATGGATTCGTAAATGCTTCTTAGAATGCTCTTGGATGCAACCTTAGGTATTGATAGCTAATGCTTAGTGGTTGGTCCTTTATTATGGTCACATAAGTTTATATTTATATGATTCCCTTGCCTAAATTTTGTAATTAACCCTGAAAATGAATAGAAGTACCAAAAATATAAGATTCCCAAACGGATAGAAAAGGAACTAAAATATGTGAGTAAAAAGTACAAAGAGGTCAGGGGTTCCCAAAGGGGATAAGGGTTCCCAGTGGTAAGCACTGGCATCCTAACTAGGTGCTTCAGTGTCTAAAATGAGAAATTAGGAAGTATGAGAACACAAAATAGGAAAGAAGGAGTTTAATACAAAGAGAGACAACATAAATCAATCAAATATGGCCAAATACAGAGATCAATTAGTACTTTTCTTTGTTAGGAATCATATGAATAGTAGTATGTGATCAGGATGAGATAGATACCCAAAGTGCATGATTTAATGTCTACATTTGCCCCCACTTTATGTTGTTGAGAGAATGGTTGATAACATAAAGTAGATAAGATATGTGTACTTGATAACCATGTAGATTGATGGTAAAAAGTTGACTGAGAGATAAGAAAAATCATGGAGTGATAAAGAGTGAAGCATTGAAACTAAAGCAGAGGAAGTGTAAAAAAGTGATGATGATGACCCTATGGGTGAGAGTATATTGTAGATGTCACATTATACCTATTTTTTACCTCGATCGATGTGTGATGTTGTGTGATTAATGTGTGAATGATGTGACTACTGCTTCCCATAAGGAAAGACCTACAAAAGAGAAGAACAAATAAGTATTCAAATAAATGTATATATGATCAAAACATGTAAAAACGATGTGTAAAAAGTATGTAAAAAATGTGAAAAGGAAACATGTGCACATGATCGTGATGAATAAAGAGTGTAGAAAGGATTTTGAAGATGATGTAGAAGAACGAGTTTTTTGTGAGATCTCACACCAGTTGCGCTGACTGTGAGTTTTTTAGGGATCTCACGCCAAGAACAGAAGAAGTGTAGGGAGAAAATTTTACTGTCATCCTCTAACATTTAACCTACTTCCCAAAATTTGAAACACCACTACAGATGGTGTGTAAAAATATGATCCATTTATAACTATTTTGATCCAACGTGAAAGTAGAAAAGAAGGTGTAATGCATGCATGTCGAGTGCTGAAGGACTCTCCTGTCCTGTAAAATTATATTGTGTAAACTACTAAAACTATGTGCTAAACTGTAAAATTATATGTAATTCCCCTGGTCATAGCATCTAAGGAAGAGTTCAAGGGCACCCAGTGCTTATTATCCAGGTCTGGGCACTAGTGTCTGTGTTGTGCTAAGGACCCAAGTCAAGTTCTTGGTCCATGCTTGAGATTGAATACTGAATGTCTTGAATTTGTATTGAAATAGTATGATTGACTATATACTATTGAATGTGGTGAATGATTCACCCAATAGATGTCCCCCCTCATTTGGGGTGCATGTGACATTGCACTGAGGAGTATGCGGCCCAAACGAGGATCGACTGCTGAACCGTAATTGATGCCCTGTAGGGGGAAGGGAGTGTGCTTGGTAGAAACCAAGGCACATGCAAAAAAAGTGGATTGAAAATAAGTATTAGTGTAAAAAAAGATAAATCATGCATGTAGAAGATAATGTGTAAGCTAACAAGTAAGAAAACAATGTAGACAAAGCAATAGGTGAAAAAAAACTAGACTACAAAAAGAACATTTCAAACATGGGACATCACTCATGATGTCACAAGAAACATAATTGGGCATGATGTGGCCAAAATCATATAGAGTGCATACAAGACAAAGGGGTAAATCCCACAATGGATGAAAAATAATGAAAAAATGATGACAATAATAAGAAATGTAATAGACAACCATGGAGGCAAATGGACCTACAATAAATGTTGCATATGAATAACCCATTATCATGTTAGAAATATAAAAAGTATATCAAAATGTGCATGATTCGATATAAGAGTGTACTAGTCTGAATAATAATTAGTATAAATCATAAACAATAGCACCTATGATGTGTACAGAAAGTGGATTACCTTAGGAGCTGCTAAGGGACTAGTAATAGGTATTGCTCCAAATATCCATACTACATGTATCAACATCTATGTAAATATTCCAATCACAACTAGAAAGGAAGTGAATATGCATGTGTATATGGAAAAGATAATGACATACGATATATCTAGCTAACATAGTAATAAAGTGTACATGCAGTATAAGAAAGTAAGAACAATGTGCAACCAAGATATGTAGTATGGTATGTTGGATGAGTGAGATGGAATGGAATGCAAACTGAGTTTGATAGTATATACATGTTCCCTCCGAGTGAATGTGAATGAGTATGTATGAGATGAAGGTTCATTTATAAATTTCCCCTCAACAGTCGAGAATGAACCATAGAACAAGAGTTCGTCATCGAGAAATGGTTTGAATAGTGCACTATAAATATATGATCATCAAATAATAGAGCATAGAGTGTGAGTGATGTGATGAAGGTTCATCTTAGAAGGATACCTTAGATAGTCGAGTATGAACTTTGGAACTAGAGTGTGTCATAGGGTAATGATCGCAAGGTGTAAAAAATTCAAGAAAGATATGTCATGAACACGTAGAGTTGTAGCATATGATGTGTATTAGTTTCTGTGAAAAAGTGATGTGTGATGTGTGAAATGTGCATGGTTCATGTGAATAGTATTCCCTTAACAGTCAATTGTGAACCATAGCACGAGAGTGCGTCATCAGGTAATGACAATACAAGTGTGTGTCAAGATATGTAAGATGTGTGAAACATTAGATGTGGAGTGTAGAGTATGTAAGACACCAATGAATGTTAGAAAGAAAGGGAGAGAATGTACGATGCCCCCCATGTATGAAATGGTGAGAATGATCAAGCTGACCTCATCTAAGAGGTCATCATTTCCCTGATTGAATCCAAATGGGATGCATCAGAAAAATTAATAAGAAATAGTTTGTGGTAAATCATATAATGAGCCATTGTGGCGTAAATTATACATGTGCATTGTGTACTCTTCATCATGAAATTTCTTGGTGGAAATACCATGTGTATACCAACGAGTAAGATTCTTGTGAATAACCGAGGGATGAATCATTGTGGATAGAAACATGATTGAAAGGAATAGGGAATGTGATACTAGTATGATTAGGGTCCAAAGTGCCCCCAATGTAATCCAACCAAGATTTCCCAAGTGTCAGTGGTGAAGTGTGAGGAGTGTGTTCCACAAATATTGTTAGATAGAAGACACAAAGACCATAGGCAGACCATGATATGGACACATCCATGGTAAATATGGGGTGAATGAGGTGGGGGTAAGATTTCATTAAGTGTAAAGCAAAGTCGAATCAATCCATCATATGAGAAAATAGTATCATAGAAGACAATGATCCAAGAGAATATGATGCCAATAAGATATTTATTCATGAAAAGTGTACATGTGAAAGGAGGAAGTATAGATGTAGATGGCCCATGAGGAGGTGAAAATACATCCAAAGTATGGACATACCCCCGATAAATTACCATAGAATTATTAGAAGGAGGGGGTGTTTTGAATTTATATTCACCAAGGGAAACAAAAACTGAAAGTATCATAGAAATATGAATCATCGACCTTAATAGGAGTAAAATTAAGATTGCACAATTTGTCATTGATAAGTTCAACGGTATCGACCTCATCATCAAAATCATCAGTGATTGCATTGGCATGCCCATGTTAAGGATATTGGTACGAGGTGCACAAGATGTAGGTCTGAGAGGATCCTCAAAAAGTGGAGCAATAGTGGTTTATAGGAGAAGACACTATTGGTTAAGTGATAGCAGTAGTATGAGTGGAAATATTCAGAGTTCTTGGAGGGTGGAAGAACACTACAAGTGCTAGATTGACCGATATCATATGTATCAATATTGCTATATGGAATAGATGTGATAGAGGAATATGCATAGTAATAACACGGTCTATGTGACCTAATTTTAATAAATTAGGGTCTGAAGCAATGGTATGTTCATGGCCATCATGTAGGAATTTTATATGCATTGATGAACACTGGAGGGAACTACACGCATTGCATTAATCCACGGTCTACCCAAAAAAATATCAAACTAAAACAAGGTATTGATAACAAAGAATTTTATAGGTATAGTATTAGGCCCAACTTGTATAGGTAATGTGATATTTCCTAATAATGTGCGAGTAATTAAATCATACCCACAAATAAGAGTGGAATTCTTAACAATTAGATTGTCTGTAATGCCGATTTTATTTAAAAGAGAATGATCACATAAAATTACGTAATACCCATTGTCAATGAGTAATACATGCTTGATACAAATGGTACGAATGATAGCACTGATAAGAAAAATTCACAGATGGATTGTTAGTATCAGATGGTGATATGTCATCATCAGTGAATGAAATAGTATGTGGTAGAATTGTGAGAGACTGAATGAGGTGTGTGAATGCCACCGAAGAATTATCACTTTTAATGTGAATAGAACAAATGGTGACCTCTAATGTATGACAATAATTAGGTGCATTGCACAATAATTCATAGAGAGATATTTTATGGTGTATTCTTCAGTTTCTTAATGATATCATAGCCCTTAGAAGTAGCAAGGGGAGTCATAGAATTGATAGGAAGTGGAATAGAAATGGGTGGTTCCATAGGAGGATGAGTGTGGTTATTAGTTACCACATTGATAGTAGGGTCAGCCATAGGCATAATAAAGAGGAGGATGTTGAGTATCAACTTGCATGAAATCAACAACAGTAGTAACCATGCCAAAAACCTTGGTTAAAGTGAAAGAAGGATAAGGAGATTGGTTGATGACTTGATAAGATGAAGACATTCTCAAAAGTGTGGGTTTGAATTGTTGGGTTCACAAAATAAATTAAGAAAATATTGAAATAAATATATTCCTAATACTAATTATGTAAAAATGATAAATATATGCAATTAATTACAAAAATTGACCCAAGAAAGGTAAAGCAAGTATGAAACCCTAGTTGCAAATGAAGGGATAAAAAGACTTAGATGATTCAAAAATTAATTATGGAATTTGTTGCCAAGTAAAATAATGATGAATAGAGTGAGGGAAGTGTCGCACTGAAGCTCAAAAAATAATTTGACTACAAGATCTACCTAGACTGGGGCTCCTAGACTAGGTCAGGGGAACTTACGGGCGCCATAGACCTACTCTAGGTGCATGTGACTTCTCATAACCTCATAAAGATAACTTTGGATGGTCATAATATTTTCTCTTTCCCTTCCTTCCTATCACTATTATGTTGCACCAAGTTCGCAGATGTCACCTGTAACCTGCAATAAATAAATGACCTACAAAAATAAAAAAGTGCATCAAATCCTAAAAATAAAATAATGCAAATGAGGGGTCATACTTTCCTCGGATGTCAAGAAAAATAATTTTTTTACAAAGGACTACACTACATTTCAGACCCAATGTAGTTGTGTGTGTGTGTGTGTGTGTGTGTGTGTGTGTGTGTGTGTGTGTGTCGAAATTGTGCCCTAGGTGGTTCTTGTGTGTGTTGTACTTGATAGGAAGAAAGTAGTTATTTGTAGTAGATGTAAATAGATGTGTGCATGAAAGAATGAACTTCTAATCCTATGAAGTGTTTGTAGAAATGGAATTCCCTTGTCCCTTATGTAGAGCTAGATGGATGCTTGAATGCTCTTAGAATTCTCATGGATGCAACCTTAGCTGGTGATAGCTAATTCTTATTGTTTCGTCCTTTATTATGGTCACATAACTTTATATTTATATGATTCCCTTGCATGAATTTTTAATTAACCCCAAAAATTATGATTACCAAAAATATATGATGCCCAAATGGCTAGAAAGGACCCAACATATGTGAGAAAAATAAAAAGAGGTAGAGGCACCTAGCGCTAGCGTCCTAGCTGGAAGATGGTGTCTATAATGAAAAATGTCAAAGTATGAGAACATATAAAGGGAAATAAGGAGTGTAATACCAAGAGAGACAACATAAAGCAGATAAAGATGGCCAAAGATAGAGATCAATTAACACTTTTCTCACTTAGGAATCATATGCATAGTAGTATGTGATCAAGACTATATAGATACTCGAAGTACATGATATAGTGTCTACTAACACAATAACATGTCACCACCATGATCGAGGTTGAGTCAAATGGAAAGATCAAATGATGAATTACATTCCGAGCTCAATGGTATTTGAATAAAAATTGCATTGTGTAGGCAAAACCACAAGTCCCCTCTCTACCACTGATGATATTTAAATCCTATTCAAACCTCTACCTAAAGAACATGGGATTATATACCATCCTTAAAGGACCAGGTGAAACAAAAGGAGGAATGTGGACATCAAAGATTCAAACCCCTCACCCCATGGTTACAATTTTCAAGCCCCACTATTGAACCAAACATGTCTGGGTAATTTATAAGTAAAATATATGGACTATATGCTTATATTGTAGGCTTTTAATAAGTATATACAGGAGGCCACATAGTGTATTGAATCAAGCCACTTAATATTGATATTTGAGCACTAGGGATTGAAGTTACAAGTTGGTGAGGATTTTTAGGTGTGATATGAGCCTTTCTATGCAAAGGATAGTATTAAACATTTTTTATTGAGACTAATACTTTTAGATCCCACCATTGTGGATAAATAAAGGATAATTATGAGGTGGCATTGAGCCCTTTTCTTCGTGGAAGAGAATTTTGGTTAAACGTATCCCCATCTTGGAATACTAAATATAGCCACGTAATTGGAAATTTAAGCCTCCTATGGAGAAATAGATAAAATGTATTACCTTCGTAAAAGAAATAGTTTATCCACCCATCAATGGAGAGATATTGTATTAGCATATTATTAAAGAGTGGAATATCATGTTTTTAATGGAGAATCTATATTTTCCTATTTTTAACACATATATTGTAATTTCACGTTGTTATGGAGATTATATCTCATCATTAACAAAACATGATAGCCCATCATCATTACAAAAAATTGATCTCCCATCATCATTATAGAGCGATATTTTCGGGAAGGTCATTGTTTACTAGCACCAAAGCTTTCCTCGAGAGATGAAAAAAGTTATTTTTGTTTCGCATACCAAATTAATTATTTTTGTAAAAATTGTATGAAAAGTGTTTTTACATTAGTAATAAAGAGGTTCAACAGTATTTTCGAAAGCTGGAATATGTCCCAATAGGAGTGAACTCCATTATCAATCTAGTTGTAGTGTTCTCTATTATCATAGATTGATTATTGTGTTAAATTTACTTTTTAATGCTTGTTTTAGTGTGTTCCATTTTTATGGGAATTTGCAAAATGGGTAATTTAGAAAAATTTTACGATAAAATGCGGTAAAATTTAGAATTGTATAAGAATCTCGAATTGGAGAAAATTGAGTCAGTTTGTTGAACCCATCTTATGATCATACTCCAATCAGGTGGAGTCATTATAACAATATGACACCACAATCCCATCCCAATAAAAATATTATATAAGAATAATTAATAACAACATGATGGCAATGAAAATTTAGCAGGTATGCAAGTTATGTTATAACTAGAGCAATTTTTAGGCTTAGGAGACCAATATTTTGTAAGGTTTTATTCCATACACATGGAAAGTAAACTAAAAAAATTGCCACCATATGTTATAACACCGAAATCCTCCTAATGTGAAATTACATGAAGGTTTGTGCACTTCTTTGGATATTATAAGTGGTTATCACTTCTATAGGTATATAAATTAGTTAGAACCACTAATTACACTCCATGGTACACAATGACTTGATATAATAATTTATAAAATTTAATATTTGGTAGTTATGGTAGTGAAGTGAATACCTTTGAGACATAACATCTTAATGTGTGTGAATGTATATATATATATATATATAATATGTATACATATGTCCTTCAATAAATTTTAACTAATTTTGAGGCTTAAGAATACATATTTGTATGTAGGAAAACTATATTAAGATGAGGATGAGTAGATAATGTAGGATAGATAAGAATTATTATCCTTTTTGGATATCTGTCTAGATGATTCAATAAAATGACATTTTTATATAAATATATCAGTGGTTGTTGCGATCATTAATTTTTTTGTGAGGGTTGCATATCGTTTACGTTATTGATCAAATATTGTATGATGTTTTTGATATAATTAGTTATACCTTGTGCTATATATGCTACCTCTTTTTTTTATTCATACTTGAATTGGTGAATTATTTAGTTAATACATTACCTAAGGTAAAAACATGTTTAACCTAATACATTGAAATAAATGTTATCACAAATACATTGAAATGACTACTATCTACATGGGTTTTTCCCATTATGTAGTGTAGATTTTACATTGTGTTTGACGTGGCATATCATGCATTGCATTGAAAGATGACAATTATAGATAATCACATTGTTATTAGGATAAGGTATCCTTCATGTTGGGTATATCCTATGTTTTAACTATATTCAATCATTATTTTAGTGGTCTTTTTGTGATGTGTCATTATTATATAGATTATTAATTTCAAAGAAGTCTTGATTGTCTATGTACTCCTTTGGAGAGTTTGGATTAGTATTAAGTCTAATTAGGTACTTATGTATATCGTTGGGTATGAACACATTACCACTATCATTTTCATAACTATCAATATTGTAATTATCATGATAATTTATTTATTTCTTGTAGTTTCATCTTAATGTTTCAATGTGTGGTTTTGATGCACTTTTTTGAGTGATAAATCCAACAAAAAAATATTTAAATGGCCCAAAAATTCATAAATTTCAGATTTAAAATCCAAAAAAGCATAACTAAAAACCATCAAAAGTTCAGATTTAAAAATACCTACACATATGGCCCACAAATCTAAAAAAAATCCTTAAATAAAATTGCCTACAAAAACCATGCAAAAATAACCACAAATATATAAAACCCATTACAAAAATTGAAGAATGCAAGTTTACTTACCTATATAATGCAACATAGGAAGAAAAACAATTGGTTTATTAGGCATCCTCTGGTTATTTAATAAATTCATATCCTAGTTTTAAATATAAAAATCCCACAAAAATATTTAAATGGATCACAAACTCACAAATTTCATATTTAAAATCCATAAATACCTAACTAAAAACCATTAAAATTCAAATTTAAACATAACCTACATAGAAGGCCCATAAATCCACAAAATCCCCTACACTAATGGCCCATAAATATGCAAAACCCCTACACAAGTCAATACAAAACTTACCCTAATTTGACATGCTTCAAAGTGGCATTAGTGGTGTAAATATCACATGGATTCATCTCGAGGTGTATAACATGTTAACACTCATCAAAATCCCATCACTCCTACTTGAGCATATCAATATCCTATTCATTGTATAAAATATTGATCACGAGGTTTTCATTGGTCACTCCACAAGTGGATCATAGTAACCTTACTTATCTAATGCCAATTTATGGTGGTTATAAGTAAGTTACTTTTATTCATATAGTGTTTTTACTAGGTTCTACCTTGTGCAAGGATTATTGATAATCTATAATACATATTTTTTCATGACATGATGTAATTTGATAGAAGTTTTGTTACATGACCCTCAAAGGACACTAATGCCCTTTCATTTACACTGAGATCTTTTGATTATTACATGAGTATATATGATGCACAACCAAGTGGCATAGCTATTAGTGATTCTAGATATTATAACACATGATATTACTTCTCTAATGTTGAATACGACATACACTAGATTATATCTCATGATACATTCCCTACACCTATTAACACTGATCCTCCACATGATAAACACATCTAACAATACACTCAAGTTCTTAAACATAACTTGCGTAAGTCATTACTTTTTATATGACATTTATTTGACTTTACAAATCCATGCATTTGTACATTAACACGACTTATTTGTACTCTTACATGTTGTGTGACATTGATTTCATTGACTATTACTATGATATTTTTGTGTTGTATGCCACTTATTTTGTGTTATATTATAATTTTATTACTATGATATTACTTGCATGATTCTTGACTATATAATGTGTCATTAAATTATTGTTGTCATTATTTGTATCACACATGTTTGACAAGTGTATTAAAGAAATATAGTCTCATCGATTGCAATGCTTGTACTAGTGTCCACAAGTGGGTATGTTGAAAGAGTCGTAGAGACCTAAATTTCCCTCTCATTGAGGGTGAGGATGGATTTTATTATCCTCTAAAGGGGATTCTTCGAAATTAGGGCTTGAAAGAGTTGTAAAAATGTAACAGAAGTAGTTTTTGTGGATAGCATGGGAGGAGGACTATGAGTGTAGTAATAAAAAATATGTAGCACCTCCTATAATGTTACCTTCTCTACAAATGTAGGGATTTAAGGTTAAGAGATGAAGAAACATGCGCCATTATACATTGATCTAATTATGATAAAATCACTAGAAATGACACATCATTATTTAATATACTCTTTTCACAATAGAAATAAAACATGACCATTTACCTGGGCTACACCCTTCTAACCTAGTGTCGATGAACAATCTATTAGAAATAACATATGGAACACTCATCAAAGCATTTCATGGAAAGTGGATTTTTGTTTTATGTTGTAGTTTTTGATGCTTGAGTAGACATGTATGCAAAATGTCAAAGAGCTTATAAGGTATACGATCTCATGGAATCTAATGAATGAGTTTTATGGTATTAGGTTTTGGTACTGAGTATGAATAATAATAATTATCTCAACTTGCGATCAATGAATGATAACAATATGATTTCAATAAAATTAAGTTTCTAGTATGATATTGTCTTAAATAGTGAATTCCTTACCATATCTATTAAATCTTGTTAAAATTAATCTATGAATTTTTAAAGTTTCACATTGAAAAATATTATATATACTCTCATGTTATAGACTACTATATAATTTCTCAATAAGTATACAATATTGGGGAATGTGAATGAATTTATTTGATAGTAAATATTAAAAAAAATAAAAATTAATTGTACCTTTGACTCCTATACATGAGCTGTGATATATGTTCTGTAATTAGATCACATCATGTGATTTGTATAGTAATAGGTAAAACTTAAATTGACCACTTTAAATTTGAAAGTTTTTTTGATGCACCATTATAACCTTGGGACACTAGAACCCTAACTATTTGTTGGAAGAGTAGATTTGGAAATCCATGTTACTCTAACTACCATATTATTTTATTTCATTCGGTTTAATATATGTTCTGCTGCATTAAATTATTGATTACATGTAATTTTCAGCTATGTGTGTTGTTACAAAATGTAACAAATCACATAGTTTGCAATTCCATGTTTATCTTCAGCAAGAGAACACAAAATCCCTAAGGACAGATGTATTAGCTTGATGAAGACCAGAATTACAGAATAAGTGGAGTGTTAATTTTTGGAACAACAGACAGAGTTGCAGATTACAGTAATTGAGAGTTCATTACTAAAGTTGTAGGTATTTTAAATTTCTTTCCTTCATGATTAAATACATCCAATTATGTTATTGAGTTGTTTAGTTCGTTATACAATCCATACATAAAACTGAAATGTAGAAAGAAGTACACAACTCAGTTCCAGAATTTAATGTTTTATTCATAAGGAATTTCAATGTTTCCCACACAAGCCGTGGGATGTAACTCAAAAGTAATTCATAACTACTAAAGTAGAAGGTACATGTGCATGAAAATAAAAGTAAAGAGAGTATGAAAAAACCCATCATTGCCTTGGGTTCCTCTCATTTCTCCTTGCTCTACTTCCAGCTCCAACTTTACTCCATCTTCATCCTCACTATCCACATTGGCATTGTACCTAGGAAATAGAAAAAGAAAGACTGTCAGTCACGAGCTCAAGGTTTTGATCCATATTCATGTACTATCTAATTTCATGCAAATGGATCTCCTGACATCAGGAGGTATAAGAACAGGAAAGACAGATACAAAATTGATAAGAGCAGTATTCTACATCAGCACATATGATTCCCAGAATCATATCTGAAAAGAATGATAAAAGAAGAAAACTATGGAACATAAGAGAGGCCATAAATCCTAATGTTTTATAACTAGTTTATCTAAATATGCGAGTACATTTAGGAAGAAGGAAATAAACATTAATTGTTTTGTTTTCATATCAAAAGTGTTACATTCTACAATTTGAACCCGAAAGTGCATTTATTTAAGTTCAGACTAAAGGATGAATATATAAATATATAGTTGGACCAATCCATAAAAGAAATACAAGTTTAGTACTGCAGATTCTAACAAATGGAATGCATACAAAAGGTATAGATAATGATGTTGATCCAGCTTAAGAGCTTTAGTAGAATACCAAACTGAATCATACTTTAGAATAACTTGGAGAAAAGGAATATTATACATTGCATAAGTCAAGGATACGGATCCAAGATATCATCAAAAATATGATACAAAAACAAAGTACAGGTTTCAGCTCAATTTCATATAGTTAGCATGCTTCAAGGTATCAAAATTTATTCATGTCTATCACAATGATCAAAGTAAAAATTCCAAAAATACAAATTATTTTAAACAAAACCATTTCAGTACAATTTTAGATGAAATAAAGTACACTTATGTAGTGTAAGAAAATAAGATTACAGTCTCATACTATCCAAGAGCTACTGACATACAAGATAAATCATCATCACAGCTAAATTATTTACAAAGAAGGAGTATTTTTAAGGACATAGTAATGAGAATGTACAAAAACAATGCATAATGGGGTGAGTTAAGTTGATCCAAAAAAAAAGAAGCCAAGAATTTCAAGATAGTTAAAACATCAAAGAATAAATTCTATGTCTGATCAACTACAATTATGTCATATTGGTCAAGATACATAAAGAAACAAAATATCAGTTATCATCAAATATTACACCCACGAGTATGTAAGAATTGAGATAAAGTGTAGATTCAAATAATACTTGTATCAAGTGAAGAATAATTGCAGCTCAGAATTAAAAACAATAGCAACTTTTTCATAAGGATAAATTTACATTTTTTGATCTTACAGGTCCATATCATGATTACAAGTGATCAAATATAATTGAAAGCATTTCATTTGAAAAATTACTTTATAATTCAAATCAATTAAAATAATGAAATGATCAAATTCAAACATCTTCAAGATTTGGAAAGTCAAAATCAAGTAAAGAAAGTCTTGGAAGATCAATATCAAGTCAAAGTTGAAAGCAATTTAAATTCAAAATATGCAACTTCATCACAATGAATTAATCATTTGAATTCAGAAAAGCAATATCAAAATATCAGAGTACATTCATTTAAAAAGTAATGCATTCTTCAAAAGCATTATAGAAATAAAATCAAAGATTTTTCAATTTTCAAGCTATTTAAAAGGACAAGAATCCATTATGTTCATCATATCTTCACATTACAAGTTGTAAAAAAAGTAAACCACTTAAGAAAAAAATTCAGGGGATTCATATCTAGAATTTTTTCATGATTTACAAAGTACAAAAGAGAGAAAGTAAACCAATTCAGAAAGTGGAAGCTTTTAAAATAAATTTAATACAGTTTTCTAAGAAGCAACCAATTCAGATATATGGAGGTCTATCAAGCAGAGGTCAAAATTCCAACTACCATGCAAAAATTGAGTTAAGCATAATTCCAAAGCTTTAAGAGGTGATTTTAGTTAAGTTGAGCTTGAGAATGCACCATAGTTTCAAAATGTAAATCCAGTTTGGGTATGAATGGTATGTTGAGTAGCTATCTTAAGAGTAGTTGAAGATCCAAAGAACAAAAGTATAATGAAAAGACATAGCAATATTCATTAATGTAAAAGTGCCTAACATCTACATTGATTATCATAATACCAAACTAAATCAAATATGTAGCTCTTCACTGAGAAGTCAACTGAGTTCATGTTTCAACACTCATGAAAAAGAGTTATAGTGATCACCACTCAAGGACAACGTAAGAGTTTGAATGGAAAATCATTCAGTGAAAAATAAATAAATTCAGTCAAGGAAAAAAAAAGCTTAAAATTGCATAGACATAGCTTTGTGACAAAATATCGATTCATAGTGATCCTGAAAGAATGAAATTTTTGGAAAAGTTACAAAAAATTCACCTCCCAATCTAGAAGCTCGAACTCGAGCATTGAACTATGAAAATCATCAAAATACAAACCATGTTTGGGTACAAATGGGATATTAAAAGATACATTAAAAGCGTGGGTACCCATTAAGGATGGCATAATGATTTATCTCCTTCAAGTTCAAGTAAAACATGAGCATTGAGTTTTCAAGTTACTTTCAGGTTTTTCAGATTAAGTGGCACCAATTCACATGTGTAATCAAAGGTATATTACAGCAAGCTAACAGAACTGAAAGAACAAAACAAAAGACAAGGTACCCAATATTATATTTGAGAAAACAATCAAGGATGCACAAGTTTTAGAGAAAAGAAAAATCTATTTTCTTCAATGGCCATTCCAAGTTCCACAAGTTTTGTAAAATATTTCAAAGAAGGCATAAAAACTTACCATTTCAAATCCAAGTCTTCCAAACCCTCAAAATATATTTGAATTAAGAAATATTTGTGAATACCCATAATGATTTTTGAACTCAAAAATGGCAGAGAACACAAGGAGAACAAATATTTCAAAGTATTAGTGCATTTGAAGTCAAAGAATGTCAGGAAAAAAATAGTCATGGTGCTTAACGAACAAAGGCTAACCATTTTATCAAACAAAAAAGAAATCATAATGAATTTCTAGTCTAAAGCTTGAGTTAGAGCTTGAAACGATAAAAGTGGCAGTCAGTGGTAGTTCACAGAACCCAAAAAAATTCAAGGTGAGCCTTTGAAAATGTAAGAACTGACAAATTATGCATGCATAGTGCATCAAAATCAACTAGACCAAGCTGGAGCACTCAACAATGGAAGAACTGAGAAAGAATCGAAGAAACACACAAGCTGAGGCTCGTTTCTTAGACATAATGCATGAAAATTAGAAGTTACTGAGAGCTTGAAAGAATCATTCGTGGTGTATTCTCTTCAAACACCCCATAGTGAGCTCAAGAAGAAGATCAATGGCGATCTGGAGAAAATTCGTCAGGGCTTCGATAATGCAAATGGGCATGCATGCAAATGATCAATTTTCAGGTTAAGAAGAAAGACTTTTTCCCAGATCAAAATTTCCATGGTAACCTAACTCAACCAGTGAGTTAAAATCAAAGGGCTTCACCCTCCAAAACCATTAAAAAATGAACAGATTTAGGTTACAAATAAACCCAAGCCAACTACCAAAGAGAAGACTCAACCAGTTGAGATTAAGAATCAAAGGACAAAGATCAAGATCAACCATACAAGGATCAAGCAAAATCCACAATCAATACCAAGTCATAGGCTATAAACTGATCAACAATGCAACTTCAAAAAGTAACAAGATAAATGGTGAAAATCAAAACGACTTTCCATATGTAAACTCAACATTTATTCCAACCACAGTTGCCAAGTAGCATACATGTCAATGCTACAACAAAACCCTAACCATCATGTTAGTTGCAGACCACCGACATGCAATCACAAAGGGGTGATACATCATGAGATCGGGCATAAGCCCTGAATAATCAAATCATTTGCATTTGACCTATCAAAGGGTCCAGAACTATAGTCCAACCCCATGATCAAATGCCAACAGTAATAATTATCGTAAAGGTGAACAATTCCAAAACCTTATAATATGCCATGGTTCGAGCACATATAAAATACGTTCCAAAGTCCAAACCAATGATTATATACTAAGGTTAACATTTCCAACTTAAAAGGACAAAAGAACCTTAATCTTGTTAAAATCATTGCCAAGGAGGATTTGGAGTAAAAATGAGAATATTATTTTTGCATAAAGGTGGTCCCCTCAGTGGGAAAATTAGAGGTTGAATAAATTTTACTTGTAGAGAAGTATTTTACATGTTATTCACTAGAAGACAAGAAGATGTTAACATGAATGTACAATTCAGACCTCAAAGTGGATGAAAGACATGGATAATGGGTTTTGCAAAAGAATTGCAAATAAAAGAGTTCTTTTTTCTCACACAGGGAGTTTAAATTTTTCATGTGCATCCAAGGGGAAGAATTAAAGAATGCTAAAATTATCATTGCAAGTGGATAAAAGTTTCAAGTGTCACATCAAGCAGAAGAAGACAGAGATTGCATGCAATGGAGATGACTTTCTCATCAAGCAAAGCTTATTATTAGCCAAGGTATAGATCTAACTTTATTTTAAAATAGATCAGTCAACTACAGTTTGACTGGGATGTATTTTTGTAATCAAGGCTATTAATGCCTCATTGTATTAGCATGTTTATTTTTATTCCTTTATTTATTCATGATAAAGAATAAAAATAGGATGCATGGGCGAGTACAAATTTTAGCCTATTTTTAGGATGGGTGGGATGAATAAACTTGTTATATATTGTGTGCAATTGCAAGGCACAAAGGAGGAATTTTTCGACATAGGAGTGCTGAAGCATATTTTTCAAGTTTTTCCCTTTGAATGAGAATTGATTTCTATCTTTCCAATTATTTGTAGTGTTGTGTATATCTTATTAATTCTTGTGAATGTCAAATTCCCTGATTAATCATCTTACCTTGCTGCAAATTTAGTAATTTCTGCATAATATTAGTGTGTATGTTTTCTTGTTGTATTGTTGTGATTAATTCCCTCAACACATCAAGTGTTTTGTCTTAATATTCTGCTGAAAACTATTGGTTTGTGCATCCAGAATCCATTCTCAAAATTGATTGTGCATGTACTCAGTCAAATCCCTCAACAAGTTTGGTGTATCACCCCAATTTTTAATTCATTTACAGTCATCTTTTTACCCTCAAAACCCCTAAAAATTAGTTTAGGATACATAAAAAAGGAACCGGCCTTGATACCAGAGACTCACCTCAACAATAGGTATACCCACAGACCTGAGGTGTTTCCATTGTATCTACAAAAGAGAGAGATCCAGAGAAAGCTTAGAACACCTACAGTCATCTCTCTACAGGGTGCACTTTTGAGAGATAATAGTTTTTGGCACACCCGGTGGGACCACGAATCAGATCTGCAGGAAAATTACAACAATTTACAGTAGATTTACAGCAAAAGAGAAGTCACTTTTCATGTAACAGCTGCAACAATTTATTTTAAAGATCAAAAGATTTATTTGGCGACTCCGTTAAGAAATTTTAGACCATTTTTGCAGCATGTTCCATGCCTAAAGTGACTACGAGATCATCAGTAAGAGGAATTCCTTTTGAGTTTATTTCTTTACCTTTGAATTTTATAAGAAGAAGAAGAGTTGGTAATACCTTACCTTATAATAGGCCTAGTTTTGATAACCCTCCTCCTAATCTTCCTTCACCACATATTAATCTCTTTGTTCAAATTCCAGTTATTCCAATGGCTATTCAACCACCTAGGAATTTTGTAACCTTTACTAATGGCAGCCCTTTAGTAATTCATTTTATCATGATATTCCCAATGTTGCCATAAAAATTTTACCTACATTCACTGGTGAAAATCATATTACTCCCACAGAGCACATCAAAGATGTTGTAGCCCTTTGTGTTGTCCATAACATAACTCATGAGGATGTAGCCTTAAGACTTCTAGCTGCATCTTTTAAAGGGAAAGCCTTGCAATGGTATAGAACCTTAGAAATTGGGAGCATAAGAACTTGGGATGAGTTGGGAGAAAAATTACTTAAGAAATTTCAAGATCATTCTGATCATTTATCCCTCATAGAGTAGTTTTCCACAATTAAAAGAGCCCCTCATGAATTTATGGCTAGTTTTAATATCCATTTTTCTAGAACTTGGGAAAGAATTCCAGCAAGTGTCAAGCCTCAAGTTGATCATGCTTTTCTTTATTATCTTAGAGCCCTAAACAGTGATATTTCAACTATGATTCAATCTATGGGAGGAGATACTCTCCCAACAGCTTATGATATTGCTATTCAAGCTGAAAACAACCTTATTCAAGCTGGTAAATTGGCACCAAGGCCTTCAATGCCTCTCATAGCAGATTTGTCACCTATTCCACAGCCTATTACCATTATAGAGCCTACTATTTTAGCTCCTTCAGATGATGTATTCAAAGCTTTGCAGACTATGGGTAATAAATTAACATCAATTGAAAACAAACTAGCTCAGCCTAGTAGGCCATATCAAGCTCCTTATCAGCAAAACCAACAAAATCAACATAATAGGCAACCTTATCAGCAAAATCAGAATTATAGACAACAATATCAGCCAAGGCAATTTGACCCAAAAGCTCCTAGTTCATCTAGCACTCTTGTTCCAGTTAACATGGTTTCAGAAGAATGGTGTCAACCTTGTAATCAACCTCATTCAACTGCCAACTACCCAAATGCATTCCTGAATATAAGCCTTGTTGCACAGCCTCAACCTGAAGCATTGTATATGCTTCAAATGGAGGGTGGGCAGCAAGATGCTCATAATCAGAAACCACCAAAGTAAATTTTGGTCAAGCTTCGGAGAGGAATACTTTATTGCAGTCACAACTAGATCCCAGGAAAAGGCCCAGGGGAGAGAAAAACAACAAAACAAACATGTTATGCTCACAGTCACTGATAAAACAACAAATTTAGGGTAGAAAATAGCTAACAATTCTGTTGTTTCTCATAAAATAACTAACAGTTCTTCTCAAAGGACCAACAAAGACAATTACAGCCTGATCCTAGAAGACTCTTCATACCTCAGATTTCAAAAGCTGCTGAAGCAGAGTCATTTTTTGCTAAATCTTATGCTAAAATGGTAGAAGCGGTTTCAAAAACAGTTGCTTCTTTTAACATTGTTGATGTAATGAAGAAGCATAATATTAATATTTCACTTTGGGATGCTCTAAGTATTCCAGGATAACAAGATTTGATTTCTCACAAGCTTGCTAAGCTGTAGATTTCTTCAAAACCAGCATAAAAGGAAGCATAGAAAGTATACATGGTCCTTGGAACAGTGGATCAGGACCGCATTAAAGAGGTTAAATGGATCATTCAGAATGTCTTAAATGATCAGGACATCAAGAAGCCACCACCATTTTATTTATCTCTAATTATTGGAGACCATTTAGTTCATAACTGCATGGTTGACAGTGGTGCAAGTAGCACAGTTATGCCAAAAGCAATTGCAGAAAAATTGGGCCTATAGTATGAACCTATAGAGAAAAGCATGTTGCAGCTAGATGGAATAGAAACCAACATAGTTGATATTATCAAAAATCTAGAGGTAACCCTACATGCTTGTCCCAATGTTACTATTTTACAAGATGTGACTGTTGTAGATTTACCTCCCTATTTTGCCTTATGTTTATCACGAGATTTTACAACAAAAATAGGAGGTTATCTCTCTTCAGATTGGTCATTTTTGTTCTTTACTACAAGATATGGAACCAAGGTTACCATAAATTCAGAGCCTTTGGCTAGATTTCATATTGAGCCACATGCTTCAAACACTGCAGCAAATTATGCAGCTTTAGATCAGTCTGATTTTGATGTTACAACACATGTTTCTGCACTAGATGGTGTTTCTAATCTGTTCATGGATGAAAAAACTCAAGAAGAACAAGCTTATGACCCTTTCAAAGAAGCAGAAGAAGATTTTTTCAGTGTTTATTGCTTGCATGAAGAAAATGCACCAATTCCCTTGCTGTCCAAAACAAGAAAAACAACATAAGGGACTATGGAAGCTTCATTTTGATGGAGCTAAAAATAAGAAAGGACAAGGTGCAAGCTTAATGCTTACTTCCCCTTCAAATGAAAGGTACTTTTCAAGCTTTAAGTTTTGCAGTTTTCTTGTACTTGTAATGTAGCTGAATACGAAGCGTTAATTCATGGCTTGCAATGGGCCAGAAAGAGAGGTATCAGTACTTTACAAGTTTTTGGAGATTCAGAATTAGTTATTAATCAAGTGAAAAACTTTAATGTGTGTAAGAATTCATTGTTGAAGTCTTACAAACATAGAGTTTCAGACTTAATGGATGATTTTGATGCTATTAACATTCAATCTGTCCCAAGAGCTGAAAATAAGCATGCAGACAGACTTGCAGCAGTTGGTGCCAGCTTTGATGTACTAGAACAGATCGAAAACAACAAAGTACAACCACATATAAAATTAATTATCAGACCTTCAGTTCCTGACAATGAAGAAAATTGGAAAGTTTTCGAAGATGATAAACAAATCTGCAGATTTTTGTAGCAAGAAGCTAAATTTTCTGCAGTAAATCAGGAAAAACTGCAGCACTTCTATGGTGACCAGATTGTTCAGTTGAAGAAAAATAAGTTTCCTCAAGGATTGGTCACTCTAGAAGACATTTTCAGTTCTGATGATCAGTTAAGAAAGGACAAAGGAAATATTTCAACTCACGCAGATAACTACGAAGAAATCTTGGTGGATGATGAAAAGAAACTACTTATTGGAAAGGTATGTTCTTCAGCTGAAAAACAGTCATTTATCAAATTATGTAAAGAATTCAGAGATTTTTTTTCCTGGAAGTACCAAGATCTGAGAGGGTTTGATCCAATTTTAGCTCAACATACAATAGAGTTACAGCCAAATTCCAAGCCAGTTAGGTAGAAGCAAAGGCTTGTAAATCTGAAAATTGAGCCATTGATGAGAAAAGAGTTATCTAAGTTAATCGAATCAGGTATTATTTTTCCAGTTAAGCATTCAAGTTGGGTAGCTAATCTTGTTCCTGTTTGGAAAAAGAATGGATAAATTAGGCTATGTGTGGATTTTAGAGACCTTAATAAAGCTTCATTAAAAGACCATTATCCGCTACCAAATATGGATCAGATTTTGAGAACAGTTTCTGGTTCAGACAGATTGTCTCTTTTAGATGGCTACAATGGATACAATCAGATCCTTTGCGTGAGGAAGACAGATACAAAACAACCTTTACCACTAAATGGGGCACTTATGCTTATAAAAGAATGCCTTTTGGTCTTTCAAATGTCGGTGCAACATTTCAATGTGCAATGGACATGGATTTTCATAGTTTATTAAATAAATGCATATTGGTTTACTTAGATGATGTCACCATATTTTCAAAGAATTCTGATGAACATCTAATGCATTTAAGGCAGACTTTTCAGCTTTGCAGACAGTTCAGAATATCTTTGAATCCCAAAAAGTCTATTTTTTCAGTACATCAAGGTAAATTGTTGGGTCATATTGTTTCTAAACAAGGTTTAGCTATTGATCCTTTCAGAATCAAAGCTATTTCACAGTTATCCTTGCCTCATCATAAGAAAGCACTGCAGAGTTTCCTTGGAAAGATCAACTTTGTTAGAAGATTTGTTCCATATTTTGCAGCACTTGTCAAGCCTTTAACAACTATGTTAAAAAAGGATAAGACTTTCTCTTGGACCAGTGAAGGGAGAAAAGGATTCAAGAAATTAAAACAACCATTTCACAAGCTCCTACTCTTGCAAATCCAAATTTTGATAAATATTTTACAATGTATGCACTTGCTGGAGATGAGACCATTTCAGCTATTTTAACTCAGGTTAATGATGAAAACACTGAGCAGCCAATTGCTTTCTTTGGACAAAGTTTGCATGACTATGAGACAAGGTACACCTTTCTTGAAAAATAGGTACTTTCAGTAGTTAGAGGATTGAAAAATTTCAAGTACATGCTTTCCAATAACAAGATACATGTTTTAGTTTCTCATCCAAGTGTGAAAGCATTCTTGTTGAACAAAGAGCTGAATGAGAAGAGAGCAAGGTTGGATTACGAAAGTTATGGAATATAATGTTGACATCCGTGTTGCAAAAATAGTTCAAGGAAAAGGTTTGTGTGAGCATCTAATTGTTGATATGGATAAAATGTAGGCAGAAGAATCAAATGATCCAGAACAACATGTTGAAGTTACGTATCAGTAGTCAAATACCTTGGTACAGCCAGAAAATCAGCAACCTGAACTCAGTCAAGAAGTTCAGGAATCAAGATGGATGACTGATTTGGTTAACTACTTATAACACGGTACTTATCTGGAAGGTATGGAAAAAATAAATGAAGGTATTTCAGGTTACAAGTTGTACCTTATGTTTTCATTGATGGCGTGTTATTTAAGAGAGATATAAATGGAATTTTTCTGCGATGTATTGATTATGATAGAATTCAACAATTATTATCCAAATTCCATGAAGGACCTGCAGGAGGTCATTTTTTAGCACATACTACATCCTTAAAAATTATGAAAGCTAGTTACTATTGGCCCAACATATTCAAGGAATGCTTCAAATGGATCAGAAAGTGTAAGAAATGTGCTTTCTTTGTGGGAAAAGAATGTTTAGCTTCACTGCCCCTGCAGCCTATTTCAGTGGATCAGTCATTCATGCAGTGGGGTCTTGACTTTATTAGCATGATAAATCCACCCTCGTCACAAGGACACAAGTGGATTTTGACTGCTACAAATTACTTTACACACTGGACATAAGCAATAGCCTTAAAAGAGGCCAATGAGACTTTGATACTATCCTTTTATGAAGGTATAGTTTGTAGATTTGGTGTTCCAACAACTATCATTTCAGATAATGCCTTAGTGTTTCTTGGTGCAAAGGTAACATATTGGGATATCAAGCATGGAATTTATTGAATTACATCATCCAATTATTACCCAAAAGGTAATGGATTAGCTGAAAGTACTAATAAAAATCTTATAAGGATCATGAGAAGAACACTCAAAGACAACCAAAGAGCTTGGCATCTAATGTTGGATTCAACACTTTGGGATAACAGAGTGACTCCTAAAAGATCAGTTAGCAATTCATCATACAAGATTGTTTATGGAAGAGAGGCAAGAATGCCCATCTCAGTTGAGTTTCCTACTTTAGATTTGTTGCATCAGATGGAATTACTTGAGAATGAACCATTATAGGTTCGTTATGCAGAGTTAATGGAGTTGCAGGAGCTAAGAGATCAAGCTCATCTTAACATTAAAACGGATCAAAAAAAGATGAAGAAAAATTTTGATAAGAAGGCTAGGTTCTGATTCTTCAATGAAGGAGACATTGTGTTGAAATGGGATGCTAATCATGTAAATCCAGGAAACCACACAAAGTTTGATACAATCTAGAGTGGTCCTTACATGATTTTAGCTTGCAAAGAACACAATGCATTTCATCTTTTAAGGCTGAATGGAGAAGAAATTCCCATTCCTGTGAATGGTATGTTTCTTAAACACTGTTATTGAAAATCCTACAGTGTTTGGTTAGAGTAGGATTTCCCTTTCAATAAGTGCTTCATGCACATTGCAATGTTTTTCAATTTAATAAGTGCATCCATGCACATGATTTGGTTTCCATATCCTTTCCTATATTTTTTTTTTTTAAAGGAAGTTTCCGTTATATGCTTTAACTCCATGCCCAATGAACAAGATCAAGGCACTGGTCTACAAGCTAGCAAGCAATTTTCCACACAAGATCACAAGAAATGTTGACAATTTTTGCACTTGTGCAAAAATGGCTTTGAAACTTTGTTACGATGGATGGCATTGCTGAAATGGACCTAAGCTAGGGGAGGTTCATTGTAGGATTTGCCTAGTTTGTTCCAACTTTGGTGAGTATCAGACCCACATGATTCATCAGAATGCCTTACGACTCTTTAGATTTGGACATTTTATAAAATGCTCAGGACTCCATACAAATAATGGTGAAATACCAATTTGTAGAATGTGATCTAAAAACGGGCCCATGTCATTTTGATTCATTTTGGCTTAAAAATACATGGGTGTCATCATATATGAGGATTTTACCCTGGATTCCTGTGAGCTTTCAATTGTACTCAAAAACCACATTTCAGACCTGCACCTCCGCATTTCTCTCCATTTGAATGTGAAAAGTCCCATGTGGATTTTCCTCCAACAGGCTTGTATTACCCGTTTCAATTATGTTACATGTGGCTCATAAATACTTTATTCGTACTTTTAGAGCACATAAATTTTCCACTACTCCGACGACTTGTTTGTCAATGTGGGTATTCAATACTTGTTCATTCCTTTCGAACATTGTAATCCCTATTGAGACACATGGAGCTTAATGGGTTTAGAGACATTTCTACTTTACCTAAGAGTGATCCATGTGCCGAAGAGACATTGGCACATGTTTTGCGTATAGGCTTGACACTGGCCCTCCTTTGGGCATCATAGATCTCGGTTTGGCTTTTAAGTCCAAGGTAAGAACATGTTGAACCTATGGGGCCATAAGTCTTTGAAACTGTTCAAACACGTGGACTTGGCCTTATTATGACCTTGCTCATAAACCTTTTCACTTGAACAACACATGGATGCTGCCCCTTTCTTGGATCCTTCCAGGCTTTCTACCCCATTAATATGGTTAACCCCCGAAGTTTCCTTTCTGGGAAATACAATTTGGGACAACAGGATTGTAACATGTGTGCTCTTCCCTGACAAAGTTGTCCACTATGCAAAAACGCCTTTGACAATTTTGTCACTTGGAATGCCACAATGTCATCGTCTGCTAGTCCTTTCGTCTATGATTCCATTAGTCATTTTAGGCGCTATAAAGTCATTTTGGTCCTTAGCCACATGGAGGCCTGGCACTTTCCACTAGCAAAATTGTTCTTTCGGCTTTGCTGACCTAACTTAAAATTAGCATTACTTGATGAATGATCTTTGTGCCAAAGTGCAAAATAGCCTATGAATTTTCACCCCATTGGTGGGCAATATTCCCGCTCTAAGTATAATTGACTTGTTTTACACTTGTACAAGCCCATTGGACTAATGCATTAAAACTGTCAAAAAACATTTTTTCTTTTCTAGGCTCAAATGTTGAGGAGCTGCTAACTTTGGATTTATCTGAAGAGTTGTATCTGAGGAAACACTTGGCATCATTTTCAGAATTACTGACTCTTCCAATACTTAGCCTAATCTCTGGAAATCACTTTCAAATTCTTAAATGGTTAAGCCCTAATACTATAACTCTTAGATTTGCTGCTTGTCAAAATGGTGTTAGTTGACCCAATAGAATAATTTGTAAGCTTATTTTGACAACTAAAACTTACTGCTCCCTAGTTGTACCTGTTATTTTCCATTTCCCATCCATTCCTACAACCTGGGGTATTTTGTTATTACTATTTGATAATGTCCACCTTTATCAGCTGATGGAAGCATGTATTAGATTTCTTTTATGCGGGGTAGCATGACTTTATCATGTTGGACTAGAACGTACATATTATATTGCAAAGATGTCTAGTCGAAACTTTTCTCAGATTCTATCCTTTTCATGTTGGTATTTTTTAGCTGTGATTTGATCTCAGGAAAGAGCAGTTAACTATCAACCTTTAGATTAATTCTTCGTGAAGGGTCATGTTCAATTATTGTGAAAATTTGAACACATTGGGCTATTTGAAGCAAGTAAAATTTTATTTAATTACATCATCTAATTATTACTCCACAAGGTAATGGATTATCTTGAAAAGCTACTAAAAAGAATATTTTACAGTATCATTATCAAGAACACTCAAAGATAACCAAAGACCTTTGACATATAATAGTTGAATTCAACAGCTTTGGGATGATACCAGTGACTCCTAAAAGATCATTGGAAAATTCATTTTACAAGCTTATCTTTATCGGAAGAGAGGACTTTAAGAATGCCAATTTTAATTGAGTTGTCTTCTTTACTGCATTTATCTACATACAGATGGAAACTACTTAGAAAATGAACCATTACAGGTTTGTTATGCAGAGAATCTCTTGTGAACTTCCATGGAGTTAAGAAATCAAGCTCCTTATAAACATGGAAAAGAATAAAAAAATATGACAGAAAATTACGTTTATCAGAAGCCTTTGAAGTTTATAATAATTTATAGGAGACATTGTCCTGTTGTTAAGAGATTTGATCCTGAAATCCCTTCATTGAAGGAGACATTGTGTTAAAATGGGATGTTCATTGACAAATCCAGGAGTCATGTCCTTATATGATTTCACATGCTTGTCACCTTGCAAAGAACACAATGCATTTCATCTTTCAAGGATGAATGGAGAGGAACTTCCCATTCCTATGAATGGTATGTTTCTTAAACATTGTTATTGAAAATCCTACAATGTTTGTTTAGAGTAGGATTTCCCTTTCAATAAGTGTATTTCATGGAAATTACAATGCTTTTAATTTCAATAAGTCCATTAATGCATGTGATCTCATTTACCATATCATTTCCCATCTTTAGTTTGTTTTTTTCGGACCTTCAGGAAGTTTTTGTTATATGCTTTAACTCCATGTCCAATGGACAAGAGAAAGGCACTAGTCTATAAGCTAGCAGGAAGCTTTCCCCACAGGATCACTATAAATGTTAACAATTTTTACACTTGTGTAAAAATGGGCAACTCGAAACTTCGTTACGATGGGTGGGATGGCATTTCTGAAGTGAACCTAAGCTAGGGGAGATTCATTCAGTTTAATATTTTTCTATGTTGCATTAATTAATGATTACATGTAATTTCCAGCTATGTGTGTTGTTACAAAATGTAACAAATCACATAGTCTTACAATTCCATGTTTGTCTTCATCAAGAGAACACTAAAACCCCTAAGGACATATGTATTAGTTTGATGAAAGGACAAAATTATAGATTAAGTGGAGTGTTAATTTTTGGAACAACAAACAGAGTTACAAATTACAGTAATTGAGAGTTTCATTACTAAAGTTGGACATATTTTAAAGTTCTTTCCTTCATGGTTAAATACATCTAATTATGTTAATTATTTGTTTAGTTTATTATACAATCCATACATAAAACTGAAATGCAGAAAGAAATACACAACTCAGTTAAAAAATTTAATGTTTTATTCATAAGGAATTTCAATGTTTCCCACACAAGTCGTGGGATGTAACTCAAAAGAAATTCATAACTACTGAAGTAGAAGGTACATGTGCATGAAAATAAAAGTAAAGGAGTATGAAAAAACCCATCATTTCCTTGAGTTTCTTTCATCTCCATTGCTCCACTTCTAGCTCCAGCTTTACTTCATCTTCATCCTCGCTATCCACAGTGGCATTGTACCTGGGAAACAAAAAAGGAAGACTGTCAGTCATGAGGTCAATGTTTTAATCCATATTCTTGTACTATCTAATTTTTTGTAAATTGATCTCCTGACATGAGGAGGTATAAGTTACAATAAATAGACAAGATAAAAAATTGATAAGAGTCAGTATTCTACATCAGCACATATGATTCCTCATAATCATTTCAGAAAAGAAAGATAAAATAAGAAAACTATGGAACATAAGAGAGGTCAAAAAGCCTAATGTTTTCTAACTATTTTATCTAAATGTGTAGGTACATGTGGTAAAAAATGAAATAAGCACTAATTTTTGTGTTTGCATGTCAAAAATATTACATTCTGCAAGTTGAACCCAAATAGTTCATTTATTTCAGTTCAAACTGAAGGATGAATATATAAATATATAGTTGTAATAATCCATAAAAGAAATACAAGTTTAGTACTGCAGATTCTAACAAATTGAATGCATACAGAAAGTGCAGATAGTGATGTTGATCCAGCTTTCAAAGCTTCGGTAGAATACCAAACTAAATCATACTTTAGAAATAACTTGGAGAAAAGGAAGATTTTACATTGCATAAGTCAAGGATACATATTCAAGATATCCATCAAAATTATGATGCAGAATCAAAGTACAAGTTACTCAATTTCACTGGTTAGCATGCTTCAATATAAAAGAGTTCAATTCATATCTGTCGCAATGAACAAAGTACAAAGGGAACTTTATTTTGAACAAAACTATCAAATACGGTTTTAGATGAAATAAATTACACTTATGCAGTGCATGGAAAATAAGATTGCACTCTCTTACTATCCCCATAGGTATTGTCTACAAGAGAATATCATCATCATAGCTAAATGATTTACAAAGAAGGAGTTTTCTTTAGGGACATTGTAATGAGAATGTACAAAAGACAATCCATAATGACTGATTTCATTTGACCCAAAACAAAATAATTCAGGAATTTCCAGATAGTTAAGACATCAAAGAAATACATCCCTATGCTGATGAACTTCAATTATGTCATATTGATCAAGATACATAAAGAGATAATAGAGATCAGTTACCATCAAATATTAAAGCCACCAATATGTAAGAATTTTCATCAGAATTGCATGCATTGTAAATTCATACTTTTAGTAAGTGAAGGATAGTATTTAGCTCAGAATTAAAAACATGAGAGTCAACTGTTCTCCATAAGCAGATAAAGCTTAATAGTTTTACAATCTAAACAAAGGCCATTATCAACTTAGAAGTGATCTAATTGAGTATTCCAAGCTATTGAAACCATTCAACAAGTTTTCAACTCAGGCAAGTACTTCGAGTAATTCAATGCACAAGTTAAATACATGACAATGATCAGAGAAACATAATACTTCCACAGGTTTGGTCAAGTATAGAGAAGTCCTTGAAGAGTATCTCAAGTATCATGACTAAATGGGATATAAAATACTCAAGACAAAGGAATTACCACCAATTTTAGTTTCATCTTATTACAGCCACGATATCATCATAATGGATTAATTGATCACCTTTATGCATGCAGATAAAAGAGATGCTAAGTTTTGACTAGTCAACATACATGCAAAGCAAGTTTGAGTTCTACAAGAATCACTAGATAATGCAAGTAAAGACTGACAACTATGGTTAAGTAATACTTTAATAATTTAATAAATTGCCTCAAATTACATCAGCAAGCAGGGTATATTCAAGGCTAAATGAGATAAGTAACAACTCAGAAAGTCGAAAGATTTTCAAATGATTTACAGACACTTGATGTAAGAAGTATCCAATTCAAAATATGGAGGTAGAGTCTAACATGTTCCTAAGGCACATAGTTGGAAACAAGGTTGAAAAACATTGGGTAAAATGAAATTAAGTTATCACTTTTGCTAAGAAGCAAGTGTTTTATGTCATAATATGGATGTATACAGTCCCAATCAAGCAAGAGCTTAAAATTCCACCTACCATGCAAAGGGTTAATCATATAAAGCGTTAGGAGGTGATTTAAGTTACAGTTGAGCTTGCGAATTACACCATAGTTACAAAAGGCATGCAAAACATACATTTGGGTATGAATGGTATGTTAAGTAACTATCTTAAGAGTAGTTGAAGATCCAAAGTACAACAATATAATGAAAAGACATAACTAGTATTCATCAATGTCAGAAGTGAGTAACATCTACACCTGATTATCATAACACCAAACTAAATCAAATATGTAACTCTTCATTGTGAAGTCAATCGAGTTCATGATTCCCACTCATGACAACAAGTTGTACAATGATAGTACACCACTCAAGAGTAAAAAAAGTAAGAATTACGGTTCTACAACATTCAAGCCGTTAATTTGAATGGAAAATCCCAAATTTCAAACACTCAAAAGAAGTTAGAAGAATAGTTTGTAAAAATAAATTAAAGTCTAAGTGATAGATAACCATTCAATTGAAACAAATCTTACAGATTTTACCATAGGCACATATCTTTGTGACAAAATATCAATTCATAGTGATCTTGAAAAAATGAAAGTTTTCAGAAAAGTTTCACAACAAAGTCTCAGAAGCTCGAAATTGAGCATTTCCAACTATAAAAATCATCAAAATACAAACCCAATTTGGGTACGAATGGGATATTAAAAGATACATTAAAAGAGTGGGTACCCATTAAACCATGGTACACAATGATTTAAAAAGGTCCTTCAAGTTCAAGTAAAAGACGGAGCACAAAGTTTCAGTTTTAAAGTTACTTTTTAGATTAAGTGGCACCAGTTATCATTTGTATTCAAAGGTATATTACAGCAAGCTTATAGAATTGAAAGAACCAAACAAAATACAATATATTAGGTACCCAATATCATCTTCGAGAAAACAATCAAGGATTGTTCATGAGTTTTAGACTTTGTAAATGGGGATAAAAATCTATTCTTCTTCAATGGTCGTTTCAAGTTCACAAGTTTTGCAAAATATTTCGAAGAAGTCAAGAACCCAAGAACTTACCATTTCAAAGCCAAGTTTTCCAAACCCTCCAAAATGTATTTGAATGCATAGAAAGATTTGTGAATACCGTAGAAATGAAAATTTGAACTCAAAAATGCTAGAGAACACAGGGAGAACAAATATCTCAAAGTATCAGTGTCATGGAAAGTCAAAGAATGTGAACCGCAACTGAACATAGTCAGAGTGAGATTAACGAATAACAAGATGCACATGAGAAGTATCAAACAACAATCAAATCAAAATGAAATTCTAGTTTAAAGCTTGAGTTAGAGCTCAAAATGATAAAAAGTGGCGGTCGTGGCAGTTCACAAAACCCAAAAAACCTCAAGCAAAGCCTTTGGTAAACTCAAGCAAATGAAAAAATTATGCATACACAGGTGCCTCAAAATCAACCAGAGAACTGAGAATCGAACACTCAACAATGGCGGCTGTGTGAGATAGAACGAAACAGATTAGAATGAGGCTGGTTTCCCTTAGACATAACGCATGAAGTTTCAAGAAGTTAGTCAGGGAGCAAACGTACCCATCATTCACAGTGGATATTTTCTTCAAATGCCCCACAGTGAGTTACCCATGACTTTAAAGTTTCAGACTCTGGGGTTATTAAAATAAAATGACTCAACCTTTTTCATAACTAATAGAATAGAAGCACAATGTAAAACGGATTAAAACCCTGTCATTCATGAGATCCAAACATAGGTAAGAACCGATCTTGAGCCACTTAAATAGCTGATCTAGACCAAAATTCACCAGGCTTCACACTTCAAGATGGCCAACCATGAAATTTCTCAACGAAACCCATAAATAACACAATCTTTCGCTCGAAGGCCAACGTAGTAACCTAACTCAACCAGTGAGTTAAAAATCAATGGCGGCATGGTCACAAGATCAAAAAGAGGAACAGAGGTCAAAAACACAAAGTCAGCCGAAGATCAAGCACAAAGGATCACAAATGACAAATATTTTGCAGTGATCTTTATCCTCAACCAAGCCTAATTATCAAAGTTCATTGACTTTGTGCCTGACAATTCTAGGGAACATCATTTGAATTTGTCCATTTCAATGAGTGAATTCAGAAAAGTTTTCTGAACTCCGGCTAAAGCTCTTGATTCCCAGCAGAGCTTAGGTAGCATATGATTATTGATAAGCTACAGCTTAACCCTAATTGAAAAGATTTATTTGAGCACTGATATTAGGACCACTGTCTAAGCACGTTTATGTCATCATGAGGTTGTTACAAGCCCCAAATAGATTAAATCACTTCGCATTTGAACAGCTATCAGGAAAGGTGCAGCAAGAAATATAGTCCAACCATCTCATTCAAAATGCTCGAACAACAATAATTCATGGCGCCATTATTTGGATAATTTACATGTTTCTTCTCATTGTTGTGACAGTGCATATGTTGATGACTTGTTTGCTTCTGCAATTCTCTACTATCCTTATTTATGGTCGTGTGTCCTCATCTGCATTTATATCTGAGATGTATGTGTATCAGTCGTAGCCATTCATGTTGATGTCATAAAAACATCTCTGGTGGATCTATTCATTCTGTCCACCTGTGCTATCTATATCTTTAAGATTTTCAAATTAAAAACCTGTTAGGAAAAAAATTGTAGTAACAGGACAAGGAGAAGATGTTATACTTGAAATACCTTCCATAGGAAGATTTGCCATATATTGCAAACTGGCAATAAATTAGGGGGAGGCTTACAAAAGTGAGCCAAAAATGCTGCCAATCACCTCATAAAATCTACTTCCTATCCAATCAAAAGTAGATCAACATAGAATCAACAGAAAATGCAATTAGTCCCACCATAGAAACCACTGATATAAGACTTGCCATGTAAACACCTAATAATAGTAAACACACTACTTACCTATACACTAGGGGGTAAAAGCTCTGGTTCTGATCAAACTGCATCCATTAATTCAATGGTGGAAAGGGGAATTTTAAGGTTAAATAGGCTACAGGCAAACAAGATCATTTAAAATTTCCAGGTACCCTAATTGCAAACAAGCCTACAGAGCCCAAATGGGAATGCCAGCTTCTTAATATATGTTATGCAAGATTATTCGTGATAATAAATAGAGAAATGCAAGGGGATTTTCAAACAGGTGCAGAGGAATAACTAGCCAAGACTTTCAATTAAAATTCTGCCAAATGTTGAAACAAAACACAATACCGTATTGCCTTTATTCCAATTACTGATAGATAGTCTACAGACACTGCACAACTGAGTTTTTAATGTTAATCCTCTCAAATGGCACCATAAAATTCCACGAGTTGTATGCCTGGAAAAATTAATAAAATATTTTAAGCACCTTTTTCTTATTAGCATATCTGAAGTTCATAGATTTTTCTCATAAATTCATGACTAATCTACAACGATATCAAAAAAGGTATCAGGTGAATGCATTCTGCTATTTTAAAATTAGCTCTTTATAGTTATAATACATCCCGTGGGAAAAATTACATTTAAAGAATTGCATTACATGATTACAGTCCAAATAGCAGTATTTTCTAGAAAGTAGAACATCCTATAGACTGTTAACACATCAGATCAAAAATACAAACAAGTTCAAGATGGAGGAGTGCCCTTGTTATAATGTACACATCACATCTTGAACAACAATTCTCAGCAGGTTATGTTTTTCATTCCCAACCCAGGGATTAAATAATCAAATTATTAATTCCCTGGATAAGCATCTCCAGCCCGAAAGAAAATGAGAACTACTTTAGCATAGACAGCAAATGTTCCTGTGCTGCTATGAATTTTATCAATTGAATCCGAAAAATAACAATGAATTATATGCTAACATTCAAATAGGTCAGAATGGATTAAACCCCGTCACCAAAGTGAAGGTGGTAACAGCTTGCAGAGTAAATATATTCACATTTATTTCATGTACTTAAACTTCATCAGCACGTTAGAGTAAATTCACTTCAACATGGCATGTTTTTTTGGCATCGTCTCTGAATGAAGACCTGATAAAAGGCAAAAGAGCTACTTCAGACAGGTTTGGTGAACGTCATGCTCCTTTTCCTTTGGTGCCAAGTCAGTAGTGTTGGTCTCCGTCTTACAATTCATGTTACTGAAGAGGTTAGGTTCATTTGTGCATGATATTCCAGTAATATTACCCTCATGTTCAGAGGGTGTTGATAGGTCAGGCATGGAAACTGAAGGACTTAGTGTGCTGTCATCAAGAAGCAAACTTCGAACTCGACCTGAACCTCTGATTGCTTGGGCAGAAAAGATCCCGTGAGCAGAACCAAAGGAATATTCAGACTCTTCAATGTCATGGCCTTGCTCTGAAATATTGTCTACAGACATTTCAAATGAAGGTGTAGCTGGTGGTTGTGCTCGCATTTGCAAAGACCGCAGAAGAGCAGCACGGCGCAGATCTGCAGACTGACAAGGATCACTTGGGGATGGCGGAAACCGACTCTCAGAGTCTGAGTTTCGCTGCCTTGGCTGAACACATTGTAATGGAAATGAAGCCACACATGCCAAAGAACATGTACTGGTTCCTGCAGATGCCTGCAATAGATGAGCATCCAAACTGGCTTCCAGTACTGTTAATGATCTTTTGATTCTTTTGTGGTGAAACAGGGCTTGCAGGACATCCAATAGCTTGATCTGAGGGAGTAATTGAAATATGCTGGGGAGAATCATTATACCGCACTGTGCGAGAACTGACACAATCATCACTATCTTCTGACATTGGTGAATCCTGTGCAACAAGCTCCTCCCTAAAGCCACAGATAAACATGAAACATAAAGATAGCCCAAAATTTGCAAAAAAACACCATAACTTGGTGGGAATGATTAGCTATGTAAAAAATACATTGATCAAGTCATAAGAAATATTGGAGTGCAGATGAAAGGTGCACATAGTCTATATATTAAATACAGTTTGGCAAAGCTCCTGGATATATTATACAGAATGTAGAAAATAGCAAGCATGATGATTATGACACTATCCTTCTTACAACACAAGATATCTAAGCAACAGAGGTCACCTTACCCCAACACACGGCATGCATTTATTTCTTCACAACTATTATGCATGTCAGATGTTGATAGTAAAATATTTTGATATGAAAACAGAAAGTGCCTCCTGGGTCACATATATCCTACTGGTGATAATTTATGGCCAGCAAAATTCACACACAGTAACAACCCGACTTTAAATTCAAGATAAGAGTGCTTTTGACCAAGAGAAGGATCTAATCTAGCAAGATATATTTGTTTAAAGTCTTGAGTACTTAATCCCAATTTTGAAATCAAATCAAACCATAGTTCAAAAAATCGTAATCGACAATTACTCAGCAGGCCAAATTTTGACTCGGAAATCGGGAATCGGCAATTTATCGACATTAATCAACTTTATCACTACTTTAAAAATACTTTTAAATTCATAAAATAAACTTAAATTAAATGCAAAACACAATTTTCAAAACCCTAGTAGGCTTGAAGACTCCAAACACTAGCAAAACTCAAGGGCAAAAATCTACAAGTCACATCACAGAGGAAGAATTGCTGGAAAATGCTTTGAAATGACCTTTTCTTTTTCGGTTTGGATTTTTTATACCCTGCATGGCAATTTTCCACGATTTTCAAGGTGGTTTTTGGCGATTTTTCACAAGTTTTATCATTGGAAATCACCATTTAATTGCTAGAAAAGAAATCATTATTTATCAAAATAAGATAAAAAACAAGGATTGGCTCCCAGGGGCCTTACAAAAGGAGGAACAAGTACAAACGAGCAAGAAAGAAACAGAAAAGTCCTCTAAAGGAGTTAAACATGCTTAACTCAAACAACGAAGAACAGGACTTAAACCAAAAAAAGACAGAGCAAAACAGAGAAAGGAAACCAGCCCTAAAACATCTATCTACAGAAGTTCGCCAAAAGTCTGCCAACAGTCCAAAAAAAACCTAGCTAATTTTTAGGAAAAACTTCACTACTTCCAGCAAGACTTTCTTTGTTCACAACACCCTCAGTACCCTTGTCATTCATATCTTCCTCCAGCTCATCCTCGGAACTACTGATACGCAAATTGAAACTCCTCCTTTTAGTGCCTTCCTCAATCCCTTTCATCCTATCACTCAGCTTTTTGACCTGAAGCTCTAGCTCCAAAATCTTATGTTTGGACTTCACCTAAGCTAAGACAATTTGCGTAGAAACATTAATGACATCCAACACGGTTTCCCTTTGACCAACATTGGTTTCCTCCATCGCCTGAAGCACCCCCTCTAAATACTGCACCTTTCTACTCCACTCCTCGAAGCCCTTAAAACTTCCATCACAACCCCTCTTTCTCGAGGTGCTCGCTTCACCACGACCTTCCTCACTCTTCTCCTTTTCAAAACCCTCCCCCACATTTTTACATTTCCCGGCCTTCATCTTAGTAAGGCATTCTGTGAGAGTGAGGTCATCCTCATCCACCTTCTCTTTCAGGGAAGAGGACAGAGTAGGTGTCCCATTTTCAAAGAGCACAAGTATGAGCCCTTCATGCAAACGAATATTCAATTTCTCTTACTGGAAAGCCATAAAAGAGTTAGTCAGAGACATAAATAGAAATAAGGGGATGCTCACGATGACCTTATGGTGGAACATATTCAGAAGGATCATATGGTGAGTATATATGTTTCCGTATTTACCTTCTAGAGTGATGTACTTCATGATTTCAAGGCACGAATCTCTCCAAATACCCATAATACATTACCTGGAAATACTATCTATAATGAAAGAGAATATTTCCTTGCTAATGAAAAAAAATTCAATTTGCTATTCTCTACAGTTTTTTTGTCCTTAAAATTTTTAAGCCTATCCATTTTCATGTTTGTCTCCACGGCAATGGTGGACTTAGAAACTAGAATTTCCATCCCTCTGACTTCAAACTTATCCTTTTTCAAAGCTTTTCAAAAATCCTTAATTAGGGAGGGCTCATGACCATGTAATTTTGAAATGTAATTATTGAAACCCCAATCCCAAGCTTGTTCCACAGAGGCTAATTAAAAGCTTCAATGCTTTGGCTAGCAGGTTCAAATCTAATCTTATCACCCCCCATTTTCACAAGACTAAACTACTTCTGTTTGCTACTACTTTTTCAAAAAAATACCTTCTTTCACACTAACAGAAATCTTGGAGAACAATATATTAAGTAAGTTGTCACTACCACAGGGCTCACTCGTGCCAACATTATAAAACTAAGTGCACTTTATCTCTACTAATGGTCTCATTAATGTCCATGGGTAATTTATCAACTTTACACCACATCTTATAATCATTACAAGAAATTCCATAATTGGTCATCTTATCCGCACATTTGTTCGCTTGATGTAAGGTATGATTATAAGAAACACTATCAAAAAATTTTGAAGTTTCCTTCACATCAGTGAAGATATTTCTTATGGCCCAATTAATGGAACCTTGATTATTGAGGGAATTAATTAAGAGGAGAGAGTCACCTTTGATCTAGATGTTCTTGAATCCTTTTTCTTTGGCCAAAAAAACCCCCCAAAGAAGAGCTCTAGCTTCCGTCAAGTTGTTGGTTTGTCGACCTAACAGACCCGCATAGGAAAACAACCAATCTCCTTCACTGTTTCTTAGAATTCCCACTCCCCCAGTAGGACCCAAATTACCTTTTGAAGCTCCATAAAAAATTAACTTAACTTAACAACATTTCCCCCAGCCCTAATCCAATTAGAATTATTTTTAGGTATGTGTAATTCCACCAGTCCAAGGATGAACTTATCAAGAACTTTTTGCTCACTTTTTGAGAAGGGTTTCTTGACTTTTCCTTTAAAGAGTTTAATGTTTTCCTTTATGGCATTCAATGTTTTTCTTCTAAATTTGGAGAGAAGATATTTTCTTATCGTGGAAGATACCATCATTCCTAGCCTTCCATAAACACCAAAAAAATGAGGGAGGGCAATATTCCAAGCCTAGATCAAGATCAGAAAATGGAAAGGAATCTCCCATTGAAAGCAATAGTCTTCAATCAACAAGGGCGGGATCCATTGGATATTGAACAAATCCATAATGGAATCAAAGAATTCAAGGGACAAGGAGCAATGAAGGAGGAGATGGTTGACATTTTCCTCCTCTTTCTTACAAATAGAACATCTATTGGGAATCTTCATTCCCCTTTTCCTGAGATTGTCCACAGTTAATATTTTAATATGGGCATCCAACCACAATAAGATATTAATCTTTTGGGTGATATCCTTCACTCAGAGTTTACCCCAATAGTCCTTTTGTAAATCAGTCTTGAAATTTGACATGTAGGCTGATTTAACCGAGAAATTTCTAGATTATTCTTCTTTCCATTTGGTGGAATCCTCCTTGGTTTGGAACATCAGGATGTGGAAATTCCTTAGTTTATTGTTGAGAACCTAGAATGGTTGGATTTCACCATCGAAATTTGGAGGAGGCTCAATGGTTTCCCATCTGAAAGAATATTCCAGGATCCAAAACTCCTGAATCCAAAATTTTCCAGATTCCTTGTAGTATTGAGAAACTTCTTTCCACATATCTAAGTTAGCTAAGGGGGAATCCTTAATCCAATTATCATACCAAAAACTAATTCTAGAGCCCTTGCCAATTTCCCATATAGTACCTTTGGTTAAGATTTCTTTAGAGGCCACAAAGGAATTCCAGAAATGAGACCCTGTAGGGAGGTTAGTTTGATTAAAAAGGATTCCATTTTGCCTATCTTCCACAATTATTTCATCTTTATAAATTACACCCAAGATCTTCCTCTATAACAATCCTCTAGCCAGCCTTGGCAATTACAGCGTCATTCATTCATAAGAGAAATATTTTTTAGCCCCAATCCTCCACATAGCTTAGGTTTAGTAAATTAATTGCAAGCCACAAGAGGGAATTTGAACTTCTCACCAGCTCTCATCCACAGGAACCTCTTCTAGATTTTCTCTAAGGCTTCCTTAATTTTAGTAGGGAGCATGAAAAGACATCACATAAATGGGAATGCCTTGAAGGGAGCTTTGGAGCAGTTGAGTCTTACTAGCTTGAGAGAGCAAGAGACCCTTCTGAGACGAGATTTTTCTATCAACTCTTTCTAGCAGAGCATTCCAAACCATGAGGTTAGGATTCTTATAGATCAGGGCATACCCAAATAAGAATCTGGAAAATGTTTAATTTTACAGCCCAATATGTGAGATAATCGAGCTTGAACCTGATTCTCCACATTAATGAAAAATAACAATTTTATGGAAGTTAACCATCTGTCCAGAAACCTGTTCATAATCATTAAGAACCACCTCAAAATATGAGGCCTCATGGAAAGATGCTTTAGCCATCATAAATTGATCATCCACAAACTGATTGAGATAGATAGAGGGAAGACCATTTGAGATTTTAACACCCTGGATGTAATTGGAAAACATGGCAAGCTAATAGATTCTACTATAGAATTCAGCCATTATGACATAAAGGAAAGATGAGAGAGGATCACCTTTTCTCAGCCGTCTACAAACTTGGAGGAAACCTTCTAGTTTTCCACTGACTAGAACCGAGAAAATGGCAGTGGAAATGCATGTCATAATAATATTAACCAAAAGGTTATCAAAACCCACCTTTAGCAAGTTGGCCTAAAGGAAAGACCATTTTATCCTATCAAAGGCTTTATGTGTATCCAACTTGAGAAACATAGCCAATCTTCTAGAGCTTTCAAAGTACTGGATGGCTTCTTGAATCACAATAATGCTATCAGTAATTTTCCTTCCTGGAACAAAAGCCCCCTGATTCCAAGAGATACAGTTAGGAAGAACCATCTGAATCCTCTCAACTATGATTTTAGTCAGAATTGTATAGCTGGTGTTGCACAGGATTATAGGTCTGAAATCCTTCAACTCCTTGGCCTCAATAATTTTCAGCACCAAGAAAACAAAAGTGTTATTCATTTTCCTTAAGAGATGACCATTGTTGAAAAACTGTTGGACCATTTCAGTGACCTCGTATTTTATCACCTCCCATAGTTTTTGAAAGAAAAAGGTGGGGAAGCCATCTGGCCCTAGAGATTTATCAGGTTCTGTATCAAAGATCACAAAAAGGATTTCCTCCTCTAAGGGGCTCCTTAAAATATCTCTATTTTCAAGAGGGGTGATAACATTCTAGAAAAGATCCAAGAATTTATTCTAAACCAACTCCTTCGACCTCTTCCCCTGTTTGAAGAGCTCCTTGAATTAATTTATCATAGAGACATTGATGTCCCTGCTATCCATAAAGGACTCCCCATTTTCACCTCATATTTCATTAATCTTTAGGATATTAGCTCTAGAAGTAGAAGATAAATGGAATAATTTAGTATTCATATCCCCCTCCTTAAGCCATTTACCACTAGATTTTTTTCTCTAATACACCTCTTCTTTAGCCAAAATTTCATGGTAATCATCCAGGAGTTTTTTGTTCTTGATCCTTGAGAACCGGGTTAAGACAAAAACATTCTCCATAAGTTCCTCAATATTTCTTAGATCTTCAACAATTCTTCTTTTTTTCCTGAAAAATATTTCCAAAGTCTGCTTGTTCCATCTTTTACGATTACTTTTGATGTGCTTTACTTTAAAACACAATTTGAAACTAGCAACACCAAGAACCTGGATGTCATAAATTATTATAAACTCCATGGTTTTCATCACCCACTAATAACGAAATAATAGGTCTTAGAATTTCAGTTCCATTCAAATGTTTACCATGGAAGTCATAACTAGGGCTAACATATAGTAAGCATTTAAAATTACATGAATTAAACATCATAACCTTCACTTGCTAAGAGAGCACCCATACCTGTAAGGATATAATGAGGCTTCTACACACATTTAGAGTGTAGATAAAATGGATGCAATAAATCCAATTTATGAGGGATTTTATTTAAAAGATAGAAGAAAAAATGAGGATTCTTCATCCCATGATCCAAAAGTATAATGTAATACTGACCTACTTACTATAGTAAGCATATGATAGTTCACAATTGTATAGGCTCGTGTTTTATTTAAGGGTTGAACTTTTATTGTCAGTAAAAGTAGGGGAATAATAGGTCTAGAGTAAGTGAAGTAAATTATTACGTTACAAATTAGGTTTTTTATTTAATTTATTTTTTGATTCACTCGCTTACTTCCAATATTAATATTACATTGAATAAGCAAGTTTCCAACATTTAGAAAATTTACTTGAAACAACCTAGTATATAAAACCACAAGATATTTTATAATTTATGATTTGTTAATTTCCCTCTCCTGTCCTCATTATTAATATAGTTCCAAATCAAAATATAAAAACATATCTATTACAGTATTAATGTAAATTTTTATCTTTTTAACTCGAATATAGGAATGCATTTTAAATATAACCTTACATTTCCTTATTCTATTAAAATAACAAGTTACAATACAAATATAATTTTGGGTTCAAAAATTATCATTCATTTTTATTCCATTACGTTACCTATAACCTATAAAATCATGTAATCATGGGTCAAGAAAATGCTAGCACGGACCCCACCCTTTCCATCTAACAACACTAACCAAACTTGCATCAATAATTTAGAGAGCCAATAATTTCTTTTTCCCACAACCTCTCAATTCATAATTACATATTTCAGGTTTTAGAGAGAGAAAGTAGAGAGCATTTTGATTCATTTATTTCATATAAGAAGGCATTATATTCATATAACCAAACGGATATAATGGAGATAATAGAAAATATTTCCACACAATTTTTTTAATTTTAATCATGTTCTAGAGTTTAGGAGATTTTGAATTCTAAATAGTTCTCATCTTCATTGTCGTAAAGAGTTTCAAGTAGGAAGTGTTGTGTTTCACGCAAATCGATGTTTTTATGTTATCATATTATCACAATGTCCTAAAATACTGAAGTTGTTAAAACAAATGTTTAAATACAATAATTGTTTTACCTATTAAATGTGTCTCGAAGGGTGAAATTACTCAAAAGGGCCTAGTTTCCCTATTGTATGAACAAGACCAAATGGCTACAAAAAGGCCAAAAAAAGGATCTCCAAAAACATAGATGGAAACATTAATACATCTAACCTATTCTATTTTATATAGAAAATCCAATGAGACTCATGGGACCTATTAGGGATCAAAATTGCACCCTACCCCAAGTTATAGATAAATTGGGATTTTTAGGCAACATGGGACTGTCTCTCAGTTATGGGACCTTAGAACTCTGATAAACCTCCGGAGAAGGCCAGATACCTCTACCAATCCAAATGGTAACATTACTCATAATACTGAAATAAAATCCTAACGAAAATGTTCCAAGGGACCAAGGATAGAAGGAGATGCAGAAAAGGAGAAATCCTAAGCTAAGAAAGTGGTGATAGCACTAAAGAAAAGGGTCGATCACTCTCCATGAAAGTGAAAGGAAAGAGGGAAAATTTGGGAGAAAGGGGGAACGTGTTCACCACAGAATAGAACCATAGAGATCTGGCTTTCTTCAAAGAAACAATACATGAAATGGAGCCTGTAAGTAAGAGGGAACACAGAACATGCCAGGAATGTGAACATAGAGGCAAGGAAATAATAAAACACAAGACAAGAAAATAAAGATAGCCACAAAATATACTTCTATTGCTCAAAATATATACAGTCGATTACATTCATGGAAGAACGTGAAAATACTTTACAGAGGAAAAATTCATGGTTTGAAACCCATGGGAAGTCAGACAAAATTTTGACATGGTGTCATTACAACAAAGATGAATCTGTTTTTAATTAGTTGAGCTCTTATTTTTATAGAAAAAGAAGGAGAGAAGAAGAGGTAAAGGAGATGGAAATCATATTTCAAATGCAACCACCAATAGTAAGAAATAAAGTTTAAGATAAAGATGGGTGCTTCTAGTTATCCACTGCAACATGCCATTTTCCTTGTTGGAGAAAAGATAGGCACCCATATTGCATTAAATGATGGTAGTTATGCCACTTGGAACTACATATTTTGTGCGCTAGATAAATATTCCACCTTTACACATATCAATCCTTACCTGAATTAAAAAATATAGTTTCCCTTGCACAGAGGACATTGAGACCTTTCCATCGCTATCAATTTTGCAAATATCAAATCATCAAATTAAAGGTTGTGACGATTTTAGTCTCCTACAGAAAACTATCATTTTCCTTCAATATGCAGCTTTTCCTTTTATTTTAGCGTGGCTTATGGCTTCAGCAGTTCTTCCTTGTGTGTTGTGGATTTTTTCGAATTCTCAGTGGCATGTCGCTATAGTGCATCTTGTCTTCTTCATGTCACAACTTTTCAAGCTTCTGCAATTTTGCTAGCTCCTCTTTCCGCGACATTTCATTGCATCTGCAGCCTTGTTTATACTTTGACAGATTCATTTTTCTGGCTGCGGATTTGGTAGTTTATTTATTTGTCACATGGCCATAAGCCTCCGTGGACTTTTTTGCTTTCATTTCTTCACTCCGTGGACTTCATAACATCTGTGGACTTGTTTCCTTCCTTACGCGGCATGACAAAAGCCTATCCTTTGTCCCATGTAAATATCTCCTTAGTTGTGGCATTTCCTTTCAATCCACGACATACCTAAACACTTCCGTGGAAAACCAAATTTCTCTATTTTGCAAGGAGTGCAAAAATACACAACAAGACCCAAAACTGACAATTGGAGCTTAAATTAGAATAATATCCCTTGAGCCACTAAGCTATTCTATTTTATATATATAATCCAATAAGAGTTAAGGGACCCAATACTAAAAATTAAAGCTTAAATTGGAAGCATGTCTCTTGAGCCAGTTGGTGGAATTAGTTTTTGCACTTCAATAACCTAAGCCAAGGTGACTCCAAAAAAGGTGTGGAAAATGTATTTTTCAAGGGCTGAACACCAAACCAAAAGTGGTAAGAAATTATATATACTAAACAAATAATGTTTACAGTATTATATTTCATTTTCAAGATTATTTAGGCATATTAAATAATGTAATCCTAAATTTTAAAGTGTCGAGCATCTTCCTTCACTAACCAGATAGATAAAGTGCTTTAAAAACCCACTACATAAACATCTCAAATGACTATTTTATAGAAGTCTAAGGACTGAGAAGAGTTCTCTACATATCAAGTAATAAATAACAATAACTAATATGAAGAGAAAAGAGTTGGAAGTTCTTCTTGCATACCAGTATTGAGAGGTAATCGAACACAATTTGAGAGGGTGGTTTAATGTCGCAAGGTTAATTTTTTTATCTCATTTACCAGACTTGGTCGAGTGCCCTTTATGAAGATGCATATGATAAAAAAAATTCCAGTTTAATTAAGCAACTTCATGATCTAATTATGTGTCACACTACCCATAATGGCTAGTTTTGCAAGCATTCTATCTTGGTATAAACACTATTTAAGGAGGTTTTCAAACCTTGTTTGATATAATTTGATAATTTTAGGTTATAAACTATATTTAGCATTTTTATTCTATAATTATATTAAAAAGGAAAAAAATAAAATTTAGTTAATAAAAGTGGAGAGATCCATACCTAGAAGATAACATGGTAACGAAAATAAGATGGTCCATATTTAGTAAGGAATCCACACCTCCACCTTTCTACATTTGGAAAAAAAGATTTTTTTAAAGGGAAATGTATCTAGTTCAATCATCTAGTCAAATACTTAGCATCCAGTGCAAGTATGTATTTATGTACATATTTCCAAAGTTGTTTCATTAAACCCGTTTGTGTAGAAACTTCTACCAGTGCATTTGCAACTAAATATTTGGCAAAACTTTCCTATGCTTCCTAAGCATAGGAAGGTTACAAATTCCAACAAGAAAAAGGTGCACACTAAAAATAACTAAACAATACTATTTTTAGGTCTGATCTAAGTGTGAATATCGTAACAACTACAAATATGGATGGTGGAAAGAGAAATTTCTCGTGCCTTCTAAGAATTGTAATTAGCATATTCTAAGAGAAGATGACTATTTAGTCAAATGGACAAACACTTAGAAGTCTCCACTAAATATCTACATGTGGGTTTTACCCCATATTTGTAGAACGAGCATACACTCAATAAAAAATTCATTCAACATATAACTATTAGAAATGATTCAAATATATGGAGCTAGCTATTCTAACTCATATAACAACTAACACTCATCTAGGATGGTTTCTCTAACCACCTAAATTCTCTCTTAACCACTAACCATCTCTAAAATCTCTCACAACCTACATTCTCTTAGCCTTGCCTAAAATCACTCTCATAAATCTTACGTGAGTTGTTTTTTAAACTTCTTACATTATTTTTCAAAATAATAATTATTATTATTATTATTTGCACATAATAAAGTTCACACTAGTTATTCCTAACATTCTACCCGTTAGTGTGCACAACAAAACAATGTTGCACACTAGAACAATTGCACAAACGTTGCCCTCATTTCTTGTGGGCAATACCTTTTGGGTTGTTGATGAATCTCTTCACTTTGTATTCTCCTCCCGACCCCAAATAAAAAACCTTTGGATGTCTATTTCGATCGATAATGCATCCAAATACAATAATAATTACCCTTTGAAAAATATTCCTCTATAGGAATATATTTCCCCCTTGGGGAAAAAGAAGAAGAAGAAGAAGAAAATACTTACCCATTTTAGGGTTAGGGATTTGTGTTATCCCAAAATATTCGACGCCGCCATTTAGGAGAATTACATGAATTTACAATCTTGCTGCTGGGTGAGGCATCCAACGGGAATAGCCAAAAAAAAGAGTTGAATCCTATCCACCACGTTTAGCAAAACAGGAGAAATGTTTGACTAGGGTTTAGAGGATTTTCATGTTGCAAAATTAGATCAAATGTTGAGTTTGATAATAAGACGATTTGAGAAATTGTGAAGTAATCCGTGAATGAAGGAATACCTCTGATTTGAGAAAAATCACCAAACTCTCCAAAGTTTCGTGACGAATATGATGGATCTAAGAGATGGAGGTGGTCTACTATGTTATTGAAGGAAATGTAAAACAGAGATCCACGTCGCAAATATCGTTACCAGGGGAACATGTGGTTCTGATCTGAGAGAGCATTGACAATGCTTGATCAGTGCTACGGAGAGGGCCGAGCTATTAAAACTCAGAGATACAAATTACAAATGTATTATGAGCTTAGCAGGAAGTAGACTTACCAATCCGCAGAAGGATAAATATTTGATTCAAACACCGAGAGCCACTGATACATTCAACTCGCCAGATTTGTGCGTGAAGAAAAACTGAATCGCAATTGTTGTGCAGAGATCCTTCGACAAATTTGTTGGGAGATCAAAACAAACTTACAATGTTTGAAGCCAAAGATATAAATGTTGTCAAGTGCATGAAATAGTAGTCTCTAGGATCCAACAGCCGAGATTTCTTACTGGGTCAACTCCTGTCAATGCGAGTTATAACAACTCGCCAAGAGATGGATTTCACATCTCGAGTAATCATTAAGTAAGAAATCAAACCCAACATTATAGGAACTCACCCGATCTGTAATTTAGATTGTTGATATAGACCCCAACGCAGGAAATGTCTTATATATATATATATATATATATATATATATATTATATATATGCATAAAAACCTGAAACCCTGTTGTACTGCCCATTCTGTGATTTATTTTTTTGCTTAAAATCACAGCACTTTTTGGTTGGAATGCAAACAATGAACAAAATGGAGCTATAAAATACGTATAGAGTTAACAGGATGGGAGGAAAAGACAATGCAAATGAATGATGCTTGCCAAATGGGTTCATATGTGGTCTGCTATGCTACACCACCGACAAAGTGCAAGAAGAGTCAATGCACGAACAAAGGGGTTGCATGAGGTCCGTGGTATCCTACTAGCCTTCGTTTGCATGTTATGGCATTACAACATATGGATGAGCACAGACAAAGGTAACGGGTTTGTTCCGAGGCCCGTGGTATCCGTTCACTTGTTCCCTAAGTCAACTTGACGAACACAAGCATGGGTGGATTGAAAAAAAAGAGGCCTCTTTCGAGAATCTTCTTTGATACCAAATGTGGGTTTCACCCCATATCTGGAGAACAAGCATACACTCAATAAAAAATTCATTCAACATATAACAAATACAAATGATACAAATATATAGAGCTAGTTATTCTAACTCGTGTAAAAACTAACACTAATCTATAAGGGTGGTTGGTCTAACCACCTAGATTATCTCCTAACCACTAACCATCTCTAAAATATTTCACACCCTACATTCTCTCAACCTTCACTAAATTCACTATCCTAAATCTTATGTGAATTGTTTTCTCAAGTCACTTACTTTATTTTTCAACATAATAATAAAAGTAATTTGCACATAATAAAGTGCACACTAATTATTCCTTAGATACATTTTTCATTGATGATAAGGGGGTTATTTTACCATAATTTGGTTGGTGAACTTAAATTCTTATATATTAATGTGGGTTAAATTTTCTTACTCTCAAATGGATTCTTGGAAACATAGGTTTACAATAATTAAAGGTATGAATAAGAATCTATAGCAATAATGTGCGTAGTATGCAAAATGTGTAGCTTTTGCTTCATAAAAATTATTTTGAGAATACTTACAATGTTTGAGTCCATGCATTCACCCATTAGTCATAAATTTCCCCTTTGACATCTTGAAGTGAATGACAAAAGGTGTGGAGTCTAAATTGTAACCTACCAATTGTGTCCTACTCCATGCAGTGTTGTTAGGTTGAGAACAATGGAAACATACTTTGTTTGGTGTTGAGGGATTAACATTATGTAATTAGAAAAGAAAATACTCAGACTTCATCTTTGCAAGATAAGGGAGAGAGATGGAAAAGTTTTTGGATTTTAAATTTACACCTGTAAAATACGTTTCTTGAAAACTTTTAATTGTCTCCTCCCAATTAATTTAATGGTGACAACAAATTTAACCAAAATATCATTCCATTATGTTTGATGAGTCTCCATGGTTGATGTATCCTCTTCCCAATTATTTCCATAACCTAACACCCCACCCAAATCTCCAACCGGACCTCCCTTAACTCCTCACAGTATTTCAATTTCTCAGTTTAATATGGTTATTTATTTATTTCGTTACACTTTAAAATCATAAATTTAAAAAAAAAATTATACAAGGTATCAGATTATCATTTCTTTGCTAAAACTCACCTTTTATATAATTGACATTTGTTTTGTATATATATCCTATTCTCATATTGGAAGAAATAGATTTAATAAAAGTGCCTCCTAGCTTTTATCCCCATTAATATCTTCCTATCAAACATGTTTCCCATACTTTTTCCCACATGAAAAACAGAACCCCAAGGTAGAAATCTATCAGTTGACATTCCATTTAGACTGATTTGATTTTAATTCGTTATTATCTTATTATTTTCAAATTTCCATTTATTATTTTAAATAATTATTATCATTATTATTATTCTAAACTTTTAAATTAATTGTGATCACATGTATAACCATCCCAATACGTGAAAATACACTTCTACCATGACTAGTTCGTAGCAATACATTCACAATTTTGATTAACATTCAACCAAAATAAGATACAATGATTATATCAGTTAATCCTCACAATTACTATAATGTAATCATTAAAAAAGAATGATGAAATCTAAATTACTCTCAGTGATTGATTACGAAATACTAGGGGACTACAAAAATAATGAAACAATGTTTTGGATGCCCACAAATATTTACATGTCAATAGAATGGAACATTTCATTCACTTTTGGAATTTAGGGTTTATTTTTTAACAGTTTTTTAATTTTTTAATTTTATGTTGACTTGGGACATTATTGGTGAAATTGGCAAAGTTACCCTAATATCACCCTAATGTCTCATTGTAATTATCTCCTTAAAGTGGCCCTAGCGTACCTTACAAATTTTTTCAACATCTCATGACAATTTATGGTGTTAACCTAGTATTTAAGGTCTCACACTTGTTGTCTGAGGTGCCACATTAGTTTTTAGGGTGTCCCACTAGTGTTTAGGGTGTCATATTTATTGTTTAGGGTGTCACACTAGTGTTTAAAGTATCATACTAGTGTTTATGGTGTCACATTGGGGTTTATGATGTTACATTTACTGTTTAGGGCATCACACTAGTGTTTAGGGTGTAAAATTTGCTATTCAAGGTGTTTCACTAGAGTCTATTATGTTGTAATAATATTTAGGGTGTCACACTAGTTTTTAGGTTATCTCACCAGTATTTATTTTTTCTCATGTGGTTTTAGGATGTTATATTTGTTGTTTAGGGTGTCACACCAGTATTTAATGTGTCACATTTATTGTTTAAGATGTCAACTACTTTTTATGATTTGAAACTAGTGATTAGGATGTCACATTCATGTTAAACGTGTCGTGTTTTTTATTAAGAGTGTTATACTAGTTTTTCAAGGTGTTGTAATAGTTTTTAGGTTGTGACAATAGTTCTTGTAGTGTTAAATTAGAGTTTAATGTGTAATTTATGTGTTTAAAAAGTGTTAGAATAGTGGTTATGGTGTCACATTTTTTGTTTAGGGTGTCACATTTATTATTTAGGGTGTCACATTAGTGTTTAGGGTATCACATTTGGTATATATGGTTTTGGACTAGTGTTTATGGTGTCATACTAGTATTTAACATGTCAAATTTGTGTTTCGAGAGTCCTATTTATTATTTAGGGTATATCATTGATTTTTATTGTGTCATAATTGGGTTTAGGGTAGCATATTATTTTATGGTGCCATACTAGTTTCTAGAGTATCACATTTGTTGTTTATTGTTTTATACTAGCACTTAGGACATCACACTACTGTTTACGATGTCACAACTATTGTTTTGGGTTTCAAAATGATGTTTAGGTTGTAACACTCATTGTTTAGGATGTTACAATAATGTTTCAGGTTTCCTACTAGTGTTGAGGGTTTTAAATTAGTGTTTATGGTGTCATATTTATTGGTTAGGGTGTCATCCTAGTGTATAAGGGTGTTGCACTAGTGGTGAGTGTGTCACATTTACTATTTAGGGTATCACATTGGTGTTTAGGATATCAATGCTTTAGTTAAGAGTGCTATGATAGTGTTTAGGGTATCATTATATTGTTAAGGGTGTCACATTCTCTATTTAAGGTGTAGAACTAGTGTTTAGGGAATCACACTAGTGTTTATTGTGTCACATTAGGGTTTAAGGAGTCATTTTTTATGGTGTTTTACTAGTGTTTATGGTGTCTTATTTATTTTTTGGTGGTGCACTAATGTTTAAGGTGTAACGTTTTTTGTTTAGGGCATAAAAATACTATTGAAGGTGTTACAAAAATGTTTAAATTGTCACATCTTGGTTTAGAGTGTCATGTTTGTTGTTTAGGCTGTTATAGAGTGTTTAGGGTATCAAATTTATCATATATAGTGTCACGCTAGGGTTTAGGGTTTCATATTTATTAGTTAGGGTGTTGCATTAGTGTTTATGTTTTCACACTAGTGTTTATGGTGTCACATTGGGTTTTATGGTGTCATATTTGTTATTAAGGGTTTCACACTAGTGTTTAGGGTGTCATATCTATTATTTAGGATGTCACACAAGTCATTAGGGTTTCACATATGTTGTTTCAGGTGTCATATTAGTTTTCTTGGGCTATCACATTTTTTTTAAGGAGTTACACTAGTGATTACGGGTTCATACTATTGTTTAACATGTCATGTTGGTGTTTTCAGGGTTACCTTGGGGTTTAGGGTGTCATATTGGTTTTTTAGGGTATCAAACTAGTAATTAGGGTGTCAAATTTGTTATTTCATGTGTCATGTTAGTGTTTAGTGTGTCACAATAATGTTTAGGGTGTTACATTATATTTTTAGGATGTTGAAATAGTGTTCAAGGTGGCACACTAGTGTTTAGGTTGTCATACTAGGTTTTTTGTGACATATTGGGGTTTCGTGAGTCATATTTGTTTCTTAGGGCATTGCACTAGTGCTTGTAGAGTAACATTAGATTTTATGGTGTCATAATTATTTAAGGTGTCCCACTAGTGTTTTTTTTTTTTATTAAGGGTAAAAATAGGGTTGAGGGGACCCTGCCTCGTCACTAGTGTTAAGGGGTGTCCCTTTTTTTGTTTAAAGTGTCACACTAATTTTTAGGGTATCACATTGGTTTTTAGGGTGGCACATTTTTTTTAGGGTGTTGAACTAGTGCTTAGGATGTTACAATAGTGTTTACTATGTCACATTGGGTTTTATTATGTCATTTTTATCGTCACACATTGGTGTTTAGGGTATTGCATTAGTGTTTAGTGTATGGATTTGTTTTGCTTAGGGTATTAATCTATTTTATAGGGTGTTTAACTAGTGTTTACAGCGTCAGGTTAAATTTTATGGTGTCATATATTTTATTTAGGGTGTTAGAATAGTGTTTAGAGTGTCATACTTGTCATTTAGGGTGTTGCATTAGCATTAAAATTGTTATATTTATTGTTTAGGGTGTCATAGAATTTTTTTAGATTTTCAGACTATTTGTTTAGGGTCTCAAGATAATGTTTAGAGTGGCATATTAATTCTTAGGGTGTCACACTTTTTTTTAGGGTGTCCGATTTGTAATGTAGGGTTTCACACTAGTGTCTAGGGTGGCACATTTGTTTGTTAGGGTGTCACACTAGTGTTTATTGTGTCACATTGGGGTTTAATGTGTCATATTTTATTTTTACAGTGTCATACTCATATTTAAAGTCTCACATTTATTTTTATGGTGTCAAACAAGTGCTTAGGGTATCACATTTATTTTATAGGTGTTCACATTGGTGTGTAGGGTGGTAATTTTTTTTTTAGGGTCTCACAATAGTGTTTATTGTGTTGCATTAGTATTTAGGGTAGCATATGTTTTTTTTGGGGTATTACACTTATGTTAGTTAAGGTGTCTATGTATAAGGGTGTTTCATTAGGATTTCATGTAAGGGTGTTACATTATAGTGCCATGTAAGGGTATATAATAATCAGTGTTTCACACTATAGAATCATGGCAGAGTTCATTTTTAGGATCTTGTGTTAGTGTATCACATTACTATGTCATGTTAAGGTGTCATAATAGGGTTTCATAATAGGATTTCATGTGAGGCGTGACATGCAAAGGTTCTGTCGACCCTAAAATTTTCCTCCGTAATTTCTATTTCATTAATGTATGTATTAGGAATAAGATGTTATTAAGTATAATTAGTAGTAGCGTCCGATACAAGATAACGGCGCTGCCAGTATGACACCACCAATAATGTATAGTATGGTAATAGTCAAAAGTACAACAGGAATGTTGTGGTAAAAAGTAAATATTTGTCATAAGTGGTCTGGTAATGTTAAAATGTCAAAGTTGGGTTAAGTAGAGAAGTAGGGTCTACATGATTAGGAATTAGAAATATTATATTGGTAATAAGGACAAGGAGTGAGGTCATAAATATTGTGTGTATTTTATTTGTAAAAAGTCTAAAAATGTGGAACCCATGTGAAATGATAAGGTTTATCTTATCTTAAAAGATAAGCTTACATGCACAGATAAGAGTTAAGGTATGGAATATGATTCGTCAGAGTGGATTTCTTATCCTATCTTAGAGATAAGATGGATAAGCCTGGAAGTTCTATAAATAAAGAGGCCACCCCCCCTCATTTAGCATAGAAGGAAGTAGTGAGAAATATTGTATGAACTGTGTAAAGGAAGCCATCAGTTTAAAGGTGTGTTGAAGAAGCCATTAAGAGGTGTAATTGTAAAGTTTCTCCCATAGTCTTGGTGAAAGGCAAGTGAAGTCAATAACACTTGAAGTACCTCATGGGTGAGATTGTAACAATTTCATGTTAATATTATAATTTACTCTGATATTTCAGATTTATCATCATTCCTTCTTATCATAGTCTATGGTATTCTTGTGTTATGTTTGTTGTTGTGTTTCGAGATTACATCCACCAAACAAAAGGTTGTGCATTAGTAAATAATCATAGCACGAGGAGTTCCTGGTGAAGAATTATCATAGTGCCGGATTGGTGATGACATTTTGGTTCCGTTGCCAAGACCATTCCTCGTTGGTGGATTTTCTGGAGAGATATTCCCATTTAGTCAAAAATCATTTGGTGGGTAACTATGTTTTTACCATGCATAGTAGTTACCATGCTAAAGTCATTTTTGCCGTGAATAGTATTTACCGCAGTAAAGTCAATTTTTACCATGAATAGTATTTACCGTAGTAAAGTCACTTTTTACTGTGAATAGTATTTACCGCAGTAACTTCACTTTTTACTGTGAATAGTGTTTACCACAGTAAAGTCAGTTTTTACCGTAGTAAGTCAAGTTTTACCATAGTTTACCATGGTCATTTCTATTTTCTATTATAGTGATTTCAATTATTTGTGCACATAAGTCTTGTTGATTGTACTTTTGGGTTGGTATTTCACTGTGGTTACTTTTGAAAATGGGGAAGATTCCTGTTTTTTCAGCCCAATCTAATAAAGATGCTTCCTCTTTCATTCAAGAGTTTAAACAATCTTATATTTGTAATGGCCTTATAAGAAGGGAACAATGGACTGAATTTTTTCTTACCTTTTTAGATGGTTCAGCCCTTAGCTGGTTTAAAACACTAGGTGATAATGTGAAAAACTCATCGGATTTATTAACTGAAAGTTTTCTTGAAGAATTTGGTGAACAATAGAGATATGCAGATCTCTTGATCAATATCACAAAGCTATCCCAAGGAGAGAAGGAGAATATAAGAGATTATCATGCTCGTGTTATAGAGCTAAGGAGGAAGCTTAATGCACAGATCCGGAAGGAAGGATTAGCGGATGGGTTGATGAATGGCGTGGATAATCTCCTATGTAAGCACTTCATTCTTGGGATGAAGCCAGAGATCAGAAAATGAGTGAAGTATGACCTCCCAGCTACCATTGAACAAGAAAAGGAGATTGCAAGAAGGCAAGAAGAAAGCATGGAAGAGGAGCCCAAAGAAATTGTTGCTAAAGTAGAGCCTACACCAGCACCTTTGGTCCAAAATCCACAACCACTCTCGGTGAGCATGAATCTTTCTCCTAGTACATCTACTGAGTATGAAGATCTACTCAAGAAGATGGGTCATTTAACTATTAATCTTCTCCAATGAAAAGGATTTAGTTCTCAGGGAAGAGAAAGAGGTCCAAAAATAAATATTTCTAAAGTTGTATGTTATGGTTATAAAAAAAGTCATTATAAGTATAATTGTCCAGATAGAGCTTCTACATCTGGTAAAGGAGATAATGATAAAGGAAAAGCACCTATGAATTCCTTTGATGTAGTAGATAAGAGCATAAATAATGAAGTAGATGTGTTTGTAACAAAAAGAAAGAAAGAAAAAGATAATCAGGATGGAAATGATCCTAAGAAGATGAAAGGAGAAAATAGTAAGAAACATAGGAGAAGAAAGTTGGGTGTGCAATATTTTCTGATTTCACAGGGGCAAGGACCATACTCCATCTTGGAAGATCTATCCAAAAGGCCTGCAAATATTACATATGGTCAACTCTTGGCTATGTCTTCTGAGAAGAGGTGGGAGCTGCAAAGTGGACTCAATGCTTGAAGAAGGAAGGAGGTCGAGGTCTCTGTATTGGAGGCTAGAGGTGGATCCCTATGCTCCACAAGCTGAGGTATTATGTAATGGTATTTCAATTTATGGTGTCTTAGTTGATGGAGGTGCTGCAGTTAATGTAATGATCGAGTCTGTAATGAATATGTTGGGTTTAAAAATTGATCACCCTTCAACACTTCTGTTAAGGTCATTAAATAAGGGAAAAACTAAACCAGAAGGTGTAGTTTCAAATGTGGCAATATCTATTATGGGTGTTGTATGTGTGGTAGACTTTCAGGTGATGAAAAATGGTACTATTGTGTACCCAATGTTGCTGGGAAGACCATGGCTAAGGAGAGTTCATGCAAGAAACTACTAGAATGAAGGCTTCATGAAATTTAGACGTGGTAGAGAGAGGGTGAAGATAAACATGATCCCTCGGCATCATAAGGCAGAACCTATGGATTCAAGTGATGAAACTGATGATTGGACATTCTCTGATTACTCTAGTACCAGTGAAGTGGACACTGAAGATGAAGAAAGTGAGGTTGATGTTTCAGTCATGGATATCCTTCCAGTCACACCGAATCATGACACCATAAAATTATCTGAAGAAGAAGTTGATGATCATCTCAAAAAAATAAAGATTGGTGATGTTGTGATGGAGAGTGAGAAGGAATCCTACCTCCAGCTATTTCGAAGGTACATACACATATTCACTTTTGATTACAAGGAACTCCATCAAATAAGTTGGGTAGAACATTCTATTGAGCTGGTAAATGGTGCTAAACCTATAAAGCAAATGCCATATAGAATGAATCCTAAGTTTTCCAAGAATGTAAACGAAGAGATAGATAAGTTGCTTAATGCAGGATTCATATTTGCTGTGGAGAATTCAGAATGGGTTTGTCCCATTGTGATCTCAATAAAAAATAATGGAAAACTACGTATTTGTGTTGATTACAGGAAGCTCAATAAGGCAACAAAGAAGGATCATTACCCTCTTCCATTCTCAGATCAGATCTTAGATGAAGTAGCTAGCTAGGAGTGTTATAGTTTTGCTGATGGGTATAACGGATACAACCAAGTCTGTATAGTGGAGAAAGATCAGCTGAAGACCATGTTCACCACTCCTTGGGGAACGTTTTCTTATAGAGTTATGCCTTTTTGGTTGTGTAATGCTCTAGCAATGTTCCAGCGTTTGATGAATAGGGTGTTCGAACCCTACATTGGGAACTTCATCAGAGTATTTTCGGATGATTTTTACATCTATGGGAGCAATATGGACCACCTGCACCAGATGGAGACAGCATTTCAAAGGTTAGATGAAGCACAAGCCTCACTAAACCCTACAAAGTGTGTCTTTGGATGTTCTAAAGGTGTTTTGCAAGGGCATGTTGTATCCAGAGATGGTATTGGTATTGATCCTGATAAAGTTTCAAAAATCAAAGATTTACCATTTCCTATGAATAGAAGTAAGTTGAGATCATTTTTAGGCCATGTGGGTTACTATAGAAGGTTCATCAAGAATTTCTCAAAGATTACACAATTACTAACCCAGTTCTTGAAGAAGGATGTTACTTATGAACCAGGAAATAAGGCGCATGAAGCTTTTGGAAAACTGAAGGAAGCCCTGGTGTCTTCACCTAAAGAATCCAGATTAGAGCAAGCCATTCATTGTGTACACTGATGCCTCAGATGCAGCACTAGGAAGTACTTTGAGCCAAAAGGATGAAAATGGGAATGAACATCTAGTTTACCTTGGGAGCAGACAAATGAGTAGTGCTGAGGTAAATTATACTGTAACTGAAAAAGTGGCTCTAGCTATCATTTTTGATGTAAAGAAGTTTAGAAATTACTTGCTTGGGCAGAAATTTATAGTTGTAACAGATCATCAGGCTCTAAAATATATTGTCAATAAGTCTAACCCATCAGGGAGGATAGCAAGATGGATAATTTTCCTACAAGAATTTGAATTTGATATTATAGATAGGCCTGGAAAGAAGCGTGTCAATGCAGATGCACTCTCTTGTTATGATGATGATTTCCCTGATGCAGCATTGTTCTCCCTTGACACAATCCATAGTGAATACATAGATATTTGGAATTATCTGAATGAATTCATGTTTCCTAATGGTGCCAATGCAAATACTAAGAGAAAGATCACTCAAGCTAGTCGTCCATATTCTATTATGCATGGAGTATTATTTCGAATAGGACCTGATGGACAGTAGAAGAGGGTAGTTGGACGTGATCAAGGGAAGGAGCTGCTAGAAGAATTCCAAAATGGTACATGTGGAGGGCACTTCTTTGGACAACTTACAGCAAGAAGGATCTTGGATGCAGGTTATCACTGGCCCACTCTTTTTAAAGATTGTTATAATTATTGTAATCTTGACGTGTGATATTTGTCAAACACATGGTGCCCATAAGACTTCATCAGCTCCATTATGCCCTATTCTTCCACTTGGTCCCTTTGAAAAGTGGGAAATAGACATTGTAGGTCCACTTCCAACTACCTCACGCCAAAATAAGTATATTGTAGTTGCCACAGATTATTTAACCAAGTGGGTTGAAGCTAGGCCATTGAAAACAACTTCCATGGATGAAGTGGCAAGGTTCATATATGAACGCATTGTCACCAGATTTGGTTGTCCATTAGAAATTGTAACAGATCAAGGAAGCCACTTCATTAATGAGGTGGTAGAAGCCCTAGTCAATAAGTTTTCTATTAAGCACAGGAAGGCAACAACATACAAACCAAGCACAAATGGACAGGTGGAATGAACAAATTTTGTGTTGTGTCAAATTCTAGCAAAAGATGCAGCCTTGCAGGTACATAAATGGGATAAGAGGATTCATGCAGCATTGTGGGCATATAGGGCAACATCAAATTCAGCAACAGGATACTCCCCATTTTAGTTGGCTTATGGCATTGATCCAGTTCTTCCTATTGAGTTTGATATTCCCATGGTCAGAGTTATGGAAAATGAAAGGATGGATGAAACTGATTCAGTAAAAGAAAGGTTGGTACATCTTCATTTGCTAGAGGAAATGAGGGAAATAGCTAAGGATACAAGCTATAAGAACAAAATGAAGCAGAAGGAATACTTTGATCAAAAGATCCGTTGGTATCCATTTCATGTGAATGACTTGGTTCTAGTATATGATTCTAGATACAAAAAAAGAAGACAAAAAATTTCTTCCAAAATGGATGGGGCCCTACAAAATAGCAGCTGTGCATGAAAATGGTACGTATCGACTAGAGGAATTGGATGGCACTCCCATTACGAAATGGGTCAACCACGACAAGTTGAAGATTTTCCAAGCACCAGAATAGTCTACTCCGAGGACGGAGTAGAAGCTAGGAAGGGGGAAGATGTCGACACTAAAATTTTCCTCCGTAATTTCTATTTCATTAATGTATGTATTAGAAATAGGATGTTGTTAAGTATAATTAGTAGTAGCGTCTGATAGAATATAACGGCACTACCAGTACGATGCCACCAATAATGTATAGTACGGTAATAGTCAAAAGTATAATAGGAATGTTGTGGTAAAAAGTAAATATTTGTCATAAGTGGTCTGGTAATGTTAAAATGTCAAAGTTGGGGTAAGTAGAGAAGTAGGGTCTACATGATTAGGAATTAGAAATATTATATTGGTAATAAGGACAAGGAGTGAGGTCATAAATATTTTGTGTATTTTATTTGTAAAAAGTCTAAAAATGTGGAACCCATGTGAAATGATAAGGTTTATCTTATCTTAAAAGATAAGCTTACATTTATAGATAAGAGCTAAGGTATGGAATATGATTCGTCAGAGTGGATTTCTTATCCTATCTTAGAGATAAGATGGATAATCCTGGAAGTTCTATAAATAAAGAGGCCACCCCCCCTCATTTAGCATAGAAGGAAGTAGTGAGAAATATTGTATGAAGTGTGTAAAGGAAGCCATCAGTTTAAAGGTGTGTTGAAGAAGCCATTAAGAGGTGTAATTGTAAAGTTTCTCCCATAGTCTTGGTGAAAGGAAAGTGAAGTCAATAACACTTGAAGTACCTTATGGGTGAGATTGTAACAATTTCATGTTAATAGTATAATTTACTCTGATTTTTCAGATTTATCATCATTCCTTCTTATCATAGTCTATGGTACTCTTGTGTTATGTTTGTTGTTGTGTTTCCAGATTACATCCACCAAACTAAAGGCTGTGCATTAGTAAATAATCATAGCACGAGGAGTTCCCGGTGAAGAATTATCATAGTGCCGGATTGGTGATGACAGTTCCTATACAAGAGAAAATCAACATGTGACCTTCTTCACACCCAACCTCTCGAGGTCGTGCAAAGAAAACTAGTGTAGAATGATTATGAATGTGAGTGTGGTGATGGGGATCTAGCTAATTGGGCAATATTATATCTTCAACACGTAATGTCAGGATCTGCGAGTCTAAGGAAAAGAATTCTCTCCTAACTTGAAGTGGTGTGATGGCTCATTCTTAGACAATGGCCTCTCGCAAACTTCAATCAATATCGAGCTTGGCAAAGATTCTGTTTGTTGGTTGTTGACCATGTGGAATACGACCTGCGGGTGCCTTGTATAGATTTACGGACAAGGTCATTGAAGTAAGAACGAGAGGCATGATTGAGCCACATGTGTTTATGGGTGATTTTTCGGTTTGTTCCAGAAAGTTTTAGCCTGATCGGTGGCTATGTTCAATAAGGAAAGTTGTGCAATAATGTCAGGTGAAAGTGGCGAATATATAAATACTAATGTATGCAAACTATCGTCAATGTCTAACTGAATTGTAGGTACGTTGGGTTGTAGGACTTGAGGATCACAACCAAAGACTCGTGGTGGCTGTGACCCCTGGATGGTCATGTGCGTAATCAAACCTTGTTGCCAAGAGTAGTCCAATAGTCGTAGGATTTATTAAAAGTGATGTTTAATGTATTGTGTTTTTCTACTTTCTCAGCAAAATTTGCAAGTGAGCATAAGACTGTTAAACGTAAGCTTCTATCAATTTCAGTTATCAATTCTAGCTAGTTGGGTTGTGGAACCAAGGGATCACAATTGCATGTATTTTCCTATTTTGGACCAATGATGGTCATGTAGAATGGGATACAATGATTTTTGATAAGTAACCTAATTACTAAAATAAATCTAATCTATGTTTTTGGGGTTTCCACAATATTTTGGATCAAAGAAATGAAAGTAGACTAATCTATCAAAGGAAATTTTTTTGTTCTTTTCTAATCTTTAAGCAATGCATTCTAATCTAAAACAAAAACTAAACACAAATAATCACCCAGATGTAGCTAGTTACTTGTGCAAATGTATGAATATAATCTAAATAAAATAACCTAATATGGTCAAAACGCTCTAAACCCTACCTTATAGGTGAAGAACAAATCGTGACCCTTAAAAGGGATATTATTCCTCACAACTTCCCTGCTCATCTTAAAGAGGTGAACTTACTAATGATTCAATTTACTTGTGGTTGAATAATCTATTAAAATGAATGATTTTATCCTCTATTTGATATGAATGACTTTCTACTCTATTTGATATGAAATTGACAATTCAACAAACAAGGAAAACAAACACACAATTCTAACCTGGACAAGCAAGAGCTTTGGAAAATCTAGTTGTGTATGTATATGTCCCCTCAGTATGTTCCTTTCTTTGTACAAGTATTCATGTGACTCATAGGTATTGGGAATGCAAGAACATCAGTAGGAGGATGGTGCTTAACCAATGGTAGCTTAATGGAAGTTTGGATGTAATGCAAGTAGAAGAGAGATAGCACAAGAGATCAAAGCTTGGTTATGCAATTCCTAGTAATATCGTAATAGTAATATAATACAAGATACAAAAAATTCTCAGGCCCCTTTTTCTTGAATACAATCATGGAATATATAGGAATGGAGGATGGGAGGTGCCTTCATGCATAAGGAAATAAGGAGTAGTTCTAACTAATTAAATCTATTTAAAAATATAAGGAGGAAGGAGAACCAATAAATCAAAGATAATTTTAGATAATTTGGCTCACAAATGCATACAAAAAGTGAAATTAAGTGAATCGTCACATGTTAAAACACGCGTGAAGAATCTAGAAATAGTGTGCAAGACTGTCTTCCTTCTCAAGGTGGTGGTATCGGGACCGCCACCCTGTTTTGGGTGGCAGTTTCAGAACCACTACCCAGGTAGGGTGGTAGTCCTGACATTGAAGGCCAAAACATGTGTAGAAAGAGTACGAAGCTTGAAGAAAGAATGGAAAATCTAAGTAAGGATATCTAGGCTGCAAATAGATACTCCAAATGGAAATTCAAGCTTGAACACCTTCTTGAAAGGAATTGAATCATCATTGGGGAATTTTGTAACCATTTTTCAACAATGTAGCATATGTAGTTTTGGGTGCATACATATTGCCCCATCGGAGAAGCATCTTAGCCATGAAAAGGTGTAAAACTTAGAGTCTAAGTATGGCATTCCCAAAATGGGGAGTTAGAAGCTATACATGACACACCCGTGTGTTGAAATATCTCCACCAAAACTCCCGCTACCTGCCAAAGGAAAAGAAAACTCAAGTGCACATATATAAAATATCAAAAAATAAACACTAAACCAAAATGACAGGAGGACTTACTAGTTGTGTGGGGACATAGAGATATACCTGCATCAATGCTCCAACCCTGTGAACACATACACTCAAAATGAGGTGAAAAAAACATATATAGATATATATATCGAAACAAATAATTTTCCAATTCTTTTACGCTATTCGATTTGAGTAATTGTGAGCTCTCCCACAGTAACCATTTTCAATGAGAGTACAACCGATAGAACCATGACAAGATCGTGATCATGCCGCCATGAGCGGTAGATCAACTAGCATGGTCTAAGGTTGTTTATTTTCACTTTTGTCTTTTAATACCTAAAATGTAAAAACTTTGCAAAGTTCACCTAGGAGGGATCATTTTCAAAAAAAATTGTCTTAAATGAGTCTCTAGGGGGCCACCCATAAGGCATTCTTTTATTTTGTCAAAAATAGTATTTTTTGTCTTTTTTAGCATTTTTAGGGTAAATACGTGTTTTGGAAATCGGTCCAGGACCGCCACCCAATCTAGGATGGTGGTCACAGTACCACCACCTTTCCATGGTGGCGGTCTTGGAACTGCCGCCCTACACTGGGCCACGGTTCTGAAAAGAATGACCAAGATGTGTATTTAACTTAGATTTTCTTTTTTAATGTGTTGTAATGTTTTTGGCGAGCTTATTATTTGGTATATGTTACAAAATTTATCTTTTTCCATGTTTTGGTGAATGTGGAAGAAGGAGGAGTACGTCAGATGGAGTCAGGAGAGGGAGTGTGATTAGCTCCCTGATATCCTAGATCATCTGACTTAGGACGAGATGGATCTTCTCCAGAGGGCTGGTATTTGGAGATTTCACAGGTTCCCCATGCTTCTCCTTCAAGTCATATTCTATGTGATTTATTTTCCTATTGGGATGCAAAATTGAACACGTTCCAGTTTCTAGGTGTCTGGGGTGAGTGAGCCATTACCATTGAGGATGTGTACCACATTCTTGGGCTCACGATACTTGGGAGGAGGCTCACTTTAGAGATAGTGGGGATCAGAGAAAAGATGATGTAGTGGGCCACATACATGGGAGGCATCAATGTCTCATCTAGTTCGAAGAATGGGATGAGGGTTCAGTCTATTGCCACCGATCCCATTCCTATCATACATAGAGCCATCATGGGCATATTTTCCTCCCAACTGATAAGGGACAAGGGCAGTGACACCCTTTTATATTGTTGGGCTCCTATCATTACGAAAATTGAGGGGCATGACTGTAAGTATGCCTGGGAAGTAGATATCTTGGGGACTACCTATAATGATTTATATACAGTAGTCAGATTGTAGGGGAAGTCATTGATCCACCACACTCTATTTATGAGTTGAGTTTATCAGCATTTCGATCCTTATAGCAGGGGAGTACTAGTGTAAGATCCAGGTGTTGTTCGGGAAACTAGATGGATATGTATATTAATACTTAGGATGCCACATCAACCAATGGATTCCCTGACTATGGAAGACATGACTGCCACACCCTACAAGGACATGGTAGGGATATGGGGACAAGAGGTGACTACGATGGTATCCTACTCTTTGACAAGTCAGTTGGTTGATAGAGTAGAGAAACTTAAGGTCCATCCATTTGATCGGGTCCCCCAGTAGTTTGGCCTTCCATAAATTGATATGGTCCCTTCAATTACACCAATCTATAGGACTATTCAGGAGACTCAGAGGGGCCCTAGAGGGTATTCTAGTTGGACAGTGGTAATTCTAGGTGCGCTTATTGCAGTTAGATGGGTGGTCTGTGCTTGATAGGAATCTGGTGCCCCTCGAGTGCCCCTACTTTGGATTGTAGCCGCCCCTAATCACAACAGGGAGCAGGATCAGCCCATTGATCTAGACTCCGACTCTAAGGAGGATAGAGGGGATGCGATGAAGGAGGAGTTGGTTGGAGAGGATACAGAGGACGAGGGGGTTTGTTTTGGTACTATGAAAGCATCCCATATGGAGGAGGAGGAGAGAAACCCTGAGTGGCATGATACTAAGGAGATGTTAAGAGTAACATAAGAGGAGGCCAGTGCTGAGAGAGAGACCTTAGTCTCAAAGACAATACTTCCTCACAGTGGGGAGAAGGATGACAAGTCCTTCATAGGATAGTGATTTGATTATGGCTTTTGGGAAGCCTCGTAGCCACCAGTAACATCGATAGCAGTAGCTACCAATCCTACCCGGATGCCCAGAGACCCGAGTAAGTTTAATACTTTTCTCTCAACTTTGTTAGTTAGGAATGTTACCTTGTATCTTTTTCTTTCTTTTGTTTTTGTAACTTATCATTTCTTGTGTTTTTATCATAGCGATGACATAGGAGTTGCGAGAACTCATCCATCAGGTGTACGTGGACACTCTACTAATCCCCTTAGGGAAGACTCGAGATGAGTTGATTATTGAAGTGGGCCAAGCATTAGCCATTGGTAGACACACTAAACATGTTTTCCTTTGTGTGGGGGATAACGAAGATAGTGACTTCCCTTCGTACCTAGGTGACTAGATATGAGACTTCCGAGTGCTTGATGAGATGGATTCATTCTCGTAGCGAGGCCATGGGTATCGGATGCCACCATAAGCAATCAAATCATTTGGTTCACTCCTATCGTCGTCGTAGCCGCATTAGGAGCCATAGATGTGGCTGGTCACCATCTAAGATCCCACAGGAATTGCTAGGCCATGGGGCCATTTTTATTGCTTTGATGACATTTTTTCTGGCATTTATGCCAAATTTTTTTTGTATATTTAGGCTCACTGCGAGCATTTTGACCATGCCTAGTGCATGGTGACATTGTATACAAACTTGATTCACCATGATATATACAAACTCTAATTTTTGTCTCAGTATTCCATTCTATCTGAGTTGAATTTCATTTACTTCCTTTCACATGTGTACTCTAGATGTTTTGAATTTCCACTTTCTTATGCTTTTTAGAATGTATGGAGTGGATGTGAAATGATAACAAAATGATTTTTTTTGTATTTTCATAATGTTGATATATAATAATGTGAACACAATGTGATGTTTGAATTTTAGTTTCTTTAAGAAATATTTGATACTTCATATTGACTTGGCAAAACTTGGTTACAAAATTATATGATAAGTAAATGTACTTTCCCCACCCTTAACTCCATGCAACTAGTAAGATACGAGGGCTCAACACTGAGAATCGGAAGGGGCACAAGTTATGAAATTTTGTTGAATGGTAATGATGAGGGAACGGCAATGGTTTGACTAGACCGAATTGAGACACTAAAACATTATCCTACTCAAACAACTTCATAGTTTTGAATGTGAATTTATTTACAGTTTATTTAGACTTATATCTGTAGATGGCCACTTGGTTGACAAAATCAGGATTTGGGGTTTCAAACTCTTTTTGAATTTTGGATATCTAACTCACTTTGTTTTTGACTTATGATTTCACAACATTTGAACAAATTATTTGTAACTTTGAAGTTTGTCAACGAGCCCCCTACTGTTTTCCCCATGGTACTAGGAGGAAGCATGGGCTCATCACCACAGACAAGGAATAGGCAAGTAAGGGCATTTATCTCCTTTCCCAAGCCTACATCACCAATAAGAGATGCAGGCTCTACACCGAAGGTTGGTAGGGAAAAGAAATGTGTAAATTTTATTTTTTTTGTGGATTTGCATTCGACTTACTCATCTAGGCAAAAATTTTAGTATGTTCTTATTTCCAAAGAGATTTTTATGGGATAGAAGTGACATCATAAATATTCTAGAACAAACTTTAGGCAAAGACACCTAATCTAGAAAGAGACTATAAGTAGAACAAAGTATGCAGGCCTTGGTATGATCATGGTCAAAAATTTGTCTTATCTTGCTTGAACTAATGAAATGATTCAGAAATAATTCACTATACTATGAAGATTTGAAGATATATGATTTGAATGTTTTTCCAATGTTTTTCATAAGTTTTTAGGAGTTGCTATAAGAATAAATCCCTTGATCACAAATGTTACAAAATGACCTGGTGGATGAAAATGTGATGAATATGTAGTAATGTACATATGAAAATGTTGGTGGATCATGCGTAGTACCTCTGTAGGTGAAGAGAGTTCACGGATTGTCTAAACTCCTCACCCTCTAGTGTAAACAAGCAAAATGCCCCATTTTTCTAGTCTTCTACTATTCAATATGGACCCAACCACCTAGGTCTGAATTTCCTTCCCTCACTAGTTTTTTTGTTTATCCATATTTTGAGTCTTAATAAAAAATCTCGTTGATGTTCATAAACCTTCCTATTGTATTGCCAATCCATCCGATCAGCGTAAATGTTGTTCCATTATTCATCATTAACTATAGCCTCATCGGTACTTTGTAATTGGGAGATTCATTGCTTCTTGATAACCCTCTTCTCCCAAGATTCTATGTAGTGAAATACAAAGACTAGGTATTTCAACTTCAAGTGGAAGAACCGCCTCTGCACCATACACTAAAGAAAAGGGGGTTTCCCCCATTAGTGTTCTAACTGAAATTTAATAGGCCCACAAGATTGGAAAAATATTTAGGTGTCAATCTCATTTATTCTCCTTAATATTTTTGAGAAGGACAATTTTTAATGTTTTATTCATAGCCTCAGCTTGTCCATTAACATGAGGATAGTAGAGATAAGTTGTGTGATGACTTATTTTAAAATTTGTACAAAAATCACACACCTTGTCATTTTTAAACAATGTACCATTATCTGAAATAATGACTTGTGGCAGCCTGTACCTACAAATGATATGGTTCAAGATGAACTTATTGATTTTATATCCAGGGATGGTGGTAAGAGGCATGACTTATACCCACTTAGTAAAGTATTCTATAACTATGATTATGAAGTTATGGCCATACATTGACGAGGGAGAGAAATTCCCTATAAAATATAGGCCCCATGTGGAAAAGGGCCATTGGGTTGTGATTCATTAGAAAGCTTGTGCTGGTATGTGGATCTCATGGGAGAACTCTTAGAATTTATCACATCTATGCACAAAATCTACTACATCATGCTCTAGAGTGGGCCATAAATAGACCATCTGATGTATCTTCAGAGTAGTGGCATGGCCACCGAAGTGATCTCCAAATACTCCGTTATGTGACTCATAAATAATCTTTTTAGATTCTTCAGCATCAAAACATCTTAACAACATTCCATCAAAGGCTCTGCGGTAAAGCACTTGTTCCAAAATAACATACTTAGTGGCAATGATGCATAACTACCTTCTTTTTTATGATGTTTCCCCTTATGGGTATGTATGCTCTATGATGAAATTGAGAATATCGGTATACCAAGGACAAACAGAGATAGGGCGCTTGGTTTTGACAAAGTACATGTACTAATCAACAAAATCTAAATCTACCAGACCAACCCCATCCAATGGATTGTCAGCCAAATAGTCCATAATGATTTGTCCCTTGATGTATTTCTGATTTACAAATGTTAGTTCAAGCTCACCCATTAGGGTTGTGAAATGCCTAGCCTTTTTAGACAAGGATCCTTACATGAGGAATGTTCGCAAGTGATATGAATTAACAATAACCCTCATTTCTTGATTCAACATATAATGCCTTAATAAATTTGTTGCAAATACTATGGTAAGGTATTATTTTTCTGCCAGATTGTAACGTGTCTCATAATCAAGCAACATTTGAATAAAGAAATAAACCACACATTCCATCTTATCGTCATCCTCTTGAGAAAATATGCAAGCTAGCGAAACATCTATAGCTCGTGAATACAAGATCAAAGGGTGATTTCATCTAAGTGGGAGTAGCGTTGGAGGTGGATAGCAATAATTGTTTAACTTCCTCAAAGGCCTTGTTGCACTCTTTCATCTAATCAATGCTATAATCCTTTTTAAAAAAAATGTTGATTGGATGAATAAAAAAGGTTAAGTTAGGGATGAACCTTTGGATTGCACCAAGTTTCCCAAGAAAATATCTGATACCAGACTCATCTGATGGTGGAACCATTTCTACCATAGTGTGGATTTTGGCTAGATCGACATCAATCCCTCATAAAGATATAATGTAACCTAAAAGCTTGCCTTCTGTTACACTGAATAAACACTTTTCCAGAATCAATGTGACGTTGTATTCAATTAAGTGCAAAATAATGATACAAAGCACCTCTGGGTGATCGCAGCACTTTCTAACTTTGGCCAGCACGTCATCCACATAGGATTCTAAAATATTATGAATAAGGTCATGAAATATATACGCCATTTCTCATTGGTACGTGGCACAAGCATTCTTAAAACCAAATGGCATGAAAACATAATAGTAGGTCCCGTAAGGAGTTATAAATGTTATTTTGGGTCGATCCTCCTTAGAGATATTGATTTGATTTTACCTAGAAAACCCATCCATGAGAGATAATAATTCAAATCCAGTTGTTACATCAACATAATGTTGATGGACGGTAACGGGAAATCATCTTTGGGGAAAGCCTTGTTAATGTATCGGAAGTCTAGGTAAATGCACATCTTTCCATTCTTTTTGAGAATGGGGATGATATTAGATACTCATTTTGAATAATCGACTGGATTGATGAACCCTACCTAAAGAAGTTTCATTACTTCTTCTTTCACCATGAGAGCCACTTTTGGCTTCATAGGCCTTGACTTTTGCTTAATCAACTTTGCATCTAGTTTGGTGATGATATTGTGCACCGCAATATGTTGTGTAATTCCTGTTATTTCTTTGTAACTACATGTGAAAGATTTTTGGTGTTCCTTGAGGATCTGGGTATGTATTTCCACCTCCTCTAGAGTTAAGGAGGATCCCAGCTTTAAGATTTTTTGTTCCTCCTATGTTCTAATATTTATATCAATCATTCCCTCGATTAAGGAGGCGTTTCCATCCTGAAAATCAAGTGGGGCTGAAGGTAACTCTAAATCCCCTTCTTATTCTACCTCGTAAATCTCAATATCTTTTCCCGAGGAGGATTCTATCATGGGATTCCCAAAATAGGAAGAGGAACATGGAATTAAGGAAAGGTATATCTCGTGATATGTAAGATGTAGCTCTGTAAAAGCGTCTAAATATCTTATATTTGATTCATCACCATTAACATGGTCTAAAAAATCAGGTTGATTCTCATATTCTACATATGTAAACATTGAGGTCATTAGTGCTTGATGAATCAAGGGCTCGGTGTGAATTAAAACCATGATGTTGGTATCTTCCAAGTCACTTCTTGGGGTGAAGCGTAAAGCAAAAGTTGCTATAGATTCTGAAATAATTTTTTGCTTGAGTGGAACTGCTTCAATTGATATGAAGTCGAACCCTTTTGTTAGGCCTAGTACTATTGTTTTTTAAAGTTATAGATGCTTAGCTCTAGTCTCATATACATCGGATAATGATTTGTGACTAGATGTGAATTACCCAACACCCTAATATTGATGATGCCCATTCTCTTAGATATAATGAGACCTAATATGAGAGCCTCATACTCAGCCCCATTATTTGTGCACTCGAAATTTAACTTGAAAGAAAAAGGTAGAATATTTACTTTAGGTGAAGAAAGGATCACACCTGCCTTGAAACCAAAACGACACTTTGATCCATCAAAATGGAGACTCCAATAGCTACTTGGAAAGATAGACATTGTGTCATCTTTTTTACCTTCTCCCTTTACCTCGGTTAATTCAAGCATGAAAACCTCATCTGCTCAAAGAGAACCAAGTCCTAGGGTATATCACATACACATAATATCAAAGGGAGGAGAATAGGAAAATCCTTCTCCAATAGATTGACAATTTTAAATGTGGTTCCTAGCAACACTATTTCTACAATAAAAGCTTCATCCATGACCTCTAGAATGCCCTCAATCAACCCAGTGACTTCTAAATTTGTCATACGGACTAGGTTTTCTTATAGTACCACATTTGTAGGTTTTTTAAACTAATTCCTAGGAAGCTAAAACTCAAAGTGGACCCCTGGTGTCTTTTTTAAGTGAGTTAAAAGTATATCAAAGGGTTTTGGATCACCTTGTGCCACAAATACTTTCCCAAAATGTAGGAATATAACCTCTTGGAATAGAGTGGAAGGGATTTGATTCATGTTGTGGATCCAAGGACATTTAAGGATCATATTATAGTTGGTTTCCCAGTTTATAATATAAAACTCAATTAGTACCGTCTTAGACCCAAGAGTAACTAGTAATACTATGGTTTCGATTGATATTGCCTTAAGGATAACTTCCCTCTTCACCCAAAATTGCACGTGCTACATTTTCTGGAAAATGGTTATAAGAATCCCTAATGATGATTGAAAATCCTTTTAAGAAGGTGTTTGAGCTCCAAAACCCATTTGCAATGTATATTTGTAGCCTAGATGGCCTTACTTAACTTTTCCATGCATTTTTCCATCTCCCTGCCTCTTTCTGTGCTTGTTTTGGCCTTCAATGCCAGGACCGCCGCCCTTCCTAGGTGGCTTCTCAAACCACCGCCTAGGCGGTTCACAGATCGCCACCCTGCATAGGGCAGCGGTCCTGCCCACTTTTTCTAGATTCTTCACGTGTGTTTTAAACATGCGACGGTTCACTTAATTTTTTTTTTGCATGCATCCGTGAGCCGAATTGTCTAAAATTAGCTTTGATTGCTTGGTTCTCCTTCCTCCTTCTATTTTTAAATAGATTTAATTAGTTGGAACTACCTCTTCTTGCCTTGTGCATGAAGGCACCTCCCATCCTCCATTCCTATATATTCCATGCTTGTATTCAAGAAAAAGGGCCTGAGAATTTTGTGTATCTTGTATTGTTTTTCTGCCATAATCTTGCTAGGAATTGCATAGCCAAGCTCAGATCTCTTGTGCTATCTCTCTTCTATGTGCATTACATCCAGATTACTTCCAAGCTGCCATTGCTCAAGCACCATCTTCTTGTTGTTGTTCTTTTCATTCCCAATCCCTTGGACTCACATGAACACTCAGAGAAAGAAAGGAAAGAACTGAGGGGATATACTGATACTACTGGATTTTCCAAGGTTCTTGCTCTTCTAGGTTGGAGTTGTGTATTTGTTTGCTTTGTTTATCAAATTTTCAATTACGAATTGTTAATTTCAATTACATATCAAATAGAGTAGAGAAACAATTCATTCCAATTAGCTAGATAATTTCAAGTAGATCAAATCAATAGGAAGTTTTCTCTTCAACATTACCAGGGAAGCTGTGGGGAACAATAGCTCTGTTAGGGTTATGATTTGTTCTTCACTTCTGAGGTAGGGTTGGAAGGATTTTGATTGAATTAGAATAGATTTTTAGATTTAGATTCACACATCTACACAAATAGTTAGCTACATCTGGCTAATTGTTTGTATTTAATTTGTTTATTAGATTAGATGCATTGTCTAAAAAGTTAGAAAAGAAAAAAACATTTACTTTTCATAGACTAGTTTGTTTTACTGCTTTGTTCCAACATATTGAGAAAACAACGAAAACATAGGTTAGATTTCCTTTGATAGATAATTTATTTACTAAAAGAAAATCAATTCATCTTGCATGACCATCAATGGTCCACAATAGGAAAAGACTTACAGTTGTGATCCCCTGGTGCCCAACCCAATAGGCCAGAGCTAATAACTGAAATTGACACAATTTTGTGTTTAACAGTCTTACGCACACCTGCAACATACGCTGAGAAAATAGGATAGTTAGATACACTGAATATCGGCTGCTAATCAAGCCTACAACTTTTGGAATACTCTTGGAAATAGGGTTTGATTGCATGCATGACCATATGAGGGCCTCAACCTAAACGAGTCTTTGGTTGTGATCCACAGGTCCCGTAACCCAACGGGCCTGCTAGTCAGCTAGATATTGACACTAGTTTACGCACATTGGTATTCATATCTTCACCACTTCCACCCGATATTATTACACAACTTTCATTGTTGAACATAGCAGCCGATCAGGCTAAGACTTTCTGGACAAGACCATAAAATCACCCATAGTCCCTGTAGCTCCACTACACCTCTTGTCTTCACTTCCATGACCTTGTCTGGAAACCCATACGAGGCACCTGTAGGTTACTTTCCATGTATTCTGTAACCAATCAATAGAATCTTGATAGAACTAGACATCGATTGGAGTCTCTGAGTAGCTATCATATCAGACCATACCATCACACCCCTTCAGGTTAGGAGAGCATTCTTTTCCTTAGATTCACAGATTCCAGTATTGTGTGTCGAAGACATAAGGTTTCCCAATTAGCTTGATCACCACCATCACTTTCACTTCCATTTCAATTCCACACCGGCTGTCTCGGCACGACCTCGGGAGGTCAAGTGCGAAGAAGGTCACGTGTTGATTTTCTATTGTACAAATTGGTGAACCTGACGTGAAGAGCTAGTCTCTAAACATTTTCCACTTTCTTCATCCATCCTTTATTCTACAGGGGTATTCTTATACCCCCTGAATATGTCAGGATATGATGAGTACATGGTCGGCCCATCCCAGGTTTTGACATGTACCATTACCAATCAAGTATACCACAACAATCACCTTCACTTTCAACATGGGAAGACAACCTCTCATCCACTCAAAACCCTCTGCTTCAGGGAACCAATGTTGGTTCTTCTGTACACATTGAGGAACTTGATCAGGTCACTCAGACTTATCCCCTCGAACAATCAAGTTCAAATAACATGACATTCACTGGTGAAGCAAGTTCATCTCCTCGGGTATTGTTTACACAGCCCATTAGCATGTAATCTGATCAACTCCCCCATCTAGATGAGGATTATTTAGCACGATATGCTAGGAGTGAACAAAAATTCCAGAACATGAACCAATATTTTGATAGGTTGCAAGGACAAGGTGATGTCCTACTTCAAAACAATAATGCTACCCCACCACCAACTGACAATACAACCAATGAGGGGTGGCAACATCGTGAACAATTCATAGCAGGATACCATACTCCTCAACAACCTCCAAGGGTTCAACAAAAGGTACCTAAGCAAGGCACCACCCCATCAACGGGTGATGTCATTTCAGCTTTGGTAGAAAAATTCAAATAGTTAGAGCTTGCCTAAAATACGTAGAATTCATATGCAGGGCAAGTGCAAACTCCTTCCTACCCACAGAATTATGGGAAAATACCTATTGCACAGAATCCTCCAGTTTACATGAATATTCAAAACCCTTGAGATCTAATTATGGGGATGGGAACCTTGGGTATGCCCCCCAAGCCACATATGGATATCTGTAATAGGCACCAGCCAGAAGTGTGTTCTCAAATGCCATACCAGTCAGAAATGTAACGTTCCCTGGCTTCATGCCTTTGATTCCATATCAAGGTAATCAACCCCCCTATGTACACATGTATTCTAAATCTCTACAGGGGGACATGTATACCTACCCGGGTCTGTATGGACAACCACAGGGATGCCATACGCCCCACCAAATGTTTATGTTGTCCCGTTTCAGCAACCAATGCAACCCCCACCTCCCCAACAAGGGTCTTCAATGGTGGAAACATATGCAATGGGGACCTATTCTGAATATCTCAAGGAACCCCTAGATTTCTCCATTCAGATAGTCATGCTCCCAAGACCCTTTCCTGATCTTCCAAAGTTCAAAGGGGAGGGTGATCCTAATGCCCACATCAAGGCTTATGCAATGGCCATTCGAGAGTTGCTCCCATGGGATGCAGTTGTTGCAAAAATTTTCCCTAAGACACTAGAAGGTATTGCTCTCGACTAGTATTATAGGATACCAGAGGCTTCAATACACCTGTTCAAGAAACTCGTATAAGAGTTTATCAAATATTTTGATATGAACAAGATTTTGAGAACAGGAATCAGAGAATTCCTTCACATCAAACAAGAACATAATGAATCTGCAGCCCACTTCATTCAGAGGTGGCAACAGGTTCTCTACTCTTCCGCAAGTGCTCCAAACATGGATCAAACGGAACTTTGTGATTTATTCCTCCACTCTCTCAATAGAGAGACAAAGGAAGAGGTTCAAAATTTCCCACTCAGGAGCTATGAAGAAGTACTAGAAGGTGCTCTTCGAATTGACCAAGCAGCCATTGACAGTGGTCGTAAGACCTATGGAGAAAATGGGAAGTTAGTCACTCCTAATCAAAATAATCTCCCAGTTACTCCAACAACACAAATAACAATCAAGGACCAAAGATCCTTAATAAGAATCATGGAGTCACGACCGACGGTGTGACTGACCAGCCCAAAAATCCTAATGTTGTTAATCCTACTAGTACAGGTGCTACAAATAACAACAAAAATAATGGCAATAATCAGAGAAACAAAAATTTCTCACCCTCGGTAAATGTTGTGGATTTTAATCATCCCCAACAACAACAACAACCTCAGCAACAAAGGAAAATGCCGACCCCAAGCCCTAGTCAATACCCCAACCAATTCCAAGAACCAAGGGAAAGGGTTCCAAAATGTTAATTATAACAATCAACAACCAAACAATAACCGTAGTTTCAGACCACAACAAGGAACAAACCAAAGGCCTCGGGATTATGATCCTGACTTATATTATGGTTTCCATAGGGTTCACAGGCATGACGCAAGAACTTGCCGTGATTGTAATAAGTTTTTACAGCATTTTCCAGAAGACCAAAGACAGTTATTTGTTGACATGTTTTTGGAAAACCCAACTGCACCCAGTCAAAACTCCTACATGGGACTAGTGTCTCCGTAGAACACACCATTAGGGATCTTCAACGATCCTCTCCCCACACATCCAAAGGATGGTAGATTAGATCCCAATGGTTTGAATAAAGGTATTGTAATAGGGACTCATGATCGTGAAGCCTCAACTTCATCAAACCCATAGGTGGCACCTCCTTTGGATGGTCACCAACAAACAAAGATCATGGGATTGGTAGAGTTAGACGTTGAACCCCAAATTAATGCTGCTACAAGAACCAAGGATTATTCTTCACAACCAATCCTGATTTATCTGGTTATGTCAGAAAATGCTCATGATGCACTAAGCAAGCTAGTAGGGGCTTATGATCTAATCAATGATCTAACCAAGACCTTTTCACACATTTCCTTCTTGGATCTACTGAAGAATTCCCCTGCTCATCGAGCCACTCTGTTAGAAGCACTAGGTCTCAGCCATTTGATTAATGTTACCCCTCCGCCAGAGGCACAGATAAATCACATAGACTTTGACGTTAGTCCTCTAGGGCAGCCTGAGAGAGATATTGGGTTCGTGTTTGACATCAGTAAGATGCCCACGGATGCTGAGATAGCTCGTAGGGGTGACCCAACTTTGTTTCTGCAAGTTTGGATTTACAATAACTATGTAAAACATGTAATGATCGATGATGGGGCAGCAGTTAACATAGTCCCCTTCTCTTTTCTTCAGAAGTTAGGGTATGGGGAGACCAATTTCTCCTCGATGCAAAACACTCTGAGGGGCTATGATAGCCTCAAGGAAACCTCGATCGGAACCATAGTATTACTGGTTACTCTCGGGCCCAAGATGGTACTCACTGAGTTTTATATTATAGACCAGGAAACCAACTATAATATGATCCTTGGCCATCCTTGGATCCACCACATGAAGGAAATCCCCTCCACTCTATTCCAGGAGGTCAGATTCTTGCATTTAGGGAAAGTATTTGTGGCACAAGGTGATCCAAAACCCTTTGATATACATTTGGCCAACTTAAAGAAAAGGCCAGGGGTCCACTCTGAATTTGAGCTTCCCATGAATCAGTTAAACAAACCTGCAAGCATGGTACCAGAAGAAAAACTAGTTCCTACAACGGAGTTAGAAGTCATGGGTTTGATCGAAGGGTATTCTAGGTGGTCAAGGATGAAAATTATTGTAGAGACAATGTCGCTAAGAACCAAAACGAATATTTTTGAGCTATTAGAGAAGGATTTTCCTATTCTCCTCCCCTTTGATTCTATGGGTATGGGACATGCCTTGGGACTCAGTTCCCTTCCAGCAGATGAGGTTTGCATGGTTGAGGTAACCGAGGTAAAGGGGGAAGGTACAAAGGATGACTCAACATCCATCTTTCTGAGTAGTTGTTGGACTCTCCATTTTGATGGAGCCAAGTGTCACTTTGGCATTGGGGCAGGCACAATCCTTACTTCGCTTGAAGGAAGAATTCTACCTTTTTCTTTCAAGTTGAATTATGAATGCACAAACAATGGGGCTGAATATGAGGCTCTCCTATTAGGTCTCATTATAGCTAAGAGAATGGGCATCCTCAATATTAGGGTGTTGGGTGACTCACAACTGGTCACAAATCAGATATCCGAGGTATATGAGACTAGGGCTGAACACCTACAACTCTACAAAATAGCAGTGCTAGGTCTGACAAAAGGGTTTGATTTCATCTCAATTGAAGCAGTTCCACATGAACAGAACCTTCTTGCAGATTCTATAGCAACTTCTGCTTCATGCTTTACCCCAAGTAGTGACTTGGAAGATACCAACTTCACGGTTTCAGTTCACGCTGAACCCTTGATTCGTAAAGCACCAATGACCCCAATGTTGACATACGTAGAAACAGAGAGTCAACCCGATAGTTTCAAGCACATGTTAATAGTGATGAATCAACTTTAAGTTATTTAAACACTTTAGCATAATTGTATCTTACCTATAATGAGATAGACCTTTCCTTAATCCCTCATTCCTCTTCTTATTTTGAGAATTCCACTATTGAGTCCTCTCTGGGAAAGGATCTTGAGATTTATGAGGTAGAAGAAGAAGGGGACTTGGAGTTGCCTCCAGCCCCGCTAGAATTAGAGGAAGGCAATGCCTCCTTAATTGAAGGAACAATTGATATAAACATTGGAATGGAGGAGGAACCAAAGATCTTAAAACTGGGGTCCTCCTTAACTCCAGAGGAAGTGGAAATACATACCCAAATCCTCAAGGAACATCAAAAATCCTTCACGTTTAGCTACAAGGAAATGATGGGAATTGCACCACACATCATAGTTCACAATATCATCACCAAACCGGATGCTAAACCAATTAAGCAAAAGTCAAGACCTATGAAGCCAAAGGTGGCCCTTATGGTGAAAGAAGAAGTAATGAAACTTCTCCAGGTGGGATTCATCAAGCCAGTCGATTATTCACAATGGGTATCTAATATCATCCCCATTCTCAAAAATAATGGAAAGATCCATATTTGCATAGACTTTTGGGACATTAACAAAGCTTGTCCCAAAGATGATTTCCCATTACCATCCATTGATGTTATCATTGACGCAACAACTGGATTTGAATTGTTGTCTCTCATGGATGGGTTTTCGGGATATAATCAAATCAAAATCTCTGAAGAGGATCAAGCTAAAACTACATTTATAACTCCTTGGGGAACCTACTGTTATGTTGTCATGCCATTCAGTCTTAAGAATGTTGGCACTACATACCAACGAGAAATGACATACATATTCCATGATCTTATTCATAAGATTGTGGAATCCTACGTAGATGACCTATTGGCCAAGGCCAGGAAGCACTATGATCACCCAGAGGTGCTTCACATCATCCTTTCACACTTAATTGAGTATGGCATCACATTAAATCCAGAGAAATGTGTTTTTCGGTGTAACAGGAGGCAAGCTTCTGGGTTACATTATATCTTCATGAGGGATTGATGTTGACCCAACCAAAATCTGGGTTGTATTAGAAATGGTTCCACCATCAGACGAGTCTGGTATTAGATATTTTCTTGGGAAACTCGGTGTAATCTAAAGGTTCATCCCTGACTTGACCTTTGTTATTCATCCAATCAACAATTTGTTGAAAAAGGATTATAGCATTGATTGGATGGAAGAATGCAATGAGGCCTTCAAGGTAGTTAAATGATTCTTGTTGTCCCCTCCCACACTAATGCCACCTAGATCAGATCACCCTTTGATCTTGTATTCATGAGCTACGGATGTTTCACTAGCCTGCATGTTGGCTCAAGAGGATGACGATAAATGAGAACGTGCAGTTTACTTCATTATTCAGATGTTACTTGATTATGAGACACATTACACACAGGCAGAAAAGGAATGCCTTGCCATAGTTTTTGCAACAAAGTGTTTAAGGCATTATATGCTCAATCAAGAAACAAGGGTTATTGTTAAGACAGACCACTTGCGAACATTCCTCATGCAAGGATCCTTGTCTAAAAAGGTTGGGCATTTCATAACATTAATGGGTGAGTTTGAACTAACATTTGTAAATTAGAAATCCATTAAGGGACAAATCATTGTAGACTGGTTGGCTGACAATCCATTGGATGGGGGTGATTTGGTAGATTTAGACTTTCCTGATGAGTGCATGTACTTTGTCGAAACCAGGCCCCCTATCTCTGTATGTCCTTGGTATACCGACATTGTCAATTTCATCATGGACCACACATACCCAGAAGGGGAAACATCACAACAAAGAAGGTGGTTACATGTCATTGCCACTAAGTACGTTATTTTGGAACAAGTGCTCTACCACAGAGCCTTTGATGGAATGTTGTTGAGATGTGTTGATGTAGAAGAATCCAAAAATATTCTTTATGAATCACATAGCGGGGTATGTGGAGGTCACTTTGGTGGCCACGCCACTGCTCAGAAAATACATCAGATGGGCTATTTCTAGCCCACTCTAGAACATGACATAGTAGATTTTGTGTGCAGATGTCACAAATGTCAAGAGTTCTCCCATGAGATCCACATACCGGCACAAGCTTTGCAACCAATCGCAACCCCATGGCCCTTTTCCACATGGGGCCTGGATTTGATAGGGAAATTCTCTCCCTCATCAACGGATGGCCATAACTTCATAATCACAGCCACATAGTACTTTACCAAGTGGGTAGAAGCCATGCCCCTTACCACCATACCTGGCTCTGTAATCGCTAAGTTCATCCTGAACCAGATCATTTGTAGGTATGGGGTGCCACAAGTCATTATTTCTGATAATGGCACGTCTTTCAAAAATGATGAGGTGTGTGAGTTGTGTACAAAGTTCAAAATAAGTCATCACACGGCTTCTCTCTACTATCCTCAGGCTAATGGACAAGCTGAGGCTACCAATAAGACTTTAGAGTCCATCTTCTCAAAACCGTTAAGGAGAATAAACAAGATTGGCACCTAAAGATTTTTCCAGCCTTGTGGGCCTACTAAACATCGGTTAGAACACCAATGGGGAAACCCCCTTTTCTTTAGTGTTTGGTGTTGAGGTGGTTTTACCGCTAAAAGTCGAAATACCCAGTCTCTATATTTCACTACATGGGATCCTGGGGGAGGAGGGTTATCGAGAAGCACGACTCTCCCAGTTAGAAAGTCTCGACGAGGCTAGACTGAATGCCAAACAATGGCACAATGTTTACGCTGACCGGATGGCTCGGTAATACAATAAGAAGGTTTACGAATGTGAGATCTATGAAGGAGATTTGGTATTAAGACTTGATATCCTGATAGACAAAAAGACCAGCGAGGGAAGGAAATTCAGACCTAGGTGGTTAGGTCCATATCGAGTAGTAGAAGACTACAAAAATGGGGCATTTCACTTGTGTACACTAGAAGGTGAGGATTTTAGTGAATCTGTGAAACTCTCTTCACCTAAAGAGATATTACGCATGATCCATCAACATTTTCATATGTATATTATTGCATCTGCATTGCATGTTCATCTGTCTGCTCATTTTGTAAAGATTGTGATCAAGGATATTATTCTTATGGAAATTCCTAAAAACTTCTGAAAACATTGACAAAACATTCAAATCATATCTCTTCAAACCTTCATAGTATCATCAATTATTTCTGAATCATTTATCAATCCAAACAAGATAAGACAAAGTTTTGACCATGGTAACATACCAAGGCCTGCATACTTGGTTCTACTTTTGGTCTCTTTCTAGTTTAGGTTTCTTTTCCCATGGTCTGTTCTAGAAGCTTCATGGTGTCACATCTATCCCATATACATCTCTTTGGAAATAAGAACATTCTAAACATTTTTCCTAGATAAGTAAGTCAAATGCAAATCCACAGAAAATTTATTTTTACACATTTCTTTTCCCTACCAACCTTTGGTGTTGAGCCTGCATCTCTTACTAGTGATGTAGGGTTGGGAAAGGAGAGAAATGCCCTTACTCATCTATTCCTTGTCCATGGTGATGAGCCCATGCTTCCTACTGGTAGCATGGGGCAAGGTATAGGGGGTCTCTTTGATAAAATTGAAAGTTAGAAACAACCTAGTCAAATATTGTGAAATCATAAGTAAAAAACAAAGTGAGTTAGATGTCCAAAATTCCAAGAGAGTTTAAAACCCCAAAACCAGATTTTGTCAACCAAGTGGCCATCTATGGATCCAAGTCTAGATAAACTGCAAAGCAATTCACATTCTAAACTATGAGGTAGCTTGAGTAGGGTAAGGTTGTAGTGTCTCAATTTGGTTCTGTCAAACCTTGTCTTTCTCTCATCATTACCATTCAACAAATTTTCATAACTTTGTGCCCTTTCTAACTCTTGGTGTTGAGCCCTCACATCTTACTAGTTGTGTGGGGTTAGGAGTGGGACAAGTTCATTCTTCTATCATATCATTTTGTCATACATTTTTCAAGACCATATGAAGTACCAAAGGTTGCAAAAGGAAACTAAAATTAAACATCACATTGTGTTTGCATCATCATATATCAGCATCATGAAATACAAAAAAAGAAATCATTCTGTTATCATTCATATCCATTGCATACATTCTAAAAGCATTGAAAAGTGGAAATTCTAAACATCTAGAGTACACATGAGAGATAAGCCAAAAGAGAGTCAACTCAGATACAATGGAATACCAAACCAAAAATAGAGTCTGTATATATCGTAGTAGATCAAGTTTGTATACAATGTCATCATGCACTAGGCATGGTCAAAATGCTCACAATGAGCCTGAAAGATACAAAAAAAGAATCGTATGAGAAAAAATGGTCTCAAAACAATAAAGGCCCAATGGCCTGTCAATCCCTGTGGGATCCCTCGGATGGTGCACGACCACATCTAGGGCTCCTGCTACGGCTACGATGACGCTGAGAATGGACTGAATGGTGTGAGTGCTCATGGTGGCACCCACTACTCGTAGCCTCACTGTGAGAGTGGATCCACCTCATCAGGTGCTCAACAGTCTCATATCTAGCTACCTGGGTATGAAGGGAGGTCACTATCTCTGCCACCTTCTACCAGAGTGAACACGTCAGTATGTATGTCCAGACGGCTAAGGGCTGTCCTGAATCCATAGTCAACTTGGCCTCAGGTCTTCCCCGAGGGGATCAATAGGGTGTCCACGCACACCCAACGAATGAGTTCTCACCACTCCTGTGTAGACATCTGTAAAAGAACAAAAAAAAGAGAGATATAATGAGCTAGAAAATCATAGAATAAAGTCAAAAGGAGAATGCTAAGCTAACATCCAAGAATCAATAGATAAAATCGAGAAAGGAGTATCAAACATACTCGGGTTTCCATGTATCCATGTGGGATCAGTGGCTATTGTGCTACAGGTGTTGTTGGCAGCTGGAGCCTCACCAAAATCCAAAGGCATGACGTTGTCCAATCACAGATTCATCATCCTCTCCAAGTGTCTCCTCCGAGACTAGTGTCTCTCTCTCTCTGCGCTCGCCTCCTCATGCATTTCTTTGAGGATCTCATGAGTATCATGCCACTCAGGGTCACTCTCCACTCCCTCTAAAGGGGCTTCCCCATCATCCTCCTCCCCATTCTCCTCTCTAAAAGACTCCCCCTCCGTATCATCTCCCGTATCCTCCTCAGAGTCTGAGTCCAAGTCAATTGGCTCATCCTCCTCCCCACTATGAGAAGGAGCTAGCCTGCAATCCTAAGTAAGGGTGCTCGAGGGGCACCAGCTACCCGTTGAGCATGGACCACACACATAAACTACAATAGGCACACCAGGAGTAACCACTGTCCAACCAGGATCCCCTCTAGGACCCCTTCTGAGCCTCCTGAATAGTCCTATAAACTAGGAGCCACTAGAGGGAGCACATCAATGTATGGAAGGCCAAACTATTGGGGACCCAATCAAATGGGTGGACTCTAATCTCCCAGCTCTGTCAACTAGCTGACTCTATCGAAGAGCAAGCCACTATGGTGGTCACCTCCTCACCCCCATATCCCTGTCATGTCCTGGTAAGGTGTGGAAGTCATGTCTTTCATAGTCAGGGAAGCCACTGGCTGATGTGGTGTCCTAAGTACTGACATACCTATCCATCTAGCTACCCGAACAGCCCCTGGATCTGATACTAGTACTCCCCTGCCATAGGGGATGAAACACTCATAAACCCAACTCATAACAAGAGTGGGGTGGCTCAATGACTGTCCCTGTAATCTGACTACCCTGTACAAATCATGGTAGGTAGTCCCCAGAATATCTACCCCCCATGCATACTTACAGCCATGACCCTCGATCTGTGCAATGATGGGGGCCCAACAGTATAAGAGTGTATCTCCTCCCTTGTCCCTGATCAGTCTCGAGGACAGGATACCCATGATGGCTCTCTGAAGGATAGGAATGGGAGTAGTGGAAATGGACCAAACCTTCATTCCCTTCTTCGAGCCAGATGAGACAATGGCATCTCCCATATATGTGGCCCACTACATCATCACGGCCCTAGACCCCATTGTCTCCAATGTCAGTCTCCTCCCAAGTATCGAGAGCCCAAGAATATGGTATACATCCTCTAAGGTGATAGTCCACTCACCCTGGATGCCTGGGAATCAAAAAGTGTTCGGTCTACATCCCAATAGGAAAATAAGTCATATAGAATGTGACTGGCAGGAGTGACATGGGGCACCCAAGCTGTCTACCAAATGTTGGCCCTCTGAAGAAGATCCATCTCATCTTGGGTCAGCTGATCCAGAATCCCAGGGAGCCAATCACACTCTCTCTCTCTCTCTGCTCCAGTGTATGTACTCCTCCTTCTGCATTCACCAAAACATGAGAAAAGAGCAAGTTAGTAATGTACATCACATGATAAGCTCATCAAAAACATAGCAAAATATTGAAAACACAAAAAAATTCAAGTTAAGGTACATTTTGGACATTCTGTTCAAAACCGCCGCCCAGTGCAGGGTGGTTCCCAAACCACTCCCTGTGACCACCTGCCCCTGTCTTGGGTGGTGGTCCTGACCCGATTTCCCAAAACATGCCCTTAACCCTAAAAATGCTCAAAAATGAAAAAAATGACCTTTTTCAACCAAATGAAAGAATGCCCTATGGGTGCCCCCCCTAAGGACTCATTTAAAACAAGAAAATTTGAAAATGTCCCCCCTAGGTGAACTTTTCAACATTTTAACATCTAGGGCACAAAAAGACAAAAGAGGAAATAACTAACCTGAGAACGCGTCGGTCGATCTCCCACTCATGGAGGCATGATCACTATCTCACAATGGTCATTTCGGCTGTATTCACATCAGAAACGGTCAACGTGGGTCCAGAGCTCCAAATTCACCAAATCAACAATGCACAAATGAATTGAAAAATGAGTTTGTTTCGATATATATATATATATATATATATTATATATATATATATATATATAAAACTCATTTTGAGTGTATGTGTTTACAGGGTGGGAGCATTGGTGCAGGTATATTTCTACATCCCCACACAAATGGTAGGTCCTCTTGTCATTTTGATTAGTGTTTATTTTTCAATATTTTATCTATCTGCACTTGATTCTCTTCTTCTTCTTGCAGGAAGCAGGGAGCTTGGATGACAACATTTTGACACACGGGCATGTGAGGTATAGCTTCTAACTCCCCATTTCAGGAATGCCATACTCAGACTCTACATTTTACACCTTTTCATGGCTAAGACGCTTCTCCGAGGGGCAATATGTACGCACCCAAAATTACACGTGCTACATTGTCAGGAAAATGGTTACAAGAATCCCCAATGATGATTCAAAATCCTTTCAAGAAGGTGTTCGAGCTCCAAAACCCATTCGCAGTGTATATTTGTAGCCTAGATGGCCTTACTTAACTTTTCCATGCATTTTTCCATCTCCCCACCTCTTTCTGTGCTTGTTTTGGCCTTCAGTGCCAGGACCGCCACCTAGGCAGCGGTTCTCAAACCACTGCCCACCTAGGCAGGGTGGTCCTAAAACTGCCACCCTACATAGGGCGGTCCTACCCACTTTTTCCAGATTCTTCATGCATGTGTTTTAAACATGTGACGTTTCACTTAATTTTTCTTTTTGAATGCATCCATGAGCCAAATTGTCTAAAAATAGCTTTGTTTTCTTGGTTCTCCTTGCTCCTATTTTAAATGAGATTTAATTAGTTGGAACTGCCTCTTATTGCCTTGTGCATGAAGTAACCTCCTAGCCTCCATTCCTATATATTCCATGCTTGTATTCAAGAAAAAGGGGCCTGAGAATTTTGTGTATCTTGTATTGTTTTTCTACCATAATCTCACTAGGAATTGCATAGCCAAGCTCAGATCTCTTGTGTTATCTCTCTTCTACTTGCATTGCATCCAGATTGCTTCCAAGTTGCCATTGCTCAAGCACCATCCTCTTGTTTCTGTTCTTTGCATTCCCAATCCCTTGGACTCACATGAACACTCAGAGAAAGAAAGGAAAGAACTGAGGGGACATATACTGATACTACTAGGATTTTCCAAGGTTCTTGCTCTTCCAGGTTGGAGTTGTGTATTTGTTTTCTTTGTTTATCAAATTGTCAATTACGAATTGTTAATTTCAATTGCATATCAAATAGAGTAGAGAAATAGTTCATTCCAATTAGCTAGATAATCTCAAGTAGATCAAATCAATAGGAAGTTTTCTCTTCAACATTACCAGGGAAGCTGTGGGGAACAATAGCTCTGTTAGGGTTATGATTTGTTCTTCACTTCTGAGGTAGGGTTGGAAGGATTTTGATTGAATTAGAATAGATTTTTAGATTTAGATTCACACATATGCACAAATAGTTAGCTACATCCATCTAATTGTTTGTATTTAATTTGTTTATTAGATTAGATGCATTTTCTGAAAAGTTAGAAAAGAGAAAAAAACATTTACTTTCCATAGATTAGCTTGTTTTACTACTTTGTTCCGATATATTGAGAAAACACCAAAAACATAGGTTAGATTTCCTTTGATAGATAGTTTATTTACTAAAAGTAAATCAATTCATCTTGCATGACCATCAACGGTCCACAATAGGAAAAGACTTACAGTTGTGATCCCCTGGTCCCACAACCCAATGGGCCAGAGCTAATAACTGACATTGACACAAGTTTGTGTTTAACAGTCTTACGCACACCTACAACATACGCTGAGAAAATAGGACAGTTAGATACACTGAATATCATTGCTAATCAAGCCTACGACTTTTGGACTGCTCCTAGAAATAGGGTTTGATTGCATGCATGACCATATGAGGGCCTCAGCCTCAACGAGTCTTTGGTTGTGATCCACAGGTCCCGCAACCCAACGGGCCTACTAGTCAGCTAGATATTGACACTAGTTTACGCACATTGGTATTCATATCTTCACCACTTCCACCTGATATTATTACACAACTTTCATTGTTGAACATAGCAGCCGATCAGGCTAAGACTTTCTAGACAAGACCAGAAAATCACCCATAGTCCTTGCAGCTCCACTACACCTCTTGTCTTCACTTCCATGACCTTGTCTGGAAACCCATACGAGGCACCTACAGGTTACTTTCCACGTATTCCACAACCAATCAATAGAATCTCAGTAGAACTAGACATCGATTGGAGTCTCCAAGTAGCTATCATATCAGACCGTACCATCACACCCCTTCAGGTTAGGAGAGAATTCTTTTCCTTAGATTCATAGATTCCAGTATTGTGTGTCGAAGACATAAGGTTGCCCAATTAGCTTGATCACTTCCTTCACTTTCACTTCCATTTCATTTCCACACTGTTAATCAAATGGCTGAGACCTAGCGCTTCTAACAGAGAAGCTCTATGAGAAGGGGAATTCTTCAGTAGATCCAAGAAGGAAATGTGTGAAAAGGTCTTGGTTAGATCACTAATTAGGTCATAAACCCCTATTAGATTGCTTACCATATCATGACCATTTTCAGACATAGACGGATAAATCAGGATTGGATGTGTAGAAATAATGCTTGGTTCTTGTGGCAATGTTAATTTGGGGTTCAACATATAAATCTACCAACCCCACAATTTTTTTTTTGTTGGTGGCCATCCAAAGGAGGTGTCACATGTGGGTTTGACGAAGTTGAGGCTTTGCATTCATGATTCCCTATTACAATACCTTTATTCGAACCATTGGGATCTAATATATAATCATCCTTTGCTAAAAAAAGTCAAGTCAAAAATAACTGTCTTTGGTCTTATGGAAAATGCTGTAAAAATTTATTACAATCACAACACGTTTTTGTGTCATTCCCACGAAACCTATGGAGACCACAGTATAGGTTGGGATCATAATCTCAAGGCCTTTGGTTTCTTCCTTATTGTGGCTTGAAACTACAGTTATTGTTCGGTTGCTGATTGTTATAATTAAAATTGTTGAACCCTTTCCCTTTGTTTTGGAATTGGTTGGGATACCCACCTAGGTATTGACTAGGGCTTGGTAATGGTGTTTGCCTTTGTTTCTCGGATTGTTGATGTTGTTGTTAAGGATGATTAAAATACACAACATTTATCAAGCGTGAGAAATTGTTGTATCTTTGACTATTTCCATTATTGTTGTTTGTTATTTGTAGCACTTGTACTAGTGGGATTAACAACATTAGGATTTTTGGGCTAGTCAGTCACACCATCGGTCATGGTTCCACGATTATTATTAAGGATCATTGGCCCTTGATTATTTTTTTTGTTGTTGGAGTAACTAAGATTATTTTTACCGAGAGTGAGTAGCTTCCTATTTGCTCCATAAGTCTTACAACCACTGTTAATGGCCACTTGGTCAATCTGAAGAGCACCCTCTAGAACCTCTTCATAGCTCCGTAGTGGGAAATTTTTAACATCTTTCTTTGTCTATCTATTGATAGAGTGAAGGAATAAATCACAAAGTTCTATTTGATCCATATTTGGAGCGCTTGTAGAGGAGTAGAGAACTTTTTTCCACCTTTGAATAAAGTGAGCTGCAGACTCATTGTGTTCTTGCTTGATATGAAGGAATTACTTGATCCCTGTTCTCAAAAGATTTTTCATATCAAAAGCTTTGATAAAATCTGATATGATTTGTTTGAACAAGTGTATTGAAGCCTTCGGTATCCTATACAACCAGCAGAGAGCAATACCTTCTAGCATCCATACCTCCTCCAAATGAGCACTTGTAACATGACCAATCACATGTATATGCACCTTGCAACTGATTTGAGTGCCCAAGAACTCTCTAAACATGTTATATAGCATGCTTAACATGCTTCTCAAGTCACCAATAAGCTCCTACCACCATGCAACATCACATAGGCACCTTAATGGCCTTGCAAGAGCAAGCATTCTTCACTGAATCTCCTTGTATCATCATGAAAACATCTGAACCATCATGTAAACATCATCCATAACATCATTTGACCCTACTCCATCATCCACTTTGTCATTAATGTAGTTTTGAATAAATGACAACACCTAAAGAACCATATACCAACAATCTCCCCCTTTTTCATTGATGGAAAACTACCTGAACTTCTCCCCCTTTTTTACGTTAATGACAAAGGCATACCTGTAGAAAAATGTTCTTCATCTTCCATAACTTCATAACATCATAATTTGGTTAGAAACATTAACCAAAGGTCTCAAACAAGCTCAAGAACCTTGAACTTTCACACAAAAGTTATTTTTCCTTCTTTACAAACATGCAACCACCATGTCCCCCGTGGGCCAAACATCTATGTTATCTGAATACATCAATAAATCATGAAAAGAGCATCATCTTACCTTTCTCATAGCCAAAACACCATTATCCACCTTCTAGGCATGCAAAAATGAGCATTTTTCACCTCAACCATGTTTTAGCCTTCAAGATGCCACTATAACAAAGCATTAACTTAACCATACACTCTGAGATCATGCCAACAATGTCATAGATGAGCCTATAATTTCACCTCAACTTCTTTCTTGAGCACATACCTTCTTGTCTAGGCCTGAATTTAGCTTGTTAATACACTTTCTTGCTACCAAACTGACCCAAGGACTCATTCCCCTAATCAGACTTCTCAGTGCATTTAGGACCAACTTCGACAAGTCCTAGAACATCATTCATACCTTGAGCATGTAATTTATAACTCCCCCTAGACTCAAGATCATTATTTCTAGCCCACAAGCACAAAAATGAGCTTCTTACCTTGTTATCTTGTCAAGAAATCACCTTTGACACTTTTTCCCAATCCTAAACCATCTTCTCAATCTTAGATAGTCATATATGGATCACATAATACATTCAAGAGACATAACCAACTGATCAAAGAAGAGGACACCCATATTATACCTTGTTTTCCTTTGAATCATCAATGCAACCTCTAGGATTTCACACAAGCACTCCCCCTTGTCATGAATGTTATTCGCACCCACCTTGAGTCAACAAAGACATATGTAGGAGTAACTTTTTAGAGCACTGTAGCACTATATCACACGTTATGAGGCTCAAATCTTCTATATGGATTGAATAAGCTAATGAGCATGGATAAAGTATCCTTTAAGATCAATTAATCTTGATTAGTCATTGAGGACACAAAGCACTGTATCCCCTTCAATGTCACATCTACCATACCAAATTAAGCACCTACAGGCATGTAGATAGTCATGTTGCAATTTTTGCTTACTGGGCACTTAATCACACTATCATTAGCAATTTGGAACCTCAAACTCCTTGACACGCCTATTACACATTCTCCTAGAATCACTTGATAGGTTTAGAGGTACTGTACGATAGAAAATCAATACGTGACCTTCTTCGCACCAACCTCCCGAGGTCATGTCAAGACAACCGGTGTAGAATGATCGTGATCATGAGTGCGGTGACGAGGATCAAGCTATTGGGCAATCTTATATCTTCAACAAGCAATGTCAGGATATGCGAGTCTAAAGCAAATAATGCTCTCCTAACTTGAAGTGGACATGTGATGGTTTAGTCTGAGATAATAGCCGCTCGTAAACTCTAATCAATATCGAGCTCGACCGAGATTCTGTTCATTGGTTGTTGAACACGTGAAAAATATCCTACTAGTGACTCATATAGATTTCCAAACAAGGTCATGGAAGCAAGAATGAGAGGCACGATGGAGCTGCGGGTGATTATGGGCAATTTTCTGGTCTAGTCTAGAAAGTCTTAGCCTAATCAACTACTATGTTCAGTAAGGAAAGTTGTGCAATAATATCTAGTGGAAGTGGTGAAGATTTGAATACTAATGTATGCAAACTAGTGTCAACGTCTAACTAATTGGTAGGCCTGTTGGGTTGTGGGACCTAAGGATCACAATTGTATGTCTTTTCCTGTTGTGGACCGTTGATGGTCATACAAAATGAAATAAAATGACTTTTAATAAGAAAACTAATCACTGAAAGTGATTTAATCTATGTTTTTGGATTTTTTCACAATATTTTTGGTGAAAGCAATAAAAGCAAACTAATCTACCAAAGGAAATCTTTTTGTTCTTTTCTAATCTTTAAGCAATGTGTTCTAATCTGATAAATAAACTAAAGACAAGTATTCAACTGGATGTAGTTGGTTACTTGTACAAATGTATGAATCTAATCTAAATCAAACAACCTAATCTAATCTAAACCCTCCAAACCCTACCTCAGAGGTGAAGAACAAATCATGACCCTGAAAGGGCTATTGTTCCTCACAGCTTCCCTAGTAATGTTAAAAGGAAAACTTACTGAAATGAATAATTCTCTACTCTATTTGATATGAATGGTTTTCTATACTCCATTTGATATGAAATTGACAATTCAACACACAAGGCAAACAAACACACAATTCCAACCTGGACAAGCAAGAGCTTTGGAAAATCTAGTTTTGTCTATATATGTCCCCTCAGTATGTTCCTTTCTTTCTTCGAGTGTTCATGTGAGTCCAAAAGATTGGTATTGCAAGAACAACAATAAGAGGAAGGCACTTGAGCAATGGCAACTTGATGGCAGTCTGGATGTAATGCAGGTAGAAGAGAGATAACACAAGAGATCAGAGCTTGGCTATGCAATTCCTAGCAAGATCGTAGCACCAATACAATGCAAGATACACAAAATTTGCAGGCCTTTTTCTTGAATACAAGCATGGAATATATAGGAATGGAGGATGGGAGGTGCCTTCATGCACAAGGTAAGAAGGAGTAGTTCCAACCCATTAAATCTATTTAAAAATAGGAGGAAGGAGAACCAATCAATGAAAGCTAATTTTAGACAATTCAGCTCACGGATGCATGCAAAACACACGTGAAGAATCTGGAAAAAGTGGGCAGGACCACCACCTTGTGCAAGGTGGTGGTCCTGGCACTAAAGGCCAAAACTTGTGCAAAAAGAGGTAGAAAGCTAGAAGAAGCATGAGAAGGCTAAATAAAGACATCTAGGCAACAAATATACACTGCGAATGGAAATTAAAGCTCGGACACCTTCTTGAAAGGATCTAAATCATCATTGGGGACTTTTGTAACCATTATCTGACAATGTAGCACATGTAATTTTGGGTGTGTATAGTTCCATATTATCATTTCATGTTAGGGTGTCGCATTAGAATAATGTGCTAGGGTATAACATTATTGTTTCATGTTAGGGTATCACATAAGGCTATTCTAGAGGGTGTAAAATAAGGCTTCATACTATGGTGTTTTCCTTGGGTGTCATAATAAAGTTTCATACTCGAGTATCATAAAAGGGTGTCCTATTATGGTTTCATGATGTGTTGTATTAGGGTGTTTTTCCAGGGTGTCATGGGAAATTAGATCAATTTAATATAAATCTTATCAAATTAGGTCATGAAAGGGGAAATTAGGGAAAATTGTGGGTAAATAGGTCAAATTATGGGAAATTTGGACAATTTAAAGTAAATTATATAAAATTACATCAAACTATGGGGTATTGGGTCAAACTAGGGGAAATTTATAAAATTTTGGGAATTTTGGTCAAATTCAGAAAATAAGATCAAATTAGGTCAATTAGGGGCAATTTGTAATGTTAAGGAAAATTAGGTCAATTTAAGGGAAAATTGAAAAATTACAAGAAATGAATGGAAAGTAGGTCAAATTAGGATATATTAGTTGAAATTAGGGAAATTGGGTTAATTTAAAGTAAACTATATCAAAGTAGGTAAAATTAGGTAAAATTAGGCCAAGTTAGAGGAAACTATTTCAATTAATGCCAAATTAGAGAAAATTATGTCAAATTAGGTCAGATAGCTCAAATTTAGTCAAATTACAAGAAATTAGGTCAATTTAGGTAAAATTTACAAAAATAGGGTAAATTACATTAAATAATATCAAATTAGAGGGTATTGAGTTATATTAGGTAAAATAAAGTCAATATGTTGGTTTTTAAGAGGCGCAATATGTCGTATTTTACCGCCTTGTGAAATCAATTACTTGATTATGAAAGAAACTCCCATAATGATATCAAATAGGACATATCAAACCATCTGATGACATTAGTGTGTGACATCAACATTTAGGATACTTGATATGTACAACTTTTATGCGTTGTGTAACTAAATGCTTGATTGGTGTAATTGTGCACTCTAATAAAATTAGTCTACTACTCTAGTATTAATGGGGCTTGATATGTCCTAGAGTTACCCTAATAAAAATTTAGTTATAAGGTTATAATATTAATTATCTTTTCATATTAGGATAGTTATGGTAAGCTAATGTGGTTTGGGACTTAGTATGGACTAATTATGGGGTCACGTTATAATATCGCAATAGGGTGTCCCATTTATAGGGTTCGGTATTAGTTTTTTACACTAGGGTTACATGACAATGTGTCAATCAGGGTGTCATGTTAGGATGTAAAATTATATTATATTACTTGTTAGGGAGTTACATAATGAGGGTGCCATACTATGGATGTGTATGGTGATTCATTTGATGTTTAGGTTTTTACATTGATTTTATGGTTGTCACATTTATGTTTAAGGTGCCACATTGGTTTTTAAGGTATCATATTAGTGTATAGGGTGTCAAATTATTGTTTGGGGTTTTATATTTCTTTATGATGTCACATTATTATTTTTGGATATCACATTTTTTGTTTGAGGTGTTGCATTTATATTAATTTGGGTTTCTCATTAATGTTTCGGGAGTCATATTAGGGTATCACATTTGTTTATTAAGTTAAGGTGCCATGCTAGCATATCACAATAGGGTGTAATATTAGGGTCTCATAGTGTGACATTGTGTTATGGAGAAAAATAAAAAGGATGTGATAATATTTTGTCGTCTTAGCTATCATGTTAGGGTGTAGTATAGGGGTATAACTTTAGTGTTGTTCTAAGGTACCACATTAGGGTGTCACATTTATGTGTCATAATAGAGTGTCACATTAGGGTGTCATGTTAAGGTTTGGTATTATATATTTTTCCTATGGTATCACACTAGGATGTCCATTACATTTTTGTGCTAGGGTTTTATATAATTACATATAAATAGACAATTATATAATATTTAAGTTTATATTTGACCTAATTTGTGAATTTAATAAATGTTGCTTTAAGTTAAAACATAATACATGGTAAAGTTTGGAAATGTGATGTACTTAAAGACACCAACATGTCACCCATTAAGAAATGCATATAAGTCGAGATATAAGTCACATTTAATGCCATTTGTAATGTCCCCTATAATGCCCCATTGACATCTAAACTCAAAGATGACAATAGGTATTTTTTAGTGGAAAATATTCATAATTTGGTGAAAATTCCATTTTAGGAAAATTTGAAATGACAAATATTTTGAAATAGATCGATGTCCTGTTCACTTAAAATTTCTAGTATAATTGTTTTAGGGGTTGGATTCACCTACCATTGAAAAATAATCCTATATAAACCTAGATAATTCACCGAGTTGTATACTAGTAACTTACTAATATCTTACTAAGGTACCAACATATCGAGTATCGTAAACTTGTAGGGTAGGTTGTTGATGCGTGACAGGAGGTTGTTGACACATGACACGAGGTTGTTGATGTGTGACAATCCTATATTTTTTAGGCATGACATGAGGCTACAGATACGTGATTGGAGATTTACATTTTTGATTCATGTGACAACAATATTATTTTCATGTGAACACAAGTTTGTTGTCATGTAACAATAAGGTAGGTATTGTGCGACAACAAGTTTTTTGTCATGCGACAACAACCTTGCTATCAGGTGATAGAAATTTTATTGCCGTGTGACATCAAAATGTATTTCATGTGATAACAACCTTTATTACACATGACAGCAAGGTTGTTTTCTTGTGAAATCAAGTTTGTTGTCATGCAATAAACAACCTTATTGTGACCCGACAACAAGGTTGTTGTCATAAGACATCAAAATTATTGTAGCATGAGTTGAAACCAAAAGCCTTTTTTAGGCAAAAATATTGCACATAAACCCCAGAAAATTCACATGTTTTGCGGAAAGTGATTCTGGGGATATTCACCAAGGATTTTCCACCTTTAATTTCCCAGATGTCTCTTAAAATGAAGCCTAGATGAAAATTAAGTCACCATTTAAGACACCCTAATGTCAACACTTTGTAAAGATGCCATAATATCCCAGTGTAAAGTTAGATAAAAAATTTGATTTTAATTTGGAATTTAGGGTTTACAATTTTGAACATGTATATTTAAGGTTTCTTAACTATGACTTAAGACTGAAAATTGAAATGATCAAATTTTTATAGTGTTGGGAATAGATGGTCATTTCTAATTTTCCTCATTGAAGTTATCTTCAAGATTCTTCATGTGTCATTGATAATATCAACAATAATTTAGATCATGCACCAATACATCATGCCATGTGCAATACGATTCAATATGTTTTGGAGAATATGAGGTTATAAAGATGAGAAGTTTGGGTTTGAGTATAAAATAAGGAAATGGAGAGTCAAGGATAATATGGTTATCTAGAGGAGCCATGGTGTTTTATGGCTCACGATCTAGTTTGAAAGAAGGATAAATAGTTGGAGATATTAGTAAAGGTGATGGATAAAACAATTTATCATCATTTGATCATCCTTCTCAAGATTAGATTATTTAACCTATTTATTTAAGATATGATTGGTCTTAATTTTTTAATTAAAGGATGATTGTAAAACATTTTAGGAAGATACAATATTTCACATGTATACAAGGAAAAATACAAGAAAAAAAGATAAAAGTAATGAAAAACAAATGCAAACCTTTATTTGAGTCTTCTTGAAACCTTAGATGAGATAACTAAAGTGTGATTACAGTTTCTAGATAAATTTAGATAGTTCGATTATGCATGCTCCAATATTATCTCCAGAAAAGAGAAATGATACGAGAAAATGAGTTATCATGTGGACAAGCTTTCAGTATGTAAATTCAATTTTAAAATGGTCGGAGCACAGGTGAAAATTCTTAAAGCTTCCAAATATGGATTGTGAAGGATTGAGCCTCATATTTATAGTTGAGGGAGAGGTCATGGATTGTGGATTAAGGTTCGAATGAGTTGTATGGGAATGAATGTATCCTCCTTAAATAGATGGTTGATTTAGCACATGTAATTGGGTAGTTTGAATATTCATTTAAGGGGAAATGAATATTTAGTTGGTTTTTTATTTTATTCTAAAAGGTTATTATACATGAATATTTTGCTTCCACCTTTATAGGGTTCTATAACTTGAGCGGAGTGGGCAAGTTAAAATTAAGTGATTAGGATGGTGAAGTAGAGTCGAGTGGATAATTAGATATTTATTTATTTAAATATTTAATTAAGTTAGCCAAGGGGTGCGAGTGTATGTTTTCAACATGATATAATTAATTAAATTAAATCTAAAATAATATTAGTGACTTCTAATGTAATGTGGGAGGATAATGGTCTAATATGATTTATAAAAGCTAATTTAGCACATTGTGCAGGTAATGGGAGTGATTAGATATAGGTATGTATTTTTATACGCATGTATATAAAAAGGGTCGATGTTGTGGTGGGCCTTCTTAACTTACCATAGTGAAGCATTTGGATGCCCCAACAAATATGGATTATGTTAAGGTATTTCCACCTCAAAAAAATGGCTAACACAATAATGTGGTGGAAATCCTCTTAATAGGAGGAAGGATAAGGTGGATGAATCAAGAGGGAGTAAAATGATGATGGGAGGTAGTTTTATCTTAACATAAGATTCCATTAAGATAGAGAAAGTTAAATCAACCTTATTTTTTTGTTTAAGAATATATTTGACACCATGCATATTAAAGAATTGTGATGTGTAACCCACTATGGGTGTAAAAAAACACAAACAACGAACAAAAAACAAAAAATTAGAACATAAAACAAACATAATGTACACAGTAAATGCATGCACCATGATTATAAAGGAGAAAATATGAGAACATAATACTTATAATTCGTCAATAAATAATAGAAACAATGTAACATAACTCTAAATAAAGATAATTAATTATGCCCCTAATGCATTACACAGTGATGATTAAGAATATTTTGACGCCTCCAAGGAAGGATTCATGCAAGGGGATTGGATCAATATAAAGAGTGGATTCAAGTGACTGCTAATGAAAATCCTTTTAGATCCACATTTAAGATGAGTCTTAGACTGAATAGTTAATCCCCACTAACCAAGGATACATGTAAGGGGGAAAATCAGATCCGATATTTCCCCAAGCAAGGATATATGTAAGGGGGAGATGATTGATTTGACTTTCCCCAAAGAAAGGATACATGTGAGGCATAAGATTATTTGTGTTTTATAGTTGGAAGGATAACTAGGATAGGAGTTAAAAGTTTGACTTTATTGAGTTGTGTTGATTTTTTTGATATTTTTTTATTTTTGTAGAATTTTGTGACTATTTGAATGTTTTGGATTTATATTATTTAATTATTTGAGTTTTTTGGTTATTTTATTTTTTGAGTTGTGTGATTATTTTATTATTTTATTTTTTTCAATTGTGTGGTTATTTGATTTTTTGAGTTTTGTGATTAATATATTTTTTAAGATTTCATATATATTTAATTTTTGTGGTATTTTTGACTTGGTAAAGAGTGCATTGTCTAAAATTATGTTCAAATAAAGTTAAATATTTAATTCCATTGGTAGAATGTATACAATATAGTGATAGGATGTCTAAATCCACTCTTAACTATGTGCAACTAGTAATATGTGAGGGATCAACAGTGAGAGCTAATAAGGACTTGAGACAGAGGAGATATTGATATAAAAATAAAGATGATGGATACAAATTCACAATGTGTCACAATGATCCATTTGGGAAAACAGGATCATCTCCAGTCAAGATTATCTAACCAATTCCAATATGATTAGAATTTATACATTTTGACTAGATTTAGATCCATTGATGGTCTACTGATTGACAATATCTGGTTGAAGGAATTGGTGTCTCTTTTAGCATGAGAAAATAAATTACATCTTGGGATGCAAATTATTAAGAAACATTGATTCGAGTTTTTTGAAGGCTTGTTTTTATTTTTATTTTATTTTAAATACTCCCTACGTCTTTCCCCATGCCACTAGTAAGAGGCAAGGGCTCAACACCGAAAAAAATAGGTAAGTATTATTTACTTCTTTTCCAGTCTCACACTACTAGTAATAAGTGTCGGCTCAACACCAAAGACAACAATAGATAAAAGGTTTAATAATTTAGACTTTTATTTATATAGTTGATTCTATGGAAACTCAAGCACCGCCTAGGCAAATGACTCTCAAAATCAATATAGCACCTCCTCCTCAAACAAAATCTCCAACACTACCAAGTCAAAGTATGCAACCACCTGTCAAAATAAATCAACCTTATTCTCCTATCAAGTCTTTGGTAGCATTATCAATACTACCAAAACTATCACCATCATGATTTCTAGCCATCCCACATAACTTTTTTTTCCCATTCATTTGTTTAAAGAAACTACCCCTCCACTCAAGTTGTTTATGCCATTACCACCTCAGTATCCTATCACTTATGTTAATGAAACTACTCCATACATTGATCCACTTAGTTTTTTTCAACTAGACCTCCATCATTCACACACTTAGGGGGCATGGACTCCATCTCTCCCCCCATTATAGAATCATCATATTTCAATTATCATACATTAATCTCTTAGCATACACATAATAAACATGTGTTTAGCATCATCATTACCTGATGATACACTCATGTGCTTCGGTTCACACTTGACCAGCAAGGGCATACTACACATGAACCTTACACAATGCACAACAAATACTACACACTATGCCTATTCACATAGTTCACATCTTAAATTCTTTATTTTACACTTTATTCTATAGTACGCATATACACATCATTCATCATACTAGTCTTCATCACACATATGTCACACTTCTATTATCTACATAACATCCTATTCATCTTACATATTACATATCACATGCTTATTCTCTATTCATGTACTACATTATATACTATACACTACATAATTACACATCCTACACATCACATGGTCATATATTGTCATCACATATCTTATATTTACTTCTATGCAATGCCTTAACCACCCTATAACGCACTCTAGTTCCTCAGTCCATACTCGAATAGTGAGGGTTTACAAATCAAATGGACCTTATCATACTCAAATGTTCATCATTCAACCTTCCATAATGATAAATTCCTAAGTTAGTGACATACACTATATGCTAAATGGTCACCTACTAGGTCATCTTGTTGTGGTATATGATTTAGGCTACATCAACACTTTCTCTACTCATCTTGTAGTGGTATACACTTTAGGCCACATTACTACTCCATTTACTCATATTTTCATGATATACGCTTTGGATATAAAGCTCATATACACATCATCTATAGGTCAAATATCATCACTACACATATAAAATCATCACAATGTGTTAGACACAACACACACTTTGACCATTTCCTGATGACACACTCTCATTTATGGTTCATTGTTGACTACTAAGGGAAACCAAATGAACTTCATTGCATACAAATCTATCCACTCGGGGGGCACACATCTCCTGTCATTCATGTTTAATTAGATTCCATTCATCCACAACATGTTGCATATATTTGTTTCTTTTACTCTTTCTTGTATTTTCTTGTATATGATCATCTTATTACACACATTAATTACATTTCTTGTATGTCATTAAATTTACCATACACACATGCACATTCACATATTTTTCTAGTTTTGATTATAGATATATGTATCTTACACAAGGCATGGATGTTATCTTTCTACCACTCCTACAATGGTCTCTTGGGGCATCCAAATTTGTATCTTCTAGGTGTTACTATTTTATTCTATACTTATCACTCTACATTACTTGGTTATACATGTTTTTTACATATGGGTTATCTTTCTAAAATCCTAATGGGTGATTCATGTGCATCATTTTTTATGCATGGATAATTTCTTACATACTTGTTTATTATATTGACTGCTATTTATTTTTCTTATTTGTTGGATTTGCCCTTTGTCTTGTGTGCATAATTGTTTTTTGTATGCAATGACTACGGCCTTGAGTTTCTTGCGACATCGTGAGGGTTGTCCCATGTTTTCAACCCACTTTGGTGGTCTATGATTGGCTTATTAATTTTTTACTTACTTTCTAGATTAGACATTGTCTGCGTAGATTACACTTATTTTAACATGCATGCTTGTTCATACTAACAATTCTTTTCTATCCACTTTTTTTTGTTTTCCTTTTTTTCTAATAAGTACATTAACTTTCCCCTACACGGTATAGTTTATGCATTTTTTCCTCTTTTGGGTTTGTATTATCCAATCAGCAATATCACATATGCCCCCAAAGAGGGGGCAATCATTCGGAGTTCTACACATTACACAACACTTTCTACTGGTACAATTCAATTCAGTTTCCTTCCTTTACATTGTGGATTATGCATCGAGTGGATTCAAATAATTCTACGAACCTTGTACACAATGGATTATAGGGTATGGTTTTCCTTATCATTATGGGAAGCAGTTATATGATTAGAGGATATAATGGATTTCATCTCTATACTACTTCATCTAATGGCATCAGATTACCAAAAATACTAGGCAAGATAGATATATCTTCAACAACTTCATGTAAGAAGTTATATGTCGGAGAATAATAAAAATTTATCCCTACACTTCTTCAGCTAGGGTGACGTGAGATCAGCCAAAAAACTCGTAGTACAGGATATCCTCTCTACAACCTTTCTCTCATCATGGATCACATGCACATATTATTTTTAAACTTTTTAATTCCATTAGATTTTTCTTTACTATATACATGTGTATTTGACTACTTGATCATCATCTCCTTGAAGGTCCGATTGTATGAGAAGTAATCAGTCAACAATAAAAAGAATGGCGTCAAACAAAAAACAACATGTTCGCTAACACACACCTCATACCTGTTGACTATTTTTTCACTTGTGCAAAAATTGGAAACTTGAAACTTCATTACGGTGGATGGAATTAATGAAATTAACTTAAGCTAGGGGAGATTATTTCTATTCAATATTTGTTCTGTTGAATTAATTAATGACTACATGTAATTTGCACCTATGTGTGTTGTTACAAAACATAATAGATCACATAGTCTGTAATTTCATGATTTTCTTGAGAAAAAGAACACAAAATCCTCGAAAGACAGATGTGTAATCTTGATGAAGACTAAAAATACAGAATAGATGAAGTGTTAAGTTTTGGAACAAAAATCATAGTTGCAGATTACAATAGTATCAAAGTTCATTACTAAGGTTACATGTATTTTAAAGTTCTTTCCTTCATGATTAAATACATTCAATTATGTTATTGAGTTGTTGAATTCATTATACAATCCATATATAAAGCTGAAATGTAGAAGGAAGTACACAACTCAGTTTCAGAATTCAATGTTTTATTCATAAGGAATTTCAAATGTTCCCACACAAGCCATGGGATGTAACTCAAAATTAAATTACAACTACTGAAGTAAGAGGTACATATGCATAAAAAATAAAATAGAGGAGTATGAAAGAACCCATAATTGCCTTGGGTTTTCTTTCATTTCATTTGATGCATTTCCATCTCCAATTTTGCTCCATCTTCATCCTCGCTTCTTAGCAAATGGCACTGTACCTAAAACAAGAAAAGGAAATATTGTCAATCATGAGCTCAGGGTTGATTCATATTCCTATACTATCTAATTTCATGCAAGTGGATCTCCTAGCATCAAGAGGTATAAGTTACATGAAGATCAAAGGCACAACTGATAAAATCACTATTTTGTAGCAGCATACATGACTCATTCACTCAGAAATAACCAAAGAGAAAAACTATGGAATAAAAGAGAGGACAAAAAGCCTAATGTTTTCTAACTATTTTATCTAAATGTGCAGGTACAGGTAAGAAGAAGTGAAATGCATACATTCTAACAACTTAAATGAGACAAAAACATTGAAACAAAATGGAAAATGGAATCTGAGAAAATTTTGACAGGGCTTCGCCATGTAAAATGGATAAATATCATGTATTTCATCAATAATACATGCTTGAAAGTGTTACATTTTCTAAAAATAAATTAATGCAATAATCAAATAGTATGCAAAAAGAAAGTACAAATTGACACAGAAAAATGAATGTTTGAGAGTATAAATTTTCCAACAATTTCAAGGATCAAAGTAAACACAGCTCATAGTTTTAGATCAGAAGATACAACAGGAAAAAAATTCTGTAATACAACTTGTCAACATAGAAAATGCACATAATGCTATTCTACAGATTAAATTATAGTTTTGAAGAAGTATCAAGGTACATACACCAAGAAACTATCAATATATTTTTCAAAACATTTCCAATGTAAAATAAGAAAAACTCCAGTAAAGCATGTAAGTACTCAAAGTCCATAAGGTTTCAGTCTTCTAAATATCACCACTAGTCATAATAGTTTATAGAATGGGGAAAGTGTCCCATTAAGCAAAAAACATGTATTCAAATGACATAGTAAACACATTCAACTTACATCTTTCCAACAATTCTCAAAGAGTCAAGATTACAACTTCTATAAAAAATAGGTACTAACTATTGCATGCTCAAGGAAAATTTCTCATGTGTAAAGATGGGGTCATGAAAAAGGTACCACAATTTCAAGAAATCTAAATCACATGATACCTAGAAATGGTGGAAATACATGTAACAGATCATCTAGGTATACTGTCTTATCTCAAAACAACTAACATACAAAAGAAACCAGAAGCTGAGCAACAAAAACAAGTGTATTATCAACAATTTTTAATAAATTTGTTTACCATAATTGAAGCCAAGTATTTCAAAAAAAAAAGCTAATTACCAGTCTGAGTGACCAAATTTCAAAAGCATATCAGATCAAACCAAGAAGATAGGTGAACATGATTTAGTATTATGAGCATCAAGGAAGCACAGATTAAAAACAAAGAATCTCAAGTTTTGCAAGCATAGGGCAAGCCATTTAATAGAAAATCAAAACATGAATCAAAGAAATATATTGTTTTCAAGATACAAAAAAAATGTCGGCATTATTCAACCCTTACAGAATAAAAATGGTCTAAGGTGCCAGTTAAAACCTTAAAGTACTCCAAAATAGACATGAAAGGATTTCAATGTGCATATTATGAATTTAAGCAAACATACAAAGAATGAGCATAAATTAAGTATAACAAAATACCTTGTAATCAAAAACCCAGAAAGAAGTTAAGGCTGGTGAACTTTGAAACAAAATGGAGACCTAACTTAGTAAACGAAGTAACGAAAAAATATCAAAGTACAGTTGTGTCATTTGGATCTCGTAAACAAATAGTACATAGTTTAGTTCACGTGATTGTAGAATATCAATAAAAATTAAATGGTAGCTCTATACCTTCAAAATATGTAAATCCAGAAGAACCAGGTTAGCTCAAAGCCTTTGAAATCTCTAAAGAGGCATCAATTCAGAGAGTTTTTCTAAAAATAGCTTACTGCCAAATGAAACTGCAATAAAACTCATAACCCAACAAATTTGATCTCCATAATGGCATAATACCCAAAAGGTTAGAGATTTCAAAATAATGGCATCATGAAAAACCAGGAACCAAATTCTCCTCAACAATGGTTCCAATCAAGGTAAAGTCACAAAACAAAGTACACCCATAAACAATACACAAAATATCAGTTCACCTTTATAAAGCATGTGAACTAAAATTTTCCATCTTCTTTTGGGAGAATACATTTCTGAACACAAGAGGTTACTTACGAGTCAAAATGATAACAACATGAATGGAAATCGTAAATCATCAAGAAATTATAGAGATTGAACAAGTCACACGTAAATAAGATGATGACCATGAAACAACCAAAAACCCCTCTCTCAAAAGCCATTTCTCCAACCCAGAACATATAAATCATGTACAAAGAATGCAAGGAACCTACAAATGGTTTTTCATTCATCAAAAGGAAGAGACCAAAGGCTCTAAGAAAAAATGAGTCATTACCAGTAAAAAAAATGAGAAATCTCGATCACCATTCAAACCAAAATTCAAATAGAAAAGATCATTATTCATAAAATCTAAATGTAAAACACCTACAAGGTCAATAATAAAAGGAAAAATCCCACTTTTCATGACTGGTATCAATAAATCTACAGGGTTGAGATCAAATCATAGAGTGAGACAAGAAATTACCTAAACCCTAGAAAGATATGGGTGAATCCTTCAAGTCATGAACAAACACAGTTCAAAAGAAATAATGATGAGATCACACTTCAAAAAGATTACAGTGGTTCGGAAAACCAGAAAATAAATAAGAGAATCTTTCAGAGTGAGCTCAAAGGATTTCATCAATGTCTGCCAACAAAATTTTTTGAGGTCTTCTCACATTCCCATAATCTCAAGAGAAAAAATATGAAAATGATTAGGTCTTCAAATGTTTTATTGCTTAAACTCGACTCGAGTTCATCCCAAGCCAACAACCAAGTTATAGATCATGACGGAGATTTCGAAAGTACATAGATCAAGGGTCAATTCCAATCAAACATTAAATGCAAACTCACAATGTAACCACTAGGTCAAAACCCTAACCATAGATGAGAAGATCAATGATCAGAGATGAAGCAAGTACTAGAATCAATGGATAGTGTTTGATTTATTTTATCAATGCAGACCCAGGGTCACAATCAACTCAACCTGAGTTAAGGAAAACCACCGACCAAATATTCTCCGATGGGTGAGTCACCGTGGAAAGTGGGACATGCCAAGTCACTTAAATTATCATTACATTGACCTTGGTTAAGGTCTTATAACATATGCCAAAATAATCAAATACCGCCAACAAATCACAATGCAATGATAATCAAAAAGGTGGTTGAACAAACAATGCAATGATGATAAAAAAGATATCAAATATAGTATGCAATGATATCGAAGAAGTGGCTCGTGTATAAATGAAAATATTTCAAAAGATTACCCCAATATTTATACTAAATCATGGTATTATGCCAAGTCAACAAAGGAGGAAGACAAGTGTTCACATTAAAGGTGGTCCCCACAATGGGAGATTGAAGGAAAACATAGCATCATTGTGCACAAGTGCATTCTTCATGTGTCCACTAGAAGAGAAAAAAATTTTAGTGCCAACATTAGAGCTGCAAGTGGTCCCCATCAAGATGGATACATGGGTGAATATTTTTCCAAGTATTGCTAATAAAGAAAAATTTTTACTCACACATAGGGACATATTATTTTACATATGCATCAAAGGGGGAAAGTGGATCAAATTGTAGATGTCACATCATTAAATAGAAGACAAAGGTTGCATGCATTGGAGAAGACTTGCTCGTGAAGCAAATTTTATTATTAGCAATTATTCACCCAACTTTATTAAAAATAGAACAGTCAACTGCAGTTTGACTGAGTTGTATTTTTGTAATCAAGGCTATTAATACCTCATTGTATTAGCATGATTATTCCTTTATTTATTCATGATAAAGGATAAAAATAGGATGCATGGGCGAGTACAATTTTAGTCTATTTTTAGGAAGGGTGGGATGAATAATTTTTCTATATATTGTGTGCATTGGAAAACTAAAAAAGGAGGAATTTTTGGACACAGGAGTGTTGAAGTAGTTTTGCCAGTTTTTCCCCTTTAATGAGAATTATATTCTTCCTTTCCAATAATTTACAATCTTGTGTATGTCTTATTAATCCTTGTGAATGTCAAATTCCTTGGTTAATCATCCTACCTTGTTGCAAATTTAGTAATTTCTACATGATATTAGTGTGCATGTGTATCTTAACAGTATTGTTGTGAATTTTCCCTCAATACATCAAGTGTCTGCCTTAATATTCTATTGAAAACTATTGGTTTGTGCATCCAGAATCCATTCTCAGATATTTGTGCATGTACTTAGTCAAATCCCTCAACAATTTTGGTGTATCACCCCAGTTTTCAATTCATTTACAGTCATCTTTTTACCCTCAAAACCCCAAAAAATTAGTTTAGGATACATCAAGAAGGAACCGACCTTGATACTAGAGACTCACCTCAACAATAGGTATACCCATAGACCTGAGGTGTTTCCATTATATCTACGAAAGAGAGAGATCCAGAGAAAGCTTAGAACACCTACAGTCATCTCTCTACAGGGTGCACTTTCGAGAGATAATAGTTTTGGCATTATAGGTGGGACAATGAATCAGATCTGTGAATAGATTACAACAATTTATAGTAGATTCATAGCAAGAAAGGTTACTTTCAGAGCAACAAGCTACAAAATTTATTCTAAAGATTAAAATATTTATTTGCTGACTCCATAAGATTAATTTCAGACATTTTTGCACCATGTTCCATGCCTAAAGTGACTGCAAGATCATCAGTAAGAGGAATTCCCTTTGAGTTTATTTCTTTACCTTAAATTCTGTAAGAAGAAGAAGAGTTGGTAACACCCTACCTTATAATAGGCCTTGGTTTTAACAACTCTCCTCCTATCTTCCTTCACCATGTATTAATTTCTTGTTCAGATCCCATTTTTTCCAATGGCTATTTAACCACCTAGGAATTTTGTGACCTTTACTAATGGAAACCCATTAGTAATTCTGAGTCTATCATGATATTCCTGATTCTGCCATGAAAATTTTCCTTCATTCACTGGTGAAAATCAGGTTACACCTACAAAGCACATCAAAGGTGTTGCAGCCTTATGTGTAGTCCATAATATTACTCATGAAGATGTAGCTTTAAGACTTTTAGCTGCATCCTTTAAAGGGAAAGCCTTGCAATGGTATAGAAACTTAGAGATTGGAAGCATAAGAACTTGGGATGAGTTAGGTGGTAAATTGCTGAAAAAATTTCAAGATAATTCAGATCATTTATCTCTCATAGAATAGTTTTCTACAATTAAAATAGCTCGTCATGAATTTATTTCCTATTTTAATATCCATTTTTCTAGAACTTGGGAAAGAATTCCAGCAAGTGTCAAGCCTCAAGCTGATCATGCTTTTCTTTATTATCTTATAGCCTTAAACAATCATATTTCAATTTATGATTCAGTCTATCTAAGGAGAAACTCTCCCAGCAGCTTATGATATTGCTATCCAAGATGAAAATAGTCTTATTCAAGCAGGGAAATTAGCATCAAGGCCTCCAATTCCTTTTTCAGCAAACTTGGCACTTATCCCAAATCCTATCACCATTATAGAACCTACTATTACAGACCCATCAGATGATGTGTCTAAAGCTTTGCAGAGCATGGGAAATAAGCTAAATTTGATTGAAAATAGACTTGTATTACCTAGAAGGCCTTATCAGACTCCTTATCAGTAAAATCAACAAAATATGTAGCCTTATCAACAGAATCAGAATTATAGACAACCATATCAACAAAGGCAGTCTGACCCAAAGACTCCTAGTTCATCAAACACTTTAGTCCTAGTTAATATGGCTACAGAAGAATGGTGTCAACCTTGTAATCAACCTCATTTAGCCACAAGTTGCCTAAATGAATTCTTGAATATAAGCCTTATTTCACAACATCAACTTGAGACATTTTTCATGCCTCAAATTGAGGGTGGGGAACAAGAAAATCATGTTCAAAAAGGACCTGAACAAACCTTGGTTAGTTTTAATGAAAATGGTTTTATTGCAGTTACAACTAGAGCTCAAGAAAAGGCTCAGGAGAGAGGAAAACAAAAAAATAAGCATGTTTTACCCATAGTCACAGATAAAATAGTAACTACATGTAAAAAAATAGCTAATAGTTCTTCTGATCCTTCGAAAACATCGAGTGTTCCAATTCAAAAGGACCAACAAAAGTCATTACAACCTGATCTAAGAAGGATTTTCATACCTCAGATCTCAAAGGCTGTAGAAGAAGAGTCAGTCTTCACTAAAGCTTATGTTAAAACCATGGAATCAGTTTCTAAAACTGTTGCATCTTGTAATATTGTTGATACAATGAAAAATCATAATGCTAATATCTCAATGTGGAATGCTCTAAGTATCCCAGGACAACAGGAGTTGCTTTCTCATGAACTTGCTAAGCTGCATATTTCTTCAAAAATAGCAGAAAAGAAAGTTCAAAAAGTAGCCATGGTCCTTGGAATAATGGAAGATGACCAAATTAAATAAGTTAAATGGATGGTTCAAAAAAAAATTAAATGCTTATGATATCAAGAAATCCCATCATTTTATTTTTCATTAATTATTGGAGAGCATCTTGTTCATAACTGCATGGTTGACAGCGGTGTAAGTAGCACAATTATGCCAAAAGAAATTGCAGAAAATTTGGGCCTCTAGTATGAACCTACAGAGAAGAGCGTGCTACAACTTGAGGGGACCCCAACTAATACAGTCAGTGTCATCATAAATCTAGAGGTAACAATACATGCTTGTCCAAATGTTTCATTTTTCAAGATGTTACTCTTGTAGATTTATCTCCTTACTTTGCTTTATGCTTATCAAGAGATTTCACAACAAAAATAGGAGGTTATCTCTCTTTAGATTGGTCCTTTTTGTTCTTCACTACACGTTATGGGACCAAAGTTACTATCAATTATGAACCGTTGGCTAGATTTCATATCGAGCCTCATGCTTCTAATGCATTAGCTAATTATGTAGCCATAAATCAGTCTGATTTTAATAATATAGCTCATGTTTTAGCACTATATATTTTTTCTAATCTATTCATGGATGAAAATCCACATGAAGAACATGTTCATGATCCTTTCAAAGAATTTGAATAACATCTGTTTAGTGTGTATTTCAAGCACGAGGAAAACACACCAATTTCCTTACTGTCCAAAACCAAAAAATGCAACAGAAGGGATTTGGAAGGTTCATTTTGATGGATCTAAGAACAAGAAAGGACAAGGAGTAGGTTTTATGGTCACTTCCCCCATGAATTAAAGGCATTTCTCATATTTGAGTCTCCAATTTTCATGTACTTGTAATGTAGCTGAAAATGAAGTGTTAATTCATGGCTTACTTTGGGTTAGAAAGAGAGGTATTAGCATGTTACAGATTTTTGGTGATTCTGAGTTGGTTATTAATCAAGTAAGAAACTTCAATGTTTGTAAGAATCCATTAATGAAGTCTTACAAACATATATTTTCAAATTTAATGGAAGATTTTGATGCTATTAATATCTAGTCCATTCGAATAATAGAAAACAAGCATGATGATAGACTTGTAGCAATTGGTGCTAGTTTTGAAGTACTGGAACAGATTAAAAACAACAAGTTTTAGCCTCACATAAATTTGATTGTTAGGCCTTCTATACCTATTAATGATTTGAATTGGCAGGTTTTTGAAAATGATGAACAAATTTGTAAGTTTTTACAACAAGGCGCTGAATTTTTGATAGAAAATCAAGAGAAATTGTAACACTTATATGGTGACCATATTGTTCAATTGAAGATGAATAAAATACCTCAACGGTTGGTCACATTGGAAGACATCTTCAACACTGATGATCAGTTAATGAAAGACAAAACAAAGATGTTGACACATGCAGAAAATTATGAAGAGATCTCAGTTGATGACGAAAAGAATTTATTTCTTGAAAAGATATGTTCCTTGGTTGAGAATAATTCCTTTATCAATCTTTGCAAATAATTCAAGGATTTTTTTCGCTTGGAAAAACCAAGATTTGAGAGGGTTTTATCCATGTTCGGCACAGGATACCATTGAATTACAGACAAATTCCAAGACAGTTAGGCAAAAGAAAAGGCCTGTAAATCCAAAGATAGAGCCTTTAATGAGAAAATAGTTATCTAAGTTGATCGAATCAAGTATTATCTTTCTAGTTAAGCATTTAATTTGGGTAGCCATGTTAGGAAATTAATTATTAATGTTTACATTATAGATATTAGGTTTGAAAGTATTTTGTTATAATATATTGTTTCAACAATATATTATTCTTAGATTTTGTTTTACCCGTGAATAACATTCCGGGTTAATTTGATTGTCACTCCTTCCTATTTTATAGGAGGTTGTTTAGCTGTTATTATGGCTATATATTATCCTAATGTATTGCACATGATTATTGGTGACAGAAAATATAATATAGAGTGAGTATTATTACTTTGTTTTTGCCATCGTGTGTCCAAATCCCAAGATTTGGTATCACAGCGTGCTATTTCTCAGATTGCATGGAGTTTTCAAATTAGCAAAGGGGCAGCTCTTTGTGCCTCATTGGATGAGAAAAATCATTTACTGATTAACTTGGGTGCCTATATATTTGTTATCAATTTTTTGTAGAAGTGCGTAGCTTTTACCAGAAGAATTCAGTGAAGAGGAGACGTTTACAGAGTTGTACGTGATATTGGAGACATTTAAAAAATAGTTCTCTTGTGCAATATTGGATCGGCCTGTTCAAAATGTAAAATCTGGTTAAATATTTATTTCTGTCGATTCAATCTGTGTATGCATCTTTACAATAACTGTTATTGCTGGCCTTCCATTCTAGTTGCATTCGCATTCAGCGCTTTATTGTCCTAGACTCGAGCTTGGCTTCAACGGTTTGTAGGATTCCCAAAGCAAAATGTGTATGCATAAGATGGATCTGATTTTCCTCTCTCATGACCATGTTCTCTTCCCATTTGGATGATATGCGCTTCCTCTCAGTGACTTCTATGACATTGCAAATATCTTTCAAAGGCTCGACGACTTTCCAGAACGTGTTAATCGAGCTCCACTTTTTCGCATTTGGATGTATCGATTTTACCATGAAATAGGAACTGTGCTACGCATCATTCTACGACATTGGCATATTGACTAAGTCTCCATCACCCATTGTTCCTAGTATCAATCTCAGAGTTTGTATTCAATGATCTACATGCAAAGTGAAGTTATCCATTTATTGCATGCACAAATTAGATCATGCGACAAGCTCCTGGTGACTTCTCATCCTGTAATGGAGCACCTGTAGAAGATATCTCATCAGCTATGTGTTGTATCTTTCCTTGCATGGTGCTTCGCCCTCATCTCCTCCACCGAACAGTCTAGCATAATTCTGTCCACGTGGTGAGTTTAGTTCTATTTTAGGATCTTTTAGTTGTTATCAAGTGTTGAGTTGTCTTATTAAAAATAAAAGTAGTCATTTTGTTATTGTTAAGTCGACTTATAAAGTCATGTTTATTAGTCAATTAAAGTTGCATCATGAGAAGTATAATCTCTTTTAAGGGTCCATAGTTCATCATCCGTTTGTTGTTTAACATGGTATATTCTCAAAACAAATAGTCATTTCCATATGTCATGTTTTAAATGTATATAGCAAAATAATTGTGAATTCCAATGTTATTATGTGTCAAGTGTCTTGGTCATTTTGTAGAAGTGTCAAATATCATTGTTATGTCATTAATGTTAATAGTCATTGTGAGTTGTAAGTCATTGTCAATCAAATAGGTGATTTAGGATATTCGTGTCAGTCTGTCTAGGTAAATAATTTTGTGAAAAAAAAAAGGGGGGGTGCATTTTCCGACACCTATCTCACAATGGTCAAGAAAAGAAGAAAACAATGTATTCTCATGGAACCAATTACCATGGAGAGAGACATAAAAAATATACAAGATCAAGAAAATTCAGCTATGCTAAATTTAGAAGAAGGATATGAAGGTGACAGTGAATTTGAACCACCTAGATCTCTAAAAAGAAAAAGGTTGACAGCTAAAGAATACAAAGACCATCTTTTATGAAAAATGAGAAGTTCAGAAAAGAAGTCTGAGCACATTTCTCTGACCTAAGTGGTATGTCTACTGGAGGATGGAGGCACAGGAGGATGGAGGTCATTCAGCGACCTCTCATCAGTCGCCAACGACGGGGCCGCATGAAGTTGTGGTGACAGTGTGTGTGTGAGTTTTATTTCATTTCAGAATTACAGTTTGTTGTGTGCAGTATGATTTCAGAGTTCCTGTTTTGGATTGAATAAGTGAAATGTTCACAATGAGGGGGGGAACATGGTCTCATTGTTCCATTTCCATTATGTTTTATTGTTCAGTTTTGGAAGCAATATTTCCTACATGATTCCCTTTTGTAGTGACATTGTATAATATTGATCAAAATTCTTGTAGCAATCATGATGTAAGGTTTTTGGTAAACCTGTAAAAAAAAATTGTGTAAGGCTTTTGGTAAACTTCTAAAAACCAATTGTGTAAGGTTTTTGGTAATCCTGCAAAACCAAGTGTGAAAAGTTATTAGTACACCTGCAAAACCAATTGGTAAGGTTGTTGGTAGAAGCCAGAGAAAACCATCAGTGGAAGAAATGTGCATTGGCACATGTTTGAGTTTTGTGCAAGCCCAATGCTGCACAGAGAAATCAGATTATGTGTAGATTTTAGAGATCTTAATAAAGGCTTCACTAAAAGATCATTACCCACTACCAATATGGATCAGATTTTGAGAATAGTTTATAGTTCTGATAGACTATCTCTTTTGGATGGTTATAGTGGATACAATCAGATTCTAGTCTGAGAAGAAGATAGATACAAAACAACTTTTACCACCAAGTGGGGTACTTATGCTTACAAAAGAATGCCTTTTGGCCTTTCAAATGTTGGTGCAACATTTCAACGTGCAATGGACATGGATTTTAGTAGCTTATTAAATAAATGCATACTGGTTTATTTGGATGATGTTACCATATTTTCAAAAAAATTCTAATGAACATCTAATACATTTAAGGTAGACTTTTCAGTTATGCAGACAGTTTGGAATATCATTGAATCCCAAAAAATCTATCTTTTCAGTACATCAAGGTAAATTGCTTGGTCATATTGTTTCTAAACAAGGTTTAGCAATTGACCCTTTCAGAATTGAAGCCATATCACAGCTATCATTGCCTCATCACAAGAAGGCATTACAGAGCTTTCTGGGAAAAATCAACTTTGTTAGAAGATTTGTTCCATATTTTATAGCATTGGTTAAACCATTGACAACTATGTTAAAGAAAGAGAAGAATTTCTCTTGGAGCAGTGAAGGGAGAGAAGGGTTTGAAGCAATTAAAACAACCATTTCTCAAGCTCCTACTCTTGCAAATCCAAATTTTGATAAATATTTTACAATGTATGCACTTGTAGGAGCTGAAACAATCTTAGCCATATTAACTCAGGTTAATGATGAAAATATTGAGTAGCCAATTGCTTTCTTTGGAAAAATTTTGCATGACTACGAAACAAGGTACACATTTCTTGAAAAAAAAGTACTTTCAGTAGTCAGAGGACTAAATAATTTTAAGTACATGCTTTCAAACAATAAGATACATGTTCTTGTTTCTCATCCAAGTGTAAAAGCTTTCTTGTTAAATAAAGAATTGAATGAGAAGAAAGAAGGTGGATAACAAAGATTATGGAATACAAATTTGACATTCACGTTGTGAAAATAGTAAGAGGAAAAGGTTTATGTGAACACCTGATTGCTGATATGGAAAAACAATAGGCTGTAGAATCAAAAGATCCAGAACAACATGCTGAAGTTACGTATCAACAATCAGATAGCATGGTGCAACCAGAAAATCAGCAACCTGAGCTTATTCAAGAAGTTCAGGAATCAAGATGGATGACTGATTTAGTTAACTATCTACAACATGACACTTATCCAGAAGGTATGGACAAGAACAAACTGAAGGTATTTCAGGTTACAAGTTGTACCTTATGTTTTCATTGATGGTGTGTTACTCAAAAGAGATATAAATGAAATCTTGTTGCGATGTGTTGATTATGATAGAATTCAACAATTATTATCTGAATTCCATGAAGGACCTGCAGGAGGTCATTTTCAGCACGTACTACAACCTTAAAATTATGAAAGTTGGTTACTATTGGCCCAACATATTCAAATATTGCTTTGAATGGATCAGAAAATGTAAGAAATGTGCTTTCTTTGTTGGAAAAGAACGTTTAGCTTCGCTTCCCCTACAACCTATTTCAGTGGATCAACCTTTCATGTAGTGGGGTCTTGATTTTATTGGCATGATAAATCCACCTTCGTCATAAGGACACAAGTGGATTTTGACTTCTATAGATTACTTTACACATTGCACTGAAACAATAGCTTTGAAAGATGCTAACAAAACTTTGATACTATCCTTTTATGAAGGTATAGTTTGCAGATTTGGTGTTCCAGTAACTATCATTTCAGATAATGCCTTAGCATTTCTTGGTGCAAAGGTAACAGATTGGGCTATCAAACACATAATTTATTTAAGTACATCATCTAATTATTACCCACAAGGTAATGGGTTAGCTGAAAGTACTAACAAGAATATTTTAAGGATCATCAGAAGAACACTCAAAGATAACCAGAGAGCTTGGCATCTAATGTTGAATTCAACACTTTGGGCTGACAGAGTGACTCCTAAAATATCAGTTGGCAATTCACCATACAAGCTTGTTTATGGAAGAGAAGCAAGAATGCATATTTCAGTTAAGTTACCTGCATTAGATTTGCTACATCAGATGGATTTACTTGATAATGAACCATTGCAGATTCATTATGCATAATTGATGGAGTTACAAGAGCTGAGAGATCAAGCTCATGTGAACATGGAAAAGAATCAGAAACAAATGAAGAAAACTTTTGATAAGAAAGCTAAGTTCATAATCTTCAATGAAGGAGACATTGTGTTGAAATGGGATGTTGATCGTGCAAAGCCAGGAAACCACACAAAAGTTTGATACACACTTTGGAGTGGTCCTTATATGATTTCAGCTTGCAAAGAACATAATGTTTTTTAGCTTTCAAGGCTAAATGGAGAGGAACTTCCCATTCCTGTGAATGGTATGTTTCTCAAACACTGTTATTGAAAATCCTACAGTGTTAGTTTAGAGTACAATTTCACTTTCAATAAGTGCAGTTCCTGCACATTGCAATTTTTTTCAATTCAATAAAGTGCATTCATGCACCTGATCTAGTTTACCAGATCCTTCCCAGTTTTAGTTCATTTTGGAAGGGTTGGACCTTCAAAAAGGCATATTTTGATTACATGCTTTGGACTCCATGCCCAATAGACAAGAGCAAGGCACTGGTCTACAAGCTAGCAGGAAACTTTCCCCGCAGGATCGCCAGAAATGTTGACAATTTTTACACTCATGCAAAAATGGGCAACTCGAAACTTTGTTACAATGGATGGCATTGGTGAAGTGACCCTAAGCTAGGGGAGATTCTTTCAGTTCAATATTTTTTCTATTGGATTAATTAATGACTACATGTAATTTGTAGCTATGTGTGTTGTTACAAAATGTAACAAATCACATAGTCTGTAATTTCATGATTATCTTCAGAAAAAGAACACAGAACCTTGAAGGACAAATGTGTAATCTTGATGAAGACTGAAAATACAGAATAGATGAAGTGTTAAGTTTTGGAACATCAATCATAGTTACAGATTGCAGTAGTAAAATTTCATTGCTAAAGTTACAAGTATTTTAAAGTTCTTTCCTTCATGATTAAATACATTCAATTATGTTATTGAGTTGTTTAATTCATTATACAATCCATATACAAAGCTGAAATGCAAAAGGAAGTACACAACTCAGTTTCAGAATTCAATGTTTTATTCATAAGGAATTTCAAATGTTCCCACACAAGTGTGGGATGTAACTCAAAAGTAAATTACAACTACTGAAGTAAGAGGTACATATGCATGAAAAATAAAATAAAGGAGTATGAAAGAACCCATCATTGCCTTGGGTTTCTTTCATCTCGATTGATGCATTTCCAGCTCCAGATTTGCTCCATCTTCATTCTCACTTCTTAGCAATGGCATTGTACCTGAAAACAAGAAAAGGAAAGATTGTCAATCACGAGCTCAGGGTTGATCCATATTCCTATACTATCCAATTTCATGCAAGTGGATCTCCTAGAATCAGGAGGTATAAATTACATGAAGATCAAAGGCATACTTGATAAAATAACTATTCTATAGCAACATACATGACTCATTTAGTCAGAAAGAAGGAGAGAGAAAAACTATGGAATAAAGAGAGGCCAAAAAGCCTAATGTTTTCTAACTAGTTTATCTAAATGTGTAGGTACATGTAAGAAGAAAGAAATAAACACTAGAACTTGAATGTGTTTTGTACATTTAACAGAATGATGACTAAAGAAATTTATAAAATTTTGAAATTCATGTACTAAAATAAAGAATTCCAATATAAAGATTTCACAATGCATACATTCTTGAAAGTATGACAAAAGATAAAAAATTAAGATAAAATTGCAGCTAAAATAAATGGAAAAGAAATCTGAGAAAAATTTTGACAGGGTTTCACCATGTAAAATGGAATTTTACATGATTGATCATGTTATTTCAATAAAATACATGCTTGAAGTTGTACATAAATCAAACTAGTTTTCAGATACAAAAATACAACTATAATGCATTTTAGTAATATCAACTTTCAACAGTTACAAATTCAGATTCATTTATGCATAATTAAATGGATGAAGGTTTATAGGTCACCAACAAAGAAAAGTATTCATATAATAATTTTTAAGCATCATTCAATGCAAAGAAAAAAATCATATTAAAGAGAGTCATAAGTTTTCAGTCTTCTAAATATGAAATGTCATCATAGAAGGATGGGGAATTCTGTCATCAGAAAGAAAGATTCTATCACTTAAATGGATTAAAGAAACAATTTGTCTCATATGGATAAAGAGATTTAAAGGAATCATCAAAACAGTAAAGATTGTCTTGAAATCTATAAAAAAATTACAACAACTATTAGTTCATGAAAAAATAATTTTCAAGTATGAAAATCATGATACAAATCAAGAAGTGTTTGTAAAGATCAAGGAAATCAAAGCACATTAGAAAATAATAAAGTAAGAAATACTTGTAGACAAGGTTTTCAGTAAGTAGTACATAACCTCACAAAGTGGAATAATAACAACTTGGCAAAAAATGGTAGCAAGTTGAGGAAACCAACAAAAACAAGTTTCTTCAAGAAATAAGCAAAAAAATTCAATATTGTAAGGTAAAGTTTTCAAAGAATAACAAAATCATGTAAAGTAAAATTTCAACTTATCAATCAAACCAAAATCAAATATTTTTCAACAATAAACAATGAAAAAGGGAAGCATCAAGTTAATTAATCAAATTGCACATTTAGCAAATGCCAAGCTTGAATTGAAAGTATAGAAAAAGTAAACAAATATTCAGTTTTCAAGTAAAGTAAAATGTTTATCAGCAAAGAATGAAACTAGTAAAACAAAAACTGTAAGAGTCTGATTCAAAGGATCAAATCTTAAAGTATCCATAATAACAAATAAATCTCCATTAATGTAAACAAATGCAGATTTTAAATGCAGGATGAAAGGACAAGATCTACAAATTCAAAATGTAAATAACAAAATTTCTTCAAAAAACAATGAGTTAAGCATTCACAATTTTCAATAAAATGGAGATCCAGTTTTGGAGAATGAAAACTGAGATCTCAAAATAATCAAATGTGTCATTTGAAAGCTAAAACAATAGACTCAAGAATAAAGTTCCATGCATTCTATTCAAATAAAAAATAAAAGTTGGTATAACTTTCTATCAAAACTCAAGGAACTAAAATGAAATAGACAAAGAAAATTTAAATTAGAAGCTCAAAGAACAAAAGCTCAAATGGTCAAGTAAACCAATAAAGGCACAAATAGAAGCTCTTAATCCAAACAACATCAATAAGCTATCCCAAATAGTGGACACCAAATAATATTTATGTTACCAAGAATAAAAATTAAAACATGATGGAAAAATACTTGAAACAATGCAAAATGATGTGTTTCAAAAAGAAGAGACAAAAAACATATACCCAGTTCTATCACAAGAGTTGAATTCATTGAACTCAAAAACCCTTGGTAAGGAATGAAAATTATTTAGAAAATGTATTTCGGAAAATTACCATGAAAGTTAATAAAAACATGAAAAATAAACAAAAATTTTCATAGAACTTGCTCAAAGAAATTTCAAAATACTAGCATTTCATTCAAAAGGAAATGGTTATCCCAAATAACAAATAAATGGATTTCTCCAAATCTCAAAATAAAGGCTCTAAGAAATTAAAGGCCAAAAATACATGATAATAAAAGAACATGAAAACTAAGAATCCCGAAATGAGTTTTACCAAATCAATAACCATACAGATATTCAAGCTAGAAACTCAGAAAAAAATTGAGAGAGGGCAATGATGGCTCATGTATGGTGACCACTCAAAAATCAGCTGAAAAAGTGAAAAGCCAATATTTTCAAACACAAGCTTCTCAGAGCTTCACAATTGAAAAATACAAGTGAGAACAAGACTTCAGATAATTTAGAAATAATGGCAGTTCAAAAATCAAGCAAAATTCCATAGCTTAACCAAGATCAATTAGGAAAAATAAATTCAAATCAATGACAAAATGATAAGGCTCTGAATTTTTTTTCTACCACAAACCCAAGGGTAAGTTAGGTTAACTCACCCAAATCAAAGGTCAACAAAATGGTTCATATTCGAAGGACCACACAAGATCAATGAGAATAAAAATTGCCAAATCTAACTAACCACAGTTACAGTGCCACTGACCATCTTAATTAAAGGTAATAACCAACTGATTTCAATTTGAGGAGATCCATTCAATAAAATAGAGACAAATATAATGAATCAACATTCAAGAAACAAATTACAAGGGGTTAAAAATGCCTAACCATGGGTCTAAAAGATCACATGACTAACCACGATTACCAATGTAATACAGATTATGGTCACCATGGTCGTTTCAAAAAAATGGTCCATATGAAACCCTAATTAATCCAAATAATCAATTAAGGTTTATAGTTTGCAAATATTTTAAAGGGGTGAGTCACCATGGTAAAGGGTATAACCCATGTCAATGATCAAAGGGGTGAATCATTGCATTGACATTAGTTAAGGTCATATAATTTATGCCAAAATAATCAAATATCCAAAAATCAAATGAAATATAATTAATATGCAATGATATCCAAAAAGGTGCCAAGTATATACTATGCAATGGTAACCAAAATGTGGCCAAATGTATAGGATGAAATTTTTAAAAGATGACCTTTCCAAAAAAGGTGTTATTCATAAAAATGGTCAAAAAGGTCCAATCCAGAATAAATGACAAGTGCTCACATCTCAAGGTGGTCCCCACAGTGATGGGAGATTTTAGAAATTCCCCTATTTAGCATGAGTGCAATTCTTCATGTGACCACTAGAAGACAAAATAGGAATGTCAACATCAGAGGACAAGGTGGTCCCCATCAAGATGGATACATGGGTGAATATTTTTTTGCCAAAGTATTGCAAATAAAGAATATTATTTTTCTCACACACAGGGATATTATTTTGCATGTGCATCCAAGGGGGCAAGTGGAATCAAATTTTTTTACAAGTGGATCAATTGGAGATGTCACATCATCAGCTAGAAGAAAGAGATTGCATGCATTGGAGAAGACTTTCTCAACAAGCAAGGTTTATTACTAACGAATTATCCATTGAACTTTATTAAAAATAGAACAGCCAACAACAGTTTGAATGAGTTGTATTTTTGTAAACAAGGTTATTAATGCCTCATTGTATTAGCATGCTTATTTTTATTCCTTTATTTATTCATGATAAAGGATAAAAATAGGATGCATGGGTGAGTACAATTTTTAGTCTATTTTTAGGAAGGGTGGGATGAATAATTTTGCTATATATTGTGTGCATTGGCAAAGCACAAAGGAGGACTTTTTGGACACAGGAGTGCTGAAGCAGATTTTTCCATTTTTCCCTTTGAATGAGAATTATATTCTTCCTTTCCAAAAAATTTCCATCTTGTGTATGTCTTATTAATCCTTGTGAATGTCAAATTCCCTGGTTAATCATCCTACCCTGCTTGCAAATTTAGTTATTTTTGCATAAATATTAGTGTGCATGTTTGTCTTAACAATATTGTTGTTAATTATTCCCTCAATACATCAAGTGTTTTTCCTTAATATTCTGCTAAAAACTATTGGTTTGTGCATCCAGAATCCATTCTCAGATATTTGTGCATGTACTCAGTCAAAGCCCTCAACAAGTTTGTGTATCACCCCAGTTTTCAATTCATTTACAGTCATCTTTTTACCCTCAAAACCCCAAAAAATTAGTTTAGGATACATCAAGAAGGAACCGGCCTTGATACCAGAGACTCACCTCAACAATAGGTATACACCCCCGTCTTGTGGCAATTTTAATTTACTTTCTTTCATCATTCCTGACCTTTATCACATGCTTTCCCATCCAGTTTTGATCATTTTGTGTTGTTCTGCACTTGACTCAGGGACCCAAGATGGTACTGAGGTGCCCATAGGGGCCCTGGTCCCAGTCAAGGCACCTTGATACTTTTCCCACTTTACTTCCATCTTTTTGGCACTCTTTAGCCGTTTGATATTTCTATATTTTTTGTGGTACAAATTTTTGGGGTTAATTATGAAATTAAAACAAGAGAAACATATAAATATAAAGTTATGAGACCATAATGAGGGATGAAAAACTAGTCACAACTATAATAACCTAAGATTTCATCCATCCAAGGCTCCATTTACATTCATCTAGCTCCATCACAAGGGACAAGGCTGGCTCATTTGCATCACACTGGCATAGGAGGAAAATTTATTGTATTTCATCCACAATATTTTTACATTTATCCATCTATTTATAGTTCGCTACTTCACAAAGTACGACTAGAACAAGATTACCTAAGGAGGATAGCTTTCACACACATACACTCAAAATTACATTTGAGGTCAATGTACGCTTAGTTAGTAAGTCCACCATTGTGGTCGCTAAGGATACTTTGACCCCTTTATTTGCATATTTCATTTTTATGGTTTTTATGTTTGGGTTGGGGTTTTGTAGGTTATCTCCTTCATCACTAATTATTAATGACATTCCACCACATTAGTGTAGTGACATACAACATGAAAGGAATCAAACACTTCATATCACCTTGCAACACTACAAATTTAATTTTTGGAACTCGTGCATAGACATGGCTGCATTCAGAACATAAACTAGGGCACCCATAAGCACCCTGAGCCTCAGCCAGGCACCCGAGTCCACTTAGATTGCTTAGATTTTCACTTTTCTGGGCCTCGACATAGTTTTTTTCATCCTCTTATTTCTCTAGACATCTCTGCTACACAGTCTAGCAATTGCTCGCAAAATCAGCTAACTTCTTTCCAACCCTACTTGTTAATTAGTGTTTCGCATTTTTATTTTGTTGTTTTACTTCACTTATATTAACATTAAGTGTTTCATATTTTATTTAATCAGATTTATCTTGAGTAGGATAAAGATGCTCACTAAAGGTATGTTCAAAAGGATACATTTTTATTATATGTAAGAATGGGGAAACTCACAATATACATGTGAACTACTTAATGGATGCTCTTCTAGTGGACTCATAATTTTGTACATGTTCAACTGAATTGGAGGCCCTCATATCACTTCAATTCTCTAACAATAATGGCTATCTTACCTCTTTCTTACATGATCTATAATTTCAATTTTTCATATTTGTGATGGTGTTGAAAATAAAATTAAAGAAGATTAAATTTTGGTGAATTAAATGAGATATATTACTTAATAAAAAATTTATCCATTTTTATAGGAAACTAGATAAGTTACTTTGAACATAAACCCAACTCCAAAATTACCTCTTGAAATTTTTGAAAAAATCTTATAATAGTAATGGATAGTGAATCCACATAGTTGGTGAGTTGAAATTATATTTTAGTTCAAACTTACCTCTTGACGACCTTTCAAAATGTTAATAAATTTTGTTTTTAATGACACACATAATGTCTTTCTAAATCCTGTAATTGAAAATCAAGCTTTGACTATGTTCCTTGTCATTGTGGAGTGTTACAATGAACCATGGAATGAATTTGAATGTTTTTTGACCATTTATCATCGCGTATTTATGATCCCTATACACAATTTCCCAAATTTGAAATATGTTTTTAAAATTTAAAAGTTCAATTTCATGTTGGCTTAGTGTTTAAAGGATTGAGGTGGAGAAATGGAATTTAACCTCCGCATACCTCTATTATTTATCTGTTACAATCACTACCAATCATTATGTTTGAGAAAATAACTTTGAAAGATAATTTTATAAGTGGGTTTTGTAGGCCTCTGTTAATTGGGAAACAAGGATCATTTATGCTCCAATGACGATTGGTAGCTCTAAAAAGGTGGTCTTCGGTTGAACCTTGCTCTACCAATTTTTGGGTTTTAAATCATCTTTGAGGGTTTCCTTGTATGTAGTGGAGTAGGAGGTAATTTGACTCCATGTGTGTTTTAGTCTCTATTTTTGAATGCATATTTTTGAGCCACTTGACTAGAATTTGATTATTTTTTATTAACTTGTAGCAAAATGGGGGAAAACTTTTTATGGCCCTTATTCAAGTAAAATTTCTATCGAGAAACTTGTAGAAACTAACATATGACTGTATGGAACCTCCTTTTCTTGATTTTTTGAGAAAATTAAGTGTGGGAAAAATGGTGTCTTCTCTCTCATCTCTCTATCTCTCTATCTCTCTCTTTGGCTTTGAAAATGAAATGAAATTGCATTTGTATTTCTAACTCTCACCAAAACATGAGTAAAGGGTTTTTTTCCATATGAATTAAAATTTGTATAAATTTTGAAATTATGCTTGATTGTAGGAAGATTCCATGCCATCTTTGGGTTCACCATGTTGGTATTATAGGTACCCAAGAAAAGAACAAATTGTATCGTTACTCATGTGTTTGTATTAATGTGTTATCTATAAAACACATGTAATTGTAAATGGATAAATCAACACTATTGTTATAAAAATGAATGTTATTTATTGATTTTAGTGATGAGTATGAAATTTTTCATATTGGTGTTTAGAAAAATGGAAATTATATTTTAGGAGTTATTTTGAATACATTTTTATATGTTGCTAATGGTATCGATGTACCTATTAATTGAAATGAAATTACCATTTTATAAGGTTCTCATATGTGAATGTAATGAATATATATTCTTGTGTTATTTTCTAAATACTTGAGGAACTAATAATAAAATAACAAAATCTAAAGGATGACCTATTAATAAACATTCGGTAGTGTGGGTTTCGCTTATGTGTGATAATAGTTCATAACTTAGAAAATTGTAAATTTAAAGGATGATCCTAGTTATTTTTTTATACTTGTTGGAACCTCTTGCCTTGGAGGAGATAAGATCACCAATTTCTAGCTACCTTTTGAACATGTATGCTTATTGAATAAAAGAAAAAAACCACCTTATATAGGAATGGTTATGGTTTGACAAATATTAGCATGTTACTTTAAAATTTATCTGAATGACCCTAATATAATTATCCCTAAGGATTGTTACTCTTTTCTCGTTGTGTCTATCATATGTCATTCACCTTAAATAGGATTTAATTAAATTAAAAATGATCTAGAAATGGTTTTGATTGGACATTATTACTAATGGGTGACTTCATTTTAGTAACCAACGTTCTTTGGTATTCTTATAGGGTACTTAAATGGTATTGATAATGTAATGATGATTCTATTCCACAAGAACCAACTAGAGGGTTTTCATGTATGTGGAAGTGTGTTAAATGCTAATGGTTAAAATTTATAGTATCACTTTGTGACATTAATGATGTAATGTCTTCAACAACACTTTTAAATGGGTGTCCTCAAAAACTAGGCTTTAATGGAAGGGATAAATAATGTAAGTGTATGGCATCATAAGGAGAAATTAGCGAATGTAATCATTTTTAGACTCCTTATAATGTTATCAAACAAACTTTGGTAAACCGTAAAGTACGTGTGGTTCCCTCACATTTTTACCTCAAAGAGAATCCTGACTAAAATTAAATGGAAAACTATTTAATTCTAGTATATGAGTGTTTTGGAGGTATATGGATGACTCAAATAGGAGATATTTTTATTGAAAGTCCTTATTATAATAATTGATTATGGATGAAGATTACCTTTAATTTCTACCTGTCAAATTGTCTTGCTATAACATGAACAATAATAGGTTAATCTTGTGAACAAAAATTTGTAAGTAAATTTTAGTTATAAATATTATAATTATGTAATATGTTGGCTAGGAGAAAGGTGAAACTTAGATTCTCATCCCCTTAAACTCATTGTGAATCCTCTTCATGTTGTTATCAATTAGATGAATGGTTCCTTGTTGGGAAATGTAAACCGATAACACTAAATCTTGATCAAACACAATTTTTATGTGACTCATACATATTTATAAATACTACCTACAAATTTATGTCTTCTTGTTGTACCAAAAGTATAAGGAAAACCTTAATATTCTCACCTTTAGCATAAAATTAAGTCAAAATTTTGATCATTCCCCTTTAATTATGTAATAAATTTTTGTTATTGTTAATATAAATTTAAACGATTTTTTCCATGTTTAACATAGGTTTGAAAATAGGGAATACTAATTGGGAACAAGTTGATTTGTGACTTACATGCATATTATGAATGATACATCTAAATAGTTAATTACATAGATGTTATACTAATACATTAAATGAACGGTGTGATATTCTTTGTGTTAAAAATTATCACAAAGATGGAAAAATGGGAATCTTACACTCTTGGAAATAATATTCTCCCCTTTATATTCATGCAAATTTCCCCCTTTCACAATGAAGGTTAAGGAAAATTTTAAAGTAAGAATACTTTGTAAGAAACAAACCCTTAGCATAAGAATAAGTATTAGTAGACATCGTACGTGCTTAAAATGATTTTATCTAAAAATTGAGCTATGGAAAATTAATGTAAATTCAAGAATGAACCATATGGTTTTACTAATCTTAAGATAAATGTTATGTAAAATAAATTGTATGAAGTTATGAAAAAGATGAGAATTGATGCCCTTACATGTTTAATGTTCTTTGAGCCTATAAGGATATGATAATGGGAACTGAAATTATAATAAATATGTACAAACATGAAAATAAATGTGTTGTGGAACATGCCTATGTCAAGGTCGTATTATGGTTGGTTCTTAGATTTATAATCATTCGTTTGAGGAAATGTGTCATTATTGTACATGTTATGTTATCTTGTCGTATGTGTGGATTGATGTGCGTGTAAGAGTGTAGTGTTATTTTTTGTTATTCTAAGAGATACTAAGTGGTGTCTTATAATAGTAAGTGAGAGAAAATTAATTATCCTAGTTTATTTGTTCGTTTGTTTTAGTCCTTCATGTGTGGGTGCACTACAACACTATAGTTTTGTACTCTATAAACTGTATATTAGACTAGAAAAACAATGTAATATCCTTACGAAAAGAGAAATGAGTATATTGTTTTACAATATATTGATAAACCTTAAATAATAAAATATAAGGGCTCATAGTTCAACCCTTTTAAAATCTATGAACTTTGAAAAATAATAACTCTTTTTATTTCCAATAAAGATAACCTGATAATTATGTGTAAATATGATTGATAACCTATACTAAAACTTACATAAAGAAAACGATGATTATAAAACAACCTTGAGTGACCTTGAACTTCGCTCGTCAAAATAGTGTTGGTGGTGTTGACGAAGAAAATAGAGCATGTAAGAACACAACTAAATGATAAAATTTCAATAATAACTCTGACAACGGTACTCTAGAATTAAAATGAGACAAATAAGAATCCTTGAAAATGACACCACTAGAGTGTTGGATATGTTAACATAATGATATGGTATCTTTAACACATGGTACAGGCTAAAAAATATTTGTTTGAATTATAGTTAAAACCCCACAAATGTTCTCATAACTGATCTATAGACAATCAAATTCCCTGAAAAATGTGTACAATGGATTGTTGGAGTACATTGACAGCCTGATATGGTTTCTTTAACTTTCTGTAGGATAATAAAGCTTGTTTGAATTATACTTAAAACCCTTGACAATAGTATCAGAAATTGAGATGAGATAATCATGTTCCCAGAAGTAGTGCAACACTAGAGTGTCTGGATATGTTGAAATATTGATATGGTTTATTTAACACACTCCAGATCTAATAAATATTGGTTTAATTATAACTTAAAACCCTACGGAAATGGTGTCAGAACTAAGATGAGACAATCAAGTACTTAACATAGGAGTGAAACTATAGTGTTAGTTACCAATATAACACCCTAGAAAATTATTTAGATGAATGAGTGGGTGAGGAGGAAATACAAACCCTTTTATGTTTCATTTTGTATTCAAATATGGGGTATATATTCACTCACTTTACTAAGCCTTCTAGGAATGATAGGGAGGCACTTGACTGAGGGTGTCGGATTTTCACCTCGCTAGTTTTGGCTTTACCCAAACCTGGGTGAGAGGACCCAAGATGTATCCTTAATAAGAGAGGGATATGTAATATTTCAAGCCATAAAAGTTGTTGGGAATGTAACTTTGAGACCAAGTGTAGACACTAAATGTAGTTCCCACTTGAGAGATAGGTCATAAATGTAACACAATTACTTTGGAAATAAGACAGGATATTGAATACATATTTAGAATGTGATCATAAGCACCAATTCCACAGAAACAGTTGAAAATTTTATGTGTAATGATTCTTGGGATTTTATTCTCCATAAATCAAGGAAAAAACACTCAAAATATGGAAGGGTATGTGTTATTTTTTAGAATATCTCATACGAGATGTGGAATCATGATAAAATTTGTAGAGGGGTAGGACAGAAGGATTGATAGTTAATATGAAAGTTCTAGTTAATGGCAGAAAATGGAATAAATGGGATTCTAATGGGAGTAATAAAATGAATTGACTATATTTTCTTTATACATCTTGTTGCATTCAAACCCAAAACTAAATAACATTGATCTTACCAACATTAGTTTACCCTCATTCACACCCAAGTAAGGAAAACAATGTAAATAACCCCTTCAAATTTTACTATAGACACCTAAGACTAATTTTTCATGAATTTCCAACATAAAATCCCAAAAATAAAAGGACACCCTACAAAATAAGACTTTCATTCAGATTTATTGTTGAGAAGTGTTTACAGGTGAAGTAAATGATGTTAGGTAACACTACAAAACACTTGTCCCTCAATTCCAAATAAACAATTAAATTCATAATGCTTCCATGTTGTTATTTTACATGATAAAAGGTATAATTCCAAAGGGAATCCAAAATTTATTGATATCAGATCTATCTACAGTAGGAAACAAAAAAATTATATATGGAAATGTCAATCTATGAGTTAATTTGACAAAGGAGACATGTAAATATTCCCTCAAATCTTGTTAATGGTTGTAAAAATACAACCAATTTATCATAAGCCAAACATGGAAACATAATGAACCTAATAATTTGATAAAAAAAGATCCCATAAGAGAAAATCATTCTCCCAGAGAAGGAAAACCCCAATTCCAACTAGTCGTCACTTTGACAATCAAGAGAAATCTTCATTTCTATAACATAAAGTTATAAACCTAAATGAATATACTTTGAACAATCTTAATCACATGAATAAGTCATTTTACCTCATTCTAGGGATTTGTAACTCTCAAAAAAATTTGAATTCAAATACATAGTGCCGAGCATACACTAATTTTCCAACCATATAGTTCTTCACATGAATTCATTACTGGTGGTAATCTTCCCAATGTATTCATATTTACATCTGTTGATTTTATTACTCAAGTTTTAATATTGGCCTTACCTTTGGATAGATTTTACACATTAGATTCACTTATATAACATGTTACCTTCTCAATGATCTTGATCTTTAATTTTTTCATGCATGGTAAACTATTTTCTCGTATGTTGTGAAATGGTGACACGTGTCCATATTTTTGTGTTGATGGGGATAAGAGAGTTGTTAGAAAAGTTGTAAAAATTATGAATATGAAAACTGCAAGGTTACATAAAATGATCTACCTTGAGGTTCCATCATAGATCATCATCTGTCATTTTTATCGGGCCATAAAAATGGCAATGTAGCTTATAATATTGCAAAAAATAAAAAATTGCCAACTTTTGAACTGCAAGGATGTTCCCTTGGCCAACTACCACCAAAACATGCCACATGTCCCCTATCATATTTCCTTAGAGGTGGGAGTACAACTTTTAACCTTGTAACAACTGTGAAGTTGGAAACTACAAACTACAAATTTTTTTGCCTCATATCCTCAATATTATATGAATATTTTATTTCTCAGACCTCAGGGGGGAGACTTTGCAAGTTGCACATTCGCATCAAATTGTATTTTGTATAAGAGTCAACGAAGGGAAGAATATTCCCAATATATTACATTTTGGAGGATCTGAGGTTTAATAGCATTTTAAAACTTTGTAAATAATGCAAAGTTCTACTTATGACCCACATACCCCTAGATTATTAGAATATTCCTTTTGTCACACCTTGGGTGTGACATCGTAGGTTGTAAACTTGTAAAAAATCTAACTTACGGAATTTCCTAAAAATCAATTCCAAAGGCAATAAGATTTATTAAGAAGGATAAACCATACTACTAATGTTGTAATAACATCGCCCATGCCCCTTAAACCTAAAAATCATCTGATCAACAAGAAACATATGAAATTTTAATGCAATAGTAAAACACAAACAACAAACTAGGAACATGTTGGTTTATTCAATTTGTATCTTGGGAAAACACCATCCATCTTTGAAAGGTAATATATCTAATCCGAAAGGTTCAAATCATACCAAATTATCAGGGGAGGATACGAAATGTGTCATGATTTATAGTAATATCAAATGAAGAACCAAACAAAAAGACAAGGATTCCCATATATGGTTAGGATATTTTATGGCCAAAGATAAAGTTTTGGAAAATAACTTTGTGTATTCCTAGAAGCAAGTCAGCAAGCTTGCACCATATTTTCATACAAAGTCTATAGAATATACCCACCTTATAAATTATGTAATAAAATAATATGTTTTTTGATAGTTGGGGAAAAGATAGAGTCATGTATTAGATTTATCCTTATAATCAAATTATTTTGAGTGAGCATCTCAATGGATTTGAGTTTCTAATAGGAATGTAAAATCCTGTCAGTTGTAATTCTACTACACAAATATCGATCATAAACTGGTTTTCATTGTGTATTAAGAGTCCATATAGAAATAATTTACAATGGAGGTTTTTCTTTTCCCGAGTTTCCATCACAAAGGCCCTTACAAACTATCTCCCATCTTCCATATCGTAACGGAGGTCACAAGATATATTTAATATCACCCACCTAAAATAATTTTCTAGAATAAACATATTGTAATGGGGAGATGGTCTTCTACAAGCCATCAAATGATTTCCCATATAACATACATCTAGGATCCTCTTTTCAATGTTTTTCTTTATTGTCTCCTAAATTTCCTTTTATTTTTTAATTTCTTCAAATTTTCTTTAGAATTTAGCTATCCTTTTTATGCCATTTATATTATTTTTCTAGATTACATCTATATTTAACCATCTTCTTAGATTATAAGGTTGGAGCATGTCTCTCTTAGTGGCTGCTTCTGCAGACTCCTTATGTGCAATAGGCAGATTTTTTTTTCTTGATCAAATTTGTGTCAGTTTTAGAAATTTGTGCAAAAATATTAAAAGTTAGAGGGATTTTGACTCCTTTGAAAATAATATAATAATTTTTAAGATTCATAGAAAATTCCTCTACCAGTTGTAAGTTATAAAACTTAAATTTATTCAAAAACCCTAGGCACCCAGCTATCTTAAAAAAAAAAAATATCCCCATCTTTTAGTAATTCCTAAATTGATTTGGACTTTGACTTCTTCTTTAACCTAATATTTCACTAGACACAACTTCTTGAAATTATATGTAAAATTACTTAAACATAATAATATTTATCATAACATAATTTCATTTTCATTTTACTTTTTTATATTTGAACATTTTTACAACACTTACATGAGATGTCCTTAATAACAGGAGTAACTGCTTTGTTATAATGTGTTATTATATATAAATATTTATTTTTTGTGTTGATAATATATTAGTAGATCAACGAAATGAACTCAACATATGAATGAATAATGATTTTAATTGAAGAATACCTCCTTCCATTCATATGTCATCTTCTTATTGATACATTCTCAAGTGTTACAATTTTTTCCCAAGATTTTTGTGATCAAATACAACTAGATGCATAGTCTCTTTAAAATTCATGGGAATTCATTCTCCTTTATCTTTTTCCTTTCAAGATGGGTATATATTCATACTCTTATAACACACTGGTACACATGTAACGGATATAAACATATTTATTATATTTTTATGGTTGGATCAAGTCAAATCGATTTCCATTCACATCCAAAAAATTATCTTTTAATGCCCTTTAACAAACATTTATGAGTTTCAGTTCATCACAACTTGAAAGCACTTAATAATATTATTATGATTAACATGTTGTTCATTATAGATTTTAGTTTCCTATACAAATTTACATGAATATGCAGTAGAAGTCACAGTTTTTCAGAACTCAAAACAAAGCTTAAACCATTAAATGTATGTATTCATAGTTGTAGAAGAATACTGAGCTGAAGAAGAAAATCAATGGTGATCTGGAGAAAATTCACCTTCCAAAACAGGCATGCAATGATCAATTTTAGGTTACAAATAAACACTTTCTCCCAATAAACCCATGGTAACCTAACTTAACTAGTGATTTAAGAAACAAAGGCACTAAATCAACCATGTAAAAATCGATGGGGCCAGATGATAACCCGATCCAACTACCAAACAAAAGATCAATGGTTGAGATCAAAAAGGTCAAAGATCAAACTTCCAATGATCAAGCACAAAGCCACAATAAATACCAAGTCAGGTACTCAGAATGATCAATGGTGCATCTTCAGAAAGTACCAAGATCAACGATGAAAATCAGAATGACTTTCCATATGCAAAATCAACGTTGATTCCAACCACAGTTGTCAAGTGGCATACATTTTGATGCTACAACAAAACCCTAACCACCATGGTTAGTCAGACCACCAACATACAATCACAAAGGGGTGATTCATCATGAGGTAGGGGAAAATCCCCGAATAATCAAATCACTCACGTTTGAGCTATCAAAGGGTCCAAAAGTATAGTCCAACCCCATGATAAAATGCCAATAGTAATAATTATAAAAAAGGTTAACAATTCCAAAACCTAAAAATATTCCATGATTCGAGCACATATAAAATACATTCCAAAGTCCAAACCAATGATTATATACTAAGGTTAACATTTCCACCTTAAATTTTGTAAAAGAACCTTAATCTTGTCAAAATCTCGTGCCAAGGAGGATATAGAGTAAAAGCAGAATATTTTTTTTACATAAAATTGGTCCCCACGGTGGGAGAATTGGAGGTTGAATAGCGTTTACTTACAGAGAAGTATTTTACATGTTATTCGCTAGAAGATAATAATATGTCAACATCATCAATTACAAGTGGACCTCACAGTGGATGGAAGACATGGATAATGTTTTGCAAAAGAGTTGCAAGTAAAATAATTATTTTTTCTCACACAGGGAATTTTAAATTTTTTCAAAAACATTAAGGCGCAGAAGTAAAGAGTTCCAAAATTATCACTGCAAGTAGATCAAATTGTAAGTGTCACATCAAACAGAAGAAAATAGAGATTGCATGTACATGGGAGAAAAATTACTCAGCAAGCAAGGGCTATTATTAGCTAAGTTATTCATCCAACTTTGTTTAAAATAGAACAATCAACTGCAGTTTGACTAGGACGTATTTTTGTAATCAACGCTATTAATGCCTCATTGTATTAGCATGTTTACTTTTATCCCTTTATTTTTTCATTATAATGGGGTAAAAATAGGATGCATGGGCAAGTACAATGTTTAGCTTATTTTTAGGATAGGGTGGGTGAATAATTTTGCTATATATTGTTTGTAATTACAAAGCACAAGGGGGAAATTTTTTGGACACACGAGTGCTGAAGCAGATTTTGCCAGTTTTTCCCTTTGAATGAGAACTGATTTCTTCCTTCCCAATTATTTGCAGTCTTTTTTATGTCTTATTTATTCTTGTGAATGTAAAATTCCCTGATTAATCATCCTACCTTGCTACAAATTTAGTAATTTTTGCATAATATTCGTGTGTATGTTTTTTGGTTGTATTGTTTTGATTCAATCCCTCAACACATCAAGTGTTTTTCCATAATATTCTACTGAAAACTATTGGTTTTTACATCAAGAATCCATTCTAAAATTTATTGTGCATGTACTCAGTCAAAACTCTCAACAAGTTTGGTGTATCACCCAAGTTTTTCAATTCTTTTACAGTCATCTTTTACCCTCAAAACCCCTAAAACTTAGTTTATGATACATCAAAAAGGAACCGGCCTTGATACTGGAGAATCACCTCAACAATAGGTACACCCATATACCTTAGGTGTTTCCATTGTATCTATGAAAAAGAGAGATCCATGGAAAGCTTAGAACACCTGCAGTCATCTCTCTATAGGGTGCACTTTCGAGAGATAACAGGAAGTTCAACTTAATAAGGAATTTCAAGTAGAATGAATATATGAACATAGAGAAACATATATGATTAAAATTAGTGGTTCTAAATGTATCGTACAATAATACCCTAACATAAATGATTAAAATAATCTCTACAAGTAACAAAAATTATTAGATGATGTATATGTTGAAGTATGTCATCCTATGAAAAATAAAGTATGCATGAAGAAGATGGATTTTTTAATAAATCATACCCATAATTCAATTTATGAACTATGGGATTGTATGGGTCTATTTAAAATATTTATTATTTACACCTTAGCACTAATGCAAGGTTTGGATGGTTATTTGAGAAAACAATTATGGTTCATAATTAGTACTATCAAACATATATGCTAATCGTACGAAGCAATAAGAGTAATGAATATAGCTCATGTTTTAATAACTAAAGGAAATAATATTGAAGAGCATAAAACAAATGATAAAAATAATCATAAGGTTTACCTATTTATTAATTCAATGCATTTTCTCTTCTAAACATTTTACTACGAATTCCATAAAACCCCTGCATAAAATAACCAAAAATATATAATTATACCCTATAATAATCGACCAAAAACCTAAATAAACACATAAAAAAAAGCCCCACAAGTCTTGTTAAAAATTTCCCTCAAATATACAACAAAATCCTTTTTAAAATACCCAAAAAATGTTTAGCAAATTACTACAATAATTGTCAACAAATATGCAAGAAACCCCTATAAAGTTCCCCATCAATATGCAATAACCTAAAAACAAAGTGCCCCCCAAATTACTAACAAACCTATAAAGGATAAAAGTATCATTTTCAACAGCTTATGCAGACCATAAAAGGTTGAAATTTTTTCTACACTACCCGACACAACATAATAATAGAGAAAATTTGTAACAACCACACATGTAGGACCAAAACACCAGCCAAAATAAACCAGAATAAGTTTTTGTCTTTCCTTTATTATTTTACAACATCGCAAGATACACCTAAAACAACATGGACCCACTTAAAAAATTGAATGAGAAGATGGTGAACACTAAAAGATGCACATTTGATGCAAGGAGTGATACATGATACAATAGAACAACCACAAAAGAAAGATAGAAGAATGGACATCATCCACAACATGCATAGCTATCAATGATTCAATTCTTATTACGACTAAGTTACATGATTAATCATTAGTTTTTGAATTGTTTAAAATGCATAATTATGTAATGTTCTAACTTCAAATTTAATAAATTTTCCGTTTTATTATGACATCTTATACACAAAGATTATACTTCAAATTTTTCTTCTTAGGTAAACTCAATTTTTAACCATGATGTACATAGGTTATAATTATTAAATGTTTATTACAACTATATTAGGTGTATTACACATTGGATTGAATAATTTTATCTATACACAAGGGCATTTCTTTCCCTAGGCAACCTAGGTAGTTGCCTAGGGCACTTAATGGGGAGGGGCGGCCTAATTTTCCAAAAAACAATTATGTCAGCTAACGCTTTCTAGCAGACCAGCAGTCGGCTCCTCTAGCGCCAAGTTAAAATGGTGCCATTGCATTTACTTTTGGCATATATATAAATAGTTATGAAGCTTGAATCTTGAGTGACGGGGATATATCATATGGATTTCTTTGCAATTTTAAATTTTTAATCATTCATACATTGTAGAATATTTAAAATTTCAGTTGATTGTTGGCATCTAAGTTTTTCAGTTTCATTAATATGTTCTCCTCATAAAAATTTCAAGTCTGTAATGTAATCACAAAAGAACACTTTTCTAGATTAGACACCAACATTGTTTATGTTGCAATTTGTTTTCTAGGCATTATCGGAAATTAAAAATTGTAGTATGATAAAACAGTTTCCTACAGCTACACTTCATTAACTGAAAAATATTTGTTCTTTTTTAAAACTCTCTAGAATTGCTTCTGATCAGGCTACAACCATGAATCCAGTCATATGCCCTCTTTCTTGGTGTTTTGTAATAGTCATATTAGGGAAAGTGAAGGTAAATTTGTGGGTATATTTTTTCGTTAGATTGGTTTTTAATTTATGTGATAAAGCTCTATAATGTCTATGAATATGATGATAGTCCCTTATATGAGAGAATGCATATTCAGAGTTCTCTATCTCTTTATTTTAATTTGAATCTAACATGATGACCCTCCTTGCCTTTCTTTAACTTGTTTTCTATAATTTACAACTTCTATAAGCTAGAAAAAAACTGTAACTCTGCCTCCAGTGCACTAGGTTTCCACGATTCATAATATATTATATAAATGGTAAATGTTGCACAACCGTAATAAAAAAAAAAAACAAGTATTTTGCTAAGAAAAGATAGTAGAAGATCAACTTTACATTAAAAAATGAAAAAGATAAACTTGCATGAGTTCTCTATGAAATACAAGAACAACAGGACTGGAACAAGTACCATAATGCAGAAGCCAAAAAGGATTATATCTTGAGGATTATATTTTTAATTGAATATGTTAAATGTTATATTATAATTTTTTTAAAAACATGCACAGGTACTGGGAAGGTGAGTGGCTGGTCCCGGGAAAAGGGGGCGTATGCTCTCAGTACTACCTAGGGCGTTTCAAAACCTTAATTTGGCTCTGTCTATACATACAAGTCACATCATTTCCAAAGACTTGATTCTACATGGAAAAAATCAATTTACTTTATTAACATGAAAATGGTTTAACGTAAAGTTCAAGGGAATAAATTCCAAATTCCACCTTACTTCTAAAATAAAGGCCTTATATGACAATTTTTTTATAAATGATATAGATTACAAAATTTCATCGACTAGTAGCCTCTTAAAAGGTCATGGTATTTAATTATGTTCCAGTTATATCACTTGGATCTCACCCAGAGGTCAACATCAATGTTATCATAATATTCTCCCTTAACAATAACTTTATACATTATGACTATCTTTTATTATTTAATTCAAGAGGTGAGAAAACTATGGATTTAACATACTACTCTAATTCTATTTAGTATAAAATAAACATCCATTAAATTATTATGCTTACAACATCTATAACCTACTATAGGTTAAATTTCACTAGGATACCTAAAGACATACCTAGCTCTATAAAAGTTTGAGAAATAAGATTAAAATACATTGTTGCTTTACTTCGATGGATTTAGATATCACCAAGATTATGACATGGTCCCTGATTAAATGATTATATTATCAATACCCCCTATAAAACGCAATGTCAAAAATTATTATAAACTCCATGGTTTCACCCATCTAGTAACGAAATAATAGGTCCTATAATTCAATGGTTGAGTTCCATTCAAATATGTAGCATGGAATTCATAACTAGGTCTAACATAGAGTAAACATTTCACAATACATGAATTAAACATCATAACCTTCACTTGATGAAGATAGCACCAATACATGTAAGGATAATTGAATGAGGATTCTACTCAACATTTTAAGAGTGTAGATAAAATGGGTGCACTAAATCCACTTTATGAGGGGTTTTATTTAAAAGAGAGAACAAAATGAGGATTAAGCTTCATCCCATGATCCAAAAGGATAATGTAATATTGACCTACTTACTATAGTAAACGTATGATAGTTCACAATTGTATAGGCTCATGTTTGTATTTAAGTGTTGAACTTTTTTTGTCAGTAAAACTAGGGGAATAATTCTGGTCCAAGGTCAAGTGAAGGAAATTATTATGTTACAAATTAGGTATTTTTATTTAATTTAGTTTTTTTATTGACTCACTTACTTTAAATATTAATATTACATGGCATAAGCTAGTTTCCAATATTAAGAAAATTTACTTGAAACAATCTAGTATATAAAAACACAAGATACTTTATTTTTATGATTTATTAATTTCCCTCTCCTGTCCTCATTATTAGTATAGTTACAAATCAAAATACAACAACATATCCATTGCAGGATTAATGTAAAATTTTATTTTTAAATTGAATATAGGATTGTGTATTAAATATAACCTTACATTTCCTTATTCTAGTAAAATAAAAGTTACAATTTAAATATAATTTTGGTTTCAAAAATTATCATTCATTTTTATTCCATTAAGTTACCTATAACCTATAAAATCATGTAATCATGGGTCAAGAAAATGCTAGCACAGACCTCACCCTTTCCATCTAACAACACTAACAAAAATTTCATCAATAATTTAGAGAGAATAATTTTTTTCCCACAACCTCTCAATTCATAATTACGTATTTTAGGTTTTAGAGAGAAAAAGTAGAGAGCATTTTCATTCATTTTTTTCATACAAGAAGGCATTATATTCACATAACCAAATGGATATAATGGAGATAATAGACAATATTTCCACACAATTTTTTAAATTTTAATCAAGTTCTAGAGTTTGGGAGATTTTGAATTCTAAATAGTTTTCATCTTCATTTTCACAAAGAGTTTCAAGTAGGAAGTCTTGTATTTCACGCAAATTGATGTTTTTTATGTTATCATTTTATCACAATGTCCTAAAATACTGAAGTTGTTAAAAAACATGTTTAAATACAATAATCATTTTACCTACTAAATGTGTCTCGAAGGGTGAAATTACTCAAAAGGTCCTAGTTTCCCTCTTGTATGAACTAGTGACTTCCAAATGGCTACAAAAAGGCCTAAAAAGGATCTCAAAAAAGCTAGATGGAAATGTTAATACATATAGCCTATTCTATTTTATATAGAAAATCCAATGAGACTCATGGGACCTATTAGGGATCAAAATAGCACCGTACCCAAAGTTATAAATAACTTGGGGTTTTTTAGGCAATATGGGACTGTCTCTCAATTGCGGGACCTTGGTACTATCCATAAACCTACAGAGAAGGCTGGATACCTCTACCTATCCAAATGCTAACATTCCTCATAATACTGAAATAAAATCCAAACCAAAACGTTCCAAGGGACCAAGGATAGAAGGAGATGCAGAAAAGAAGAAATCCTAAGCTTAGAAAGTGGTGATAGCACCAAAGAAAAGTGTCTTTCACTCTCCATAAAAGTAAAAGGAAAAAGGAAAAATATGGGAGAAAGGGGAACATGTTCACCACAAAATAGAACCGCAGAGATCTATATTTCTTCATAGCAACAACACATGAAACGAATCATATAAGTAAGAGGGAACATAGAACATGACAGGAATGTGAACAGAGAGGCAAGGAAAGAATAAAACATGAGACTAGGACAGAAAGATAGCCACAAAATCTACTTCTATTTCTCAAACTATGCACAGTCGATTACATTCATGGTAGAAGGTGAAAATACATTGCAGAGGAAAAATTCAAGGTTTGAAACCCATGGGAAGTTCGAAATTTTTTTGACATGGTGTCTTTACAGCAAAGATGAATCTATTTTTAATGATTCAAGCTATTATATTTATAGAAAAAGAAGGAGAGAAGAAGAGGAAAAGGAGATGGAAATCCTATTTAAAATCCAACCACCAATAGTAAACAATAAAGTTTCTGATAAAGATGGGTGCTTTTAGTTATCCACTACAACACACCATTTTCCTTGTTGGAGAAAAGATAGACAACCATATTGTATTAAATGCTAGTAGTTGTGCCACTTGGAACTGCATATTTTGTGTGTTGGATAAATATTCCACCTTTACACATATCAAGTATTACTTGAATTAAAAAATATAGTTTCCATTGCATAGAGGATGTTGATACCTTTCCATCAATATCAAGTTTGCAAATATGAGATCATCAAATCAAAAGTTATGACGATTTTAGTATCCCATAGAAAACTGTCATTTTCCTTCAATATGTGGCTTCTCGTTTTATTTTATCATGGCTTCTATCTTAAACAGTTGCTTCCTTGTGAGTTGCGGATTTTTTCAAATTATCAGCGTCATGTTGCTATAGTGCAGCTTGTCTTCTTCATGTAACAGATTTTCAAGTTTCTGCAATTCTGCTAGCTCCCCTTTCCACGACATTTCATTACATTTGTGGCCTTGTTTATACTTTGAAAAATTCATTTTTCTAGCCATGGATTTGGTTTCCATTTGTTTGTCCTGTGGCCATAATCCTCCATGGAATTTTCCACTTTCAGTTCTTCACTCTATGGAATTCAGAACATCCACAGACTTGTTTCCTTCCTTTCTTAGCATGACCAAATCTTCTCCTTTGTTCCGTGGAAATATCTCCTTAGTCATGACATTTCCTTTCAATCTATGACATTCCAAAATACTTCCGCAGAAAACCAAGTTGCTCTATTTTGCAAGGAGTGTAAAAATAGACAACAAGACCCAAAACCGACAATTGGAGCTTAAATTGGAATAATATCCCTTGAGCCACTAACCTATTATATTTTATAAATAAAATCCAATGAGTCTTAAGGGACCCAAAATTGAGAATTAAAGCTTTAATTAGAAGCATATCTCTTGAGCCAGTTGGTGGAATTAGTTTTTGCACTTCAATAACCTAAGCCAAGGTGACTCCAAAACAGTGTGGAAAATGTATTTTTCAAGGGATGAACACCAAACCAAAAGTGGTAAGCAATTCTATATACTAAAAAATTAAGGTTTACAATATTATATTTCATTTTTAGGATTATTTAGGCATATTAAATAATTTAATCCTAAAGGGGTTTCAAAGTGTCAAGCATCTGCCTTATGTAACCAGATATATAAAGTGCTTTAAAAACCCACCACATAAACATCTCAAATGAATATTTTAGAGAAGTATAAGGACTGAGAAGAATTCTCTACATATCAAGGAATAAATAACAATAACTAATATGCAAAGAAAAAAGTTGGAAGTTTTTCTTGTATACCACTATCAAGAGGTAATCAACACAATTTGAGAGTGTAGTTTAATGTCGCAAGGTTATTTTTTTATCTTATTTACCAAACTTGGTCGAGTGCCCTTTATGAAGATGCATAGGATAAAAAAAATTCTAGTTTAATTAAACAACTTTTTGATCTAATTATGTGTCACACTACCCATAATGGCTGGTTTTGCAAGCATTCTATCTTGGTATAAACACTATTTAAGGAGGTTTTCAAACCTTTTTTGATATAATTTGATAATTTTATGTTAGAAACTATATTTAGCATTTTTATTCTATAATTATATTAAAAAGGAAAAAATTAAAATTTAGTTAATAGAAGGGGAGAGATGCATTCCTAGAAGATAACATGGTAATTAAAATACGATGGTCCATATTTAGTAAGGAATCTAGGGGACCTCCACCTTTCTACATTTGGAAAAAAAGATGTTTTTAAGGGAAATGTATCTAGCTCAGTCGTCTAGTCAAATACTAAGCATCAAGTGCAAGTATGTATTTATGTACATGTTTCTAAAGTTATTTCATTAAACATGTTTGTGTAGAAAATTCTAACAGTGCATTTGTAACTAAATAATTGGTAAAATATTCCTATGTTGGAAGCATAGGAAGGTTACAAATTCCAACAAGAAAAAGGTGCACATTAAAAATAACTAAACAATACTATTTTGAGGTCTGATCTAAGTGTGAATATCATAACAACTACAAATATGGATGGTGGAAAGTGAAATTACTCATGCCTTCTAAGAACTGTAATTAGCACATTCTAAGAGAAGATGACTATTCAGTCAAATGTACAAGTACTTCAAAATCTCCACTAAATATCTACATGTAGGTTTTACCCCATATCTGTAGAACGAGCATACACTCAATAACCATTTCATTCAACATATAACTATTCGAAATGATGCAAATATATAGAGCTAGCTATTCTAACTCGTATAATGTAATGCCCACTAAAACAACCTGGGATTATTTAGGAAATTTATGGAATAATTTTTTTTGTTTAAAAGAGTCTACAACCAGGATACAAGACAACAGCTTGTCACTGACAGGTTCCAGAATCAATTCTAATATACTACAATAGAATTTTATTTTATTAACAATTATTAGAGGTCACAAGGTCCAAAACTTTAGGGTAAGAAGTTTCAATTAGGTTCAGGGGGCAATTCCTCACAATACCCACTCCTTAACAGGATTAAAGTTTCAACTTGATTTTTCTAGAATTTGACACATTCAAAATTTTCCTAAATTACTCCCATTGGATATGAAATTTCCTCACCTTTCCAGTGATATAAAGAATTCTTTCTAACTCCTCATATTTTTCAAGTTATGGGCCAGCAAGCCTTGGGATGAAAATTTTCCCCAAGGGTAGGCATATGGGCCTATGGGAGAAAATTTTCCCCAAAGGGTGAGTTGGTGAGCCACGGGGAGGCTTTTGGAAAAATTCCTACATGGGAGAAAAATACCACATTTTCTCCCATGCTCCCATGGGTCTGCAAGTCCACAAGGGACACATGGTGCTTCACAAGTTAGTGCGGGGAGAACGGGGCAGCGGGAGACATTTTACAAATTCTCCCGCGCAGGGTGAAAAGTTGGCTTTACACCCATGCTCCAGCAAGTCCACAAGGGACACGTGGCATCTCCTAAGCCAAAGCAAGGAAGGTGGGGTAGTGGATAGAAAATTTTATTAACGCTCCGAATGGCTAAGAGGGTACATTGACCCGCGCCTCCGCCGGCACCTTGCGGTGCCACGTGGAAGCCCCTGATTGGTTGCGCACCGATCAAACAGAGGGGAAAACATGAAAAATTTTCCCAAAATTTTTCAAAATGTAAAAGAGGAAAATGGGACCCCTTCCTCCACTGATGCCTCGTGAGGCCACGTGGCATCACCTGATTGGTCGCGGGCCGGCGGGGAAACTATGGAAAATTTTCCCAAAATTTTCCAGAAGTGCTAAGTTAAAGAGGGGATCTGCCGCTCTGCTGACACCTCATAGGGAAACATGGAATCCTTTGATTGGCTCTGGTTTGGCGGAGAAAATTTTGAAAATTTTCACCAAAAATTTCCTAAGCCCCATGGGAAAAATTCGGGCCCGCGGGCCCGCCAAGGACATTTTTCCAAATTTTTTGTTTTGAATGCCAAGTGAAGAAAAAATTCATAAGGCCATAACTTTTGATGTCGGTTTTGGGAAAATAAGGAATATACCCCTTTACTTTGTGCAGATCATTAATTTTTCATTTTGATAAATTTTAAGGGAAAATTTTTAATAAAACGGCCTACAGGCTTTTATAGTGCAAACTGGTAAATTTTAACTTGTTAGATCCATTCAATTTGATCTTCTTCCTCTCTCAACATGTCAAATATACATGGTGGATTGTCCCTAAATGGATTTAAGAAGGATTCAAGATTTAATTTGTCTAATTGATTTACAATTTGAGCATTTCCGTTTCTTAACAGAAAAATGACTGCAAAATAGTTTGAGCCCGATTTTGCTAAGTTTTGAAATATTTCCTTTAAGTGTAGTTGTCTAATTGAAATCATTTATACCCTAGCATGTTCAATTTTAATGTTTCATTGTTATTTCTTGCTTACAGGTTTGAACTGTGCATTTTTGGTTTATAAAATTGCCAGTTTGAAATTACAAAAATAGGGATCAAATTTTAAAAGGTATATTTGCCATTTCTTCTTCCAAGTATTTAGTATACATTATAATTCCAATCTAACACATTTATTTGATTAAAATAAAATTATTCAAGACCAAAATGCAATTCTGATTTCAAATTTTTCACATTCCAAAGAGACAAAATACTGTATCATTCTAACACACATTTCTTCCTTTCAAACAGAGATTTCAATACATTGAAATGATTAAATTCAATACAAAAATGAAATTGAGAAAGGTATTATATTCATTTGTTGGTTCCAAAAGACAAATTTTCAACTTCCTCCTTTTATTTCTTTCGAAATCATTTATTGTATACAGGGCAGAATAATACATTTTCTTTTCACGTGTTCCACTTTACCACTTTTCAAACAAAGATTTCATAGTGTATGCTAAACACAGATTTCCAATGGAAATAACATCATATAGAAAAAGGAAAAACATTTCATTAATTCAAATGAACTCTTACAACTTCCTTTGAATTTGATTACAAAATACATTATACAAAACACATATCATTCTTTCCAAACAGAATACAGAGTATAACTCTTTTACATTTCAAATTTCAATTTCGTTATCAATACAAAGTATCTTTCCATTATAATGAATACACAGATCATCCAATTCTAGTGGGTGGGGTTACAAAGAGGTTTCATTTCACAAAGGACTGTCAAACTGTCTTTTCTCATCTCTAGAACAACAATATGCATTCCTCTCATTCCTCCAATTTGATCACAACAAGCATAGGGGAAAGGCTACGTTATCCACCCAACCAAGACATCCAATGAAGAGGAGAATCCATCCTTTTTTATCGGCCCCCAAGCCCTAACCATAATGCAATGAAAAGTGTGATCCAACTCATGGCAACAACATACTTCCACAACCATTCAAGCAACCTTTTTTACAATAAAAGCACATTCCAAAGCAAAATGTAGTTTACAACTACATTAAAACATGACAACCAATACAAAAGCTTCATCAAGTAAGCCAAAGGAACAAGAAGCTATGGGGGATGCTTCTTATGCCTCCCAAAAAGGGAAATGGGTATCACCACCTGAGTTACAAACTGCCAAAAATAATATATCGAAACCCTGACATTCTTTGTCCCTCCCCCAAGTACCTTTTATTCCTCACATTTCCTTATGTCTCCCCAACCTCTTATTGCACCCCATAATGAGTAAAGAAATGTAATCTATTTCTTTGTAATGTGGAACCCAAATCCCAACTCCATCCTCCCTTTTACCTCCCTAAAACAAACTTGTGCCTCCCACAAAATAAACCCCATAGTATTCTCCTACACCATTCCTAGGCCATCTCCTCAACAACCCACAAACATGACAAAACATTCACACATGAATATTTACATATATAAAAGAAGAGCATTTCAAGATCCAAGCTATTATCCCTCCATGATGGAGTTGTTCCAATTTCCAAAAACAACAAGCTTAACTGCAATGCAAGCAATCAAAAATAGCCAAGCATAAGCATGCAACAATATTTCAAAATCTGCTCCAAATCAAGAGCTCCCAAAACAACAAAATAATTCACCCAAGAATGAAGTCTCCAAAGTGAAGCAACCCAAAAAAAGACAAGGAATTCATATTTTATAGAAGGAAGAGAACAAGATGAGGCGGATCCATGTAGGATGCCACATCACACATCCTCAACCCCAACCCCAAAAGTAAAATTCATTCTCCAATTCATAATAAATAGGTGGATGAATAATATGACATTTTACTTCCACACTTAAATCCAACCCACACCCCAAATGACTGAAATTAAATCATGTCAGGAAAGTGCAATAAAAACATATAATTTATCTTCCCAAAATGCATTATAAAAATCTAATTTTAACTCTCCAACCATATGTATGGTTGGTAAATAAATTTAAGAGGTATGGGATAAGTTTAACTTGTTCTACAAGCCTCCAAGGACAAATCTGAATTTCTAAGAAGGTGGAGTGTTTCACACTCAAAAGTTAACTTACACATCACTTACACATCTCTTACAACACTTTAATTCAAGGCCAACAACTCTCATTAATTAACTTCTTATGACATATTTGGTTTATTTATTTTAACAATATGATTACTCACAATATTTACACACCATTTAATAATTAATGAAAGGGTAAAAGCATCACAAAAATAAACACATGCAAACATAAACAAAGGGACCAAAATAAAAGAAAAACATAAAACCCCTTGGTCATATTTAAAGGTGATTCCCCCATGGGAATCCCTAACAAAACAAACACACACAAACAAAACATGTTGCCATGGTGACCTTGTTGAATTCATCTAGAATTCTAATGTGGTTGGTCTCCAATCCCCCGATGTTTGTTGTGATAGTTTAACCTGCAAAACAAAAATACCTCCTTCGGCCTCGTGGCCATATCAAAACATCCAAATAATATAAATATAATTTCCAAAATCATCTAGATATAATGAATCATAACAACATCAAAGCAATCTAACCATATCTTTTGCAATTTTATGAACAACTATATCATCATCCACTAATTTCCATTTCTAGGTCTACTCACAATATCCAATATATACATGTCCCAACAACATCCATAGATATAACCATGTCAACAGTATATCATCATCAATATCCAAAATGTCTCTAATAATCATCATGCATCATAACTGAACCAAGTCAATAGTTATCCATGATATAACATTTAACATCATACTATAACAAGCTCTATAATCATGTCCATAATATAATCAACAGTATCATGATTAGTATCAAAAAGGTTTCAAAGGGAAGTGGGCACTACATATAACAACTAACACTAATCTAGGATGGTTTCTCTAACCACATAAATTCTCTCTTAACCACTAATCATCTTTAAAATCTCTCACAACCTAATTAAAAAACATTTGGATGTCAATTTCCATGATCATGCATCCAAATACAATAATAATTACCTTTGAAAAATATTCCTCTATAAGAATATATTCCCCCCTTTGAAAAAAAAAAACTTCTTACCCATTTTAGGGTTAGGGATTTGTGTTATCCCAAAATAAATCTACGCCGCCATTTAGGAGAATTATATGAATTTACAATCTTGCTGCTGGGTGAGGCATCCACCGTGAATAGCCAACAAATAGAGTTGAATCCTATCCACCACGTTTAGAAAAATAAGAGAAATGTTTCACTAGGGTTTAAAGGATTTTCATGCGGCAAAATTAGATCAAATGTTGACCTTGATAATAGACGAATTTGAGAAACTGTGAAGTAATCCATGAATGAAGAAATACCTCTGATTTGAGAAAAATCACGAAACTCTCTAAAGTTTCGTGACGAATATCATGGATCTAAGAGATTGAGGTGGTCTACTATGTCATTGAAGGAAATGTAAAACAGAGATCCACGTCACCAATGTTGTCACCAGGGGAACATGTGGTTCTGATCTGAGAGACCATTGACAATGCTTGATTAGTGCTACGGAGAGGACCGAGCTATTAAAACTCAGAGATACAAATTACAAATGGCTATGAGAATAGCAGGAAGTAGTCTTACCAATCCGCAGAAGGGTAAATATTTGATTCCAACACCGAGAACCACCGATACATTCAACTCGACAGATTTGTGTGTGAAGAAAAACTGATTCGCAATTGTTCTGTAGAGATCCTTTGACAGATTTTAGGGGAGATCAAAACAAACTTACTATGTTTGAAGCCAAAGATATAAATGTTGTCGAGTGCATGAAATGGTAGTCTCTTGGATCCAAGAGCTGAGATTTCTACTGGGTCAACTCATATCAATGCGAGTTATAACAAATTGCCAAGGAGATGGATTTCACATCTCGAGTAATCATTAAGTAAGAAATCAAACCCATAATTATAGGAACTCACCCAATCTGTAATTTAGATTGTTGATATAGACCCCGATGCAGGAAATGTCTTTTTTTATATATATAGATATGCATAAAAACCTCAAACCCTGGTGTAATGCCCATTCTGTGATTTTTTTTTTGCTTTAAATCACAGTATTTTTTGGTTGGAATGCATAAAAATGAACAAAATGGAGTGATAAAACACGTATACAGTGAACAAGATGGGAGGAAAAGATGATGCAAATGATTGATTCTTGCCAAATGGGTTCACACGTGGCCTGCTCTGCTACACTGCCAACGGAGTGAAAGAAGAGTCAACGCATGAAAAAAGGGGTTGCATGAGGTCTATGGTATCCTACTAGCCTTTGTTTGCATGTTTTAGCATTACAACACATGGATGAGCATAGAAAAAGGTAACGGGTTTGCTGCGAGGTCTATGGTATCTGTTCGCATGTTACCTAAGTCAACTTGACGAACACAAGCATGGGTGGAGTGAAAAATAAAGAGGCCTCTTTTGAGAATCTTCTCTGATACCAAATGTGGGTTTACCCCATATCTGCTGAATAAGCATACACTCAATAAAAAATTCATTTGACATATAACTATTACAAATGATACAAATATATAGATCTAGTTATTCAAACTCGTATAAAAATGAACACTAATATAGGGTGGTTTCTCTAACCACCTATAATATCTCCTAACCACTAACCATCTCTAAAATCTCTCACACCCCACATTCTCTCAACCTTCACTAAAATAAGTGTCCTAAATCTTATGTGAGTTGTTTTCTCAAGTCACTAACATTAATTTTCAACATAATAATGATATTAATTTACACATAATAAAGTGCACACTAATTATTCCTAACATAAATTGGGGTTCATTCTTGAGAAGGGGATTATCTTACCATAATTTGGTTGGTGAACTTAAATTCTTATATATTAATGTGGGTTAAATTTTCTTACTCTCAAATGAATTCTTGGAAACGTAGGTTTACAATAATTAAAGGTATGAATAATAATCTATAGGAATAATAGTATGCAAAAGTTGTAGCTCCTTCTTCATAAAAATTATTCTGAGAATACTTACAATGTTTTAGTCCATGCATTCACCCATTAGTGATAAATTTCCCCTTTGACATGTCGAAGGGAACAACAAAAGTTGTGGATTCTAACTTGTAACCTACCAATTGTGTCCTACTCCATGCAGTGTTGTGAGGTCGAGAAAAATGGAAACATACTTTGTTTGGTGTTGAGGGATTAACATTGTGTAATTAGAAAAGGAAATACTCAAACTTCATCTTAGCATGATAAGGGAGAGAGATAGAAAATTTTGTGAATTTTAAATTTACACCTATAAATTTCATTTTCTTGAAAACTTTTAATTGTCCCCTCCCAATTAATTTAATGCTGACAACAAATTTAACAAAAATATCATTCCATTATGTTTAATGGGTCTCAATGCTTGATGTATCCTCTTCCCAATTATTTTCATATCCTAACACCCAACCCAAATATCCAACGTGACCTTCATTAACTCCTCCAACTACTCCACTTTCGTAATTTAATATAGATATTTAATTATTTCGTTATATTTTAAAATATTAAATTTGAAATTTTTTTCATACAAGGTACGAGATTATCTTTTCTTTGCTAAAACTCACCTTTTATATAATTGACATGTGTTTTCTATATATATATATCCTATTATCATATTGGAAAAAGCATATTTAATAAAAAAGTGCCTCCTACCTTTTATCCCCATTAATATATTCCTAGGAAACATGTTCACCATCCTCTTTCCCACTTGAAAAACACACCCCCAAGGTAGAAATTTTTAGGTTGACATTCCATTTAGACTGATTTGATTTTAATTCATTATTATCTTATTAATTTTGAAATTTTCATTTATTATTTTAAATCATTATTATCATTATTATTATTCTAAAATTTTAAATTAATTGTGATCACATGTCTAACCATCCCAATATGTGAAAATACACTTCTACCATGACTACTTCCTAGGGATACATTCACAATTTTGATTAAGATTCAACCAAAACAAGATACAATGATTATATCAGTTAATCCTCACAAATAAAACAATGTAATCATTAAAAAAGAATGATAAACTCTAAATTACTCTCAGTGATCGATTACAAAATAGTAGGGCACTATATTTTCCTTGTTAAAGTAATGAAACAATGTTTTGGAGGCCCACAAAATATTTACATGTGAATGGAATGGAATATTTCATTCACTTTTGGAATTTAGGGTTTATTTTTTAACCTTTTTTTAATTTTTTAATTTTATGTTGACTTGGTACATTAATGGTGAAATTAGTAAAGTTACCCTAATATCACCCTAATGTCTCATTGTAAAGAACTTCTTAAAGTGGCCCTAACGTACCCTACAAAGTTTTTTAACATCTCATGACAATTTATGGTGTTAACCTAGTATTTAAGGTCTCACATTTGTTTTTTAAGGTGCCACATTAGGTGTTTAGGGTGTCCCACTAGTGTTTAGGGTACCATATTTATTGTTTAGGATGTCCCACTAGTGTTTAAAGTATCATACTAGTGTTTATGGTGTCAAATTTGGGGTTAGGATGTTACTTTTACTATTTAGGGCATCACACTAGTGTTTAGGGTGTCAAATTTACTATTTAAGGTGTTTTACTAAAGTCTATTCTATTATAATAATATTTAGGGTGTCACACTATTGTTTAGGTTATCTCACTAGTGTTTATTTTTTCTCATTTGGGTTTAGGATGTTATATTTGTTGTTTAGGGTGTCACACTAGTATTTAATGTGTCACATTTGTTGTTTAAGATGTCAAATACTTTTTAAGGTATGAAACTAGTGATTAGGATGCCACATTCTTGTTTAGCATTTCATGTTTGTTATTAAGGGCGTTATATTAGTGACGATAGTGCTTCTAGTGTTAAATTAGGGTTTAAGGTATCATTTATGTGTTCAAAAAGTGTCATAATAGTGGTTATGGTGTCACATTTTTTGTTTATGGTGTCACATTTATTATTTAGGGTGTCACATCTGTGTTTAGGGTATCACATTTGGTATATATGGTTTTGGACTAGTGTTTACATTGTCATACTAGTATTTAACATATCAAATTTTTGTTTCTAATGTTGTATTTCATTTAGGGTATTTCATTCATTTTTAATTTGTGTCAAAATTGGGTTCATACTATTGTTTAACATGTCACGTTGGTGTTTAAGGTGTCACATTTTTTGTTTGTGGTGTCACACTAGTTTTTAGGTTATCGCATTTGTGTTTATTATGCCACATTAGGGTTTAGGGTGTCATGTTTATTTCTTATGGTGTCACACTAGTGGTTATGGTGTCACATAGTGTTTAAGGTGTCACATTTTTTTATGGTATCAAATTAGTGTTTAGGGTGTTGCAGTAGGGTTTACAATATCACATTAAGGTTTAGAGAGTCATATGTTTTATTTAGGAAACTAGTGTTTAGGGTGTCATAATTATTTTTTATGGTGTTGTACTAAGGTTTAGGTTGTTAGAATAGTCTATTTTGTGTCACATTGTAGTTTAGGGTGTTATATTTTTTGGTTAGCATTCTTCTGTAGTATTTAGGGTTTCACATTACAATGTCATGTTAAGGTGTCACAATAGGGTTTCATAATAGTGTTTCATGTTAGGCATGACATGCAAAGGTTCCATATTAGCATTTCTTATTAGGGTGTCGCATTAGATTATTGTGTTAGGGTTTAACATTATGGTTTCATGTTATAGTATCACATAACGTTGTTGTAGAGGGTTTAATAATAAGGCTTCATACTAGGGTGTTTTCCTTGGGTGTCACGTTAGGGTGTTATAATAAAGTTTCATGCCAGGGTTCATTTTAAGAGACCTCCTGGAAATCAGAGGTGGAGAATACCTGGTGAATATCCCCGGAACCGGTTTCACGGGAAGGTGAATTTTTTGGGGGTTGTATGAAAAAAATTCGCCTGATTATCAAGCACTGCGACAGAAGGCTGCAGACGCGCGACGGGAGATTTTGCTGTCGGTGTCAAGTAAATGTAGTGACGCGCGTCAATAGACCTTTGTGTCGCGTGTCAATAGGTCTAGACGCGCGACACTAAGGTCTTTGACGCGCGACATAAGGTCTATTGACGCGCGTCATGCATTTACTTGACGCGCGACAGCAAAATCTCCCGTTAGCCTCCGACCTCTGGTTCTCATCAAAAAATCTCTGTCGCGCATCAACAAACTCTTTGTCGTGCGTCTGGTATGCGTCAATTACTGGTACCTCCTTGTCACGCGTCAATAGGCCTTAGTGACGTGCGTCAATAGGCCTTAGTGTCGCGCGTCAACAGACCTTAGTGACGCGCGTCACTAAGGCCTATTGACGCGCGACAACAAATATCATGTCGCGCGTCTGTAACCTCTGCCCTCTTCTTGCTCATCGAAAAAACTCCATGTCGCTCGTCAACAAAATCTTTGTCATGCATCTACTATGCGTCAATATCTACAGTATCTCCTTGTCTGCAAACCCTCCTTGTCGCGGATCAATAACTTACCCCCTTGTCGCGCGTCTATAATACGGGATATATCATATTGTTGAAAAATGTGAAGTAGAAGTGTTCTACCTGGCGAATAATCTAGGTTTATATAGGGCATATTTTTCAAGGGGTAGGCGAAGCCGACCCCTAAAAAAAATTAAAGTGTAATTTTTAGGCGAACAGGTCACTGGCCCGTGCCAAAAAATTAGCCTTTTCAAAATTTTCAAAAATGGAATATTCGCCATATTACGAATATTCGCCACTAAAATTATCCCTGTTTCATGCTCAAGTATCGTGAAAGGGTGTCCTATTAGGGTTTCATGATGTGTTGTATTAGGGTGGTTTTCTAGGGTGTCATGGTAAATCAGATCAATTTAATATAAATCTTATCAAATTAGGTCAAGAAAGGGGAAATTAGGGAAAATTATGGGGAAATAGGTCAAATTATGGGAAATTAGGACAATTCAATGTAAATTATATAAAATTACCTCAGATTAGGGGGTATTGGATCAAACTAGGGGAAATTTATAAAATTCTAGGAATTTTGGTCAAATTGCAAAAATAAGTTCAAAGTAGGTCAATTAGGGGCAATTTGTAATGTTAAGGAAAATTAGGTGAATTTATGGGAAAATTGAAAAATTACGAGAAATTAATGGAAAGGAGGTCAAATCAGGATATATTAGTTGAAATTAAGGGAAATTGGGTTCATTTAAAGTAAACTATATCAAAATAGGTAAAATTAGGCCAAGTGAGAGGAAATTATTTCAATTTATGCCAAATTATGTCAAATTATGTCAAATAGCTCAAATTTTGTCAAATTACAAGAAATTACGTGAATTTAGATAAAATTTACAAAAAGGGTAAATTACATTACATAATATCAAATTAGAGGGTATTAAGTTATATTAGGTAAAATTAAGTCAATATGTTGGTTTTTAAGGGGCTCAATATGTCTTATTTTACCGCCTTGCACAATCAATTACTTCATTATGAAAGAAAGTCCCATAGGACATATCAAGACATTTGATGACATTATTGTGTGACATCGACATTTAGGAGACTTGATATGTAATACTTTGATGCCTTGTGTAACTGAATGCTTGATTGGTGTAATGGTGCACTCTAATAACATTAGGCTACCACTTTAGTATTAATGGGGCTTGATATGTCCTAGAGTTACCCTAACAAAAATTTAGTTATAAGGTTATAATAATAATTAGGTTGTCATATTAGGATAGTTATGGTAATCTAATGTGGTTTGGGACTCAATATAGACTAATTATGGTGTCACGTTATAACATCGCAATAGGGTGTCCCATTTATAGGGTTTAGTATTAGGGTTTTACACTAGGGTTACATGATAGTGTGTCCATTAGGGTGTCATGTTAGGATGTAAAATTATAGTATATTACTTGTTAGGGAGTCACATAATGAGGGTGCCATACTATGGATGTTTAGGGTGATTCATCTGATGTTTATGTATTTATATTGATGTTATGGTTGTCACATTTATGTTTAAAGTGCCAGATTCATTTTTAAGGAGTCACATTAGTGTATAGGGTGTCAAATTATTGTTGGGGGTTTTATATTTATTTATGGTGTCACATTATTGTTTAGGATATAACATTTTTTGTTTGAGGTGTTGTATTTATATTAATTAGGGTTTCTCATTAATTTTTTGGGAGTAATATTAGGGTATCACGTTTGGTTATTAAGTTAAGGTGTCATGCCAGCATATCACAATAGGGTGTAATATTAGGGTGTCACAGTGTGACATCGTGTTTTGGAGAAACGTAACAAGGATGTCATAATATGGTGTCCTCTTAGGTTATCATGTTAGGGTGTAGTATAAGGGTATCAAGTTAGTGTTTTTCTAAGGTACCACATTACGCTGACATATTAGGGTGTCTTGCTATGGTGTATCAATAAGGTGTCACATTAGGTTGTCATGCTAATTTTTTGTATTATATTTTTGTACTAGGGTATCACACTAGGATGTCACATTACAATTTTGTGCTAGGGTGTTATATAATTAAATATAAATTATAGAGAATTATTTAATATTTAACTTTATAGTTGACATAATTTGTGAATTTAATAAATATTCCTTTAATTTGAAACATAATACATGGTAAAGTTGGGAAAATTGATGTACTTAAAGACACCAACATGTTGCCCATTGAATAAATGCATATAAGTCACATTTAATGTCATTTATAATGTCCCCTATAAGTCCCCATTGGCATCTAACTCAAAGATGACAATAGGGATTTTTTAGTGGCAAATATTTGTAATTTGGTGAAAATTCCATTTTAGGAATATTTGAAATGACAATTTTTTTGAAACAGGTCAATGTCCTATTCACCTAAAATTTCTATTATAATTTGTTTAGGGGTCAACTTCACCTACATTGAAAACTAATCCTATATAAACATAGATAATTCGTCAGGTAGTATACTAGTAACTTACTACTAGCTTACTAAGGTACCAACATATCAAGTATCATGAACTTGTAGGGAAGGTTGTTGATGCGTGATAGGAGGTTGTTGACACATGACATGAGGTTGCTGATGTGTCACAATCTTGTGTTGTTGAGGCATGATAGGAGGCTGCAGATGCACGATTGAAGATTTACATTTTTCAGTCATGTGACAAGTTTGTTTTCATGTGACAACAAATTTGTTGTCATGTAACACCAAGGTGGTTATTGTGCAACAACAAGCTTTTTTTCATGTGACAACAACCTTGCTATCAGGTGACGGAAAGGTTATCGTCGTGTGACATCAAAATGTATTTCATGCAATAAAAACCTTGCTGACACATGACATCAAGGTTGTTATCGCACGACATCAAAATTAATTTCACATGACTTGAAAACAAAATCTTTTCTTAGGTTAAAATATTGCACACAAACCCCAAAAAATTCACACGTTTTGCGAAATTGATTCTGGGGATAATCACCAGGGATTTTCCACTTTCAATTTCCTAGAGGTCTCTTAAAATGAACCCTTGATGAAAAATAAGTCACCATTTAAGACACCCTAAGATCACTCTAATGTCAACACTTTGTAAAGACACCCTAACATCCCAGTGTAAAGTTAGATAAAAATTGTGATTTTAATTTGGAATTTAGGGTTTAAAATTTTGAACATGTATATTTAAGGTTGCTTAACTATGAATTAAGACTGAAAATTAAAATGATCAAAGTTTTATAGTGCTAGGAATAGATGGTCATTTCTAATTTTCCTCATTGAATTTATCTTCAAGATTCTTCATGTGTCATCGATAAGATCAACAATACTTTAGATCATGCACCAATACATCATGCCATGTGCAATATGACTCAATATGTTTTAGAGAATACGAGGTTATAAAGATGAGAAGTTTGGGTTTGAGTATAAAATAAGGAAATGGAGAGTCAGGGATAATAGCGTTATGTAGAGGATTCATGATGTTTTGTGGCTCACGATCTAGTTTGCAAGAAGGAGAAATAGTTGAAGATGTTATTGAAGGTGATGGATAACACAATTTACCATCATTTGACAAAAATGGGAAATTCGAAACTTCGTTACGATGGATGGCATTGGTGAAGTGAACCTAAGCTAGGGGAGATTATTTCAGTTTAATATTTGTTTTATTGGATTAATTAATGACTACATGTAATTTGTAGCTATGTGTGCTGTTACAAAATGTAACAAATCACATAGTCTACAATTTCATGTTTGTCTTCAGCAAAAGAACACAAAGGCCCCAAAGGAAAGATGTGTTATCTTGATGAAGACAAAAAATACAAAATAGATGAAGTGTTAAGTTTTGGAACAACAATCAAGGTTGTAGATTGCAGCAATCAAAGTTCATTACTAAGGTTACAGGTATTTTAAAGTTTCTTTCCTTCATGATTAAATACATTCAATTATGTTATTGAGTTGTTTAATTCATTATACAATCCATATACAAAGCTGAAATACATAAGGAAGTATGCAACTCAGTTTCATAATTAAATTTTTTATTCATAAGGAATTTCAAATGTTTCCCACACAAGTTGTGGGATGTGACTCAAGTAAACATCATAACTACTGAAATAGAAGGTGCATGTGCATGAAAATAAAAGAAAAATAATATGAAGGAATCCATCATTGCCTTGTTTCTTTTGTCCTGCTACTCCATCTTCACTCCAGCTTTTGCTCCATCTTCATCCTTTTTATTCAACACTACACTGTACCTGAAAAACAAACATATAAGAGACTGTCAGTCATGAGCTCAGGATTAAATCATGTTCTTGTATTGTCTATCTTCATGCAAATGAATCTCCTGATATCATGAGGTATGATTACAGAAAAGATAAATGCATAGAAGACAAGCAACACTATTCTACATCAATACATATGATTCTCACAATCATTCTAGAGAGCAAAGATAAAAAATAGAAAAACTATGGAACAAAAGAGAGGCCAAAAATCATAATGTTTTCTAACTAGTTTATCTAAATGTGCAGGTATAGGTTTCAAGAAGAAATTTTAAATAAATACACCTGAAACTACAAGATAGAAATACATTCATCTCATTGCAAAGATTACATTCTGAAGTACAAGAAAAAAGCTACATTTATTTTCCATGTTCAAATAAAGGATGAATATACAATCATGTATTTCAGATACTAATACATGTTTGAAAGAAATGTAGTTTAGTGCTTATATAAAAAGGAATGAGAAAAATGAGAAGTATTGAAAGAAATTCAAAAATTTTGATTGAACAAAGAATAATGTAAGTTACATATTTATTGGTCATAAGAGCAGAAAAATAGAATTAAAATTGTTTTAAATTTGTAGAACTTATTACTAAGGAATAGCTAATAAGATTTATAGAGATTCAAATTTTACATAATGTAACATTAAATGGATAACTTATTGTTCATTCAGGCCAAAATATGAGGAAATCACCATGTAATTAACTTATTTTTCAATCAAAATGGTGGAAGTGTCTTCAAATATAAATTTGAATCAAAGTATAAAATACAATCTTCATCCATTAAATGAAAAATTATTTTTAGAAATGTATGAAAAAGAAAGAGAGGTTCAGTATTTCATCATGAATATAAAGGGAAAGTACTTTTTTACCATTCATACATACATAACAAGTATGTTGACTATCAATTTTCAGAATCAAAGTAACAAAATGAATAAGGTATACAAACATGACCAAATGCATCTTAGATATCACAAGGGATGTGAATAAGTAACAAAGTACAAAAATAAATAAAGATGTTACAGATCAAAGATAAGTGCTAATGAAATTCAGTCATCAGAAAAAACTTCAATGTAAAAATACAGATGTTACTAAACATAAGGACCTTAAAATTTTCATAGTAGTTCATCAAATTTGAAGATGAAATATTTTAAAAATGATAAGTCTTTCAAAGAGCAAGTATAAATGTCAAAATTTGAATACATTGAAGATACATAGTTATCCCATTTACCATACAATTTGTTTATCATAATGAACTTACAATTAGCATCAATGTTGCTGAAACTAAAGTAAAGTTTCAATATGAACTTGAAGCAAATAATTCATAGATATTTATATTGCAATTACAACAAGCTTCTTTGAAAATACATTGAGCATATAATAAACATTAATGTCAAGATGCCAATCACTTAAGACAAAATTATGAGTAGATTTTAGTCTAGAAGAATACAATTATAGAGATCAATACAAAATGCATATTTCAAATAGAAATTTTAGATGAACCAAGCAATGAGTTCTAAATAATAAAAGAAGTAAGAGTTCACTAAAGGAATAATCATTATTCAAAAAAATACTCATTTTTTCATAATGAAAAAGGAAAAGTAGGAACCAATCTATTTGAAATCAGATTGGAAAATGGAGGCTATAAAAAGAGGAATCTGAACTGGTTCAAAAAAGATAATGCTTTAAATGTATTTAATACACTTCCCTAAGAACATTGACAATATTTAAACAAAGTATACAATGCTTAAAATTTTATAAGATCATGAAAATTTTAATATAGAACTTAAGCAAATTTACTGAGCATCTAGATTGATACAATAAATACCATAAATACAAAATGAAAACCCGGTTTGTGTAAATGGTATTTTAAGTATGCCATCTTAAGAATATATGTTGAGAGTCAAAGCAACAGTATAAACTAAAAGAAATTAATGTGTAAAGGTAAGTCAAAAATTTCATTAAAAGTGAGAATAAGTTCAAGAAAGAAAATAAAACCTTCAAGTTACTTATCCAGTTTCAAACAATGAAAATAATGTCAAAATACAAATTTAACTGAAAAAGTAATATCAATTCCATTGAAGTATAGAAAGCTTCACAAGAGTAAATATCAAAGTTTTCAAATTGTTATATGAAAAATATATATATATTATATATATTTATAAAAGTTATATATAACAAGGTCAGTGAAAGATCAATATATTCAAGCTTAGAAAGTACAATAGTACAAGTCATGAATATCTCTTTCAAGTAGCTCAAAAACTAGTTAAATACTAATGGAATAATAGCCTTCACAGAATTTAATAAGATCAAATAAGATATACAACACTAGGGAGAAAAAATATCTCAATTTACAAAGTGATAAAGAATGGAAGAAATAGACCTCCTAGAATCTCAAAAGATCAAGTAGCAATCATGTAAAGTACAAAGGTCCTGAAAATGGAAAAAAATGGTTGTCAGATACTTCTTAAACCCCAAATAGAGTAAGTAAATTCTTGTTGCAAGAAATCAAAATCTCAAAACCAAAATACACAAATAAATTGAAGAAAAGAAAATGGCAAAGGGCTCATGTACAACTTAGAAACTAAAGGCTCACACAAATCAAAATCAAATTGAATCAAAGAAGTTTCAGAAACCAAATCCATGAATCAAGGGAGGCAAAGAATGAAAACAAATTGAAAAATTGAGGAACAATAGATAAAAGCATTGATACCAAAAAAAAGGATAAAAGTTCTTAGATAACCACCTTTCAGGGTTGAATCATTGAAACTAAAAATTTTGAACAAATTTTCAACAGTTTGATAGGATTTTGAAAGTTCAGACTCGACATTTTTTTATCTCAAGATTATTACATATTCAGAAAAAAGAATAAAAATGCAAAATGAGGGTTTCCAAACTATCAAAAAGCCAGAAGTACTAAGAAGACACAAAAAAAGGAAATGAAGAGTTCGATTTAGTGCATTTTGAAAAAAAATGTCAAGCTGGAAGATCAAACAATATTTACATTAAAAGTCCAAAGAAGTCTAATTTTTCATCAAAAGTGAGTGAAATAAATAAAATGCATCAAAAAAAAATTTGTCAAAGCCAAACTTGACATAAATATGCAAGTATTTAACTCAAAGAGTCAAACCTCAAGTAGAAACATTCAGCAGTATACATGACGTCATGAGAACAGCAATAAAACCATGCTCAAAAGAAAAATAGCTCAAAAACTCAAGTCAATGATTGTCTTTCAAGGATCTAAAGAAATGCAAAATCATCTAGCAATGACAACTTTCAAGCTCAAGATAGAAAAATGAATGCACAATAAGCTTTTAAACCTCATAGAGAATAATAATCTATAGAAAGATGGAGAACACTCTAAAGATCAATCATAGAGAAATGACCAAGTCAAAAAAATGGAAACTCAGAAACTTCTAAAATTTCCAAAAAATAAAGAAAAATTAGATCACAATAGATCAGAGAGACCATTCTTTACTCAAGCTCAAGAATAAAAATTCATGGTAGAAAACTTTTACCAGGGCTTCGCAGATCAAATGAAAATGTGCAATTTGAAGTGATAAGCTCAAAAATGATTTTTAAACAAACCTAACTGCCAGACAGAGTTAAATATCAATGGTGGAAATCAACAGTACAAAATCAAGGTATCAGGATGTCACCAAATTAATGAAAACCCAAAGATCAATATCAAACCCATTGATGAATTGATCAAGGTACACAAGATCAATGGTCCACAAAGCAATCGTTCCCAAGATATGAAAGAAAAATTAAAATTACCGACCATATTAATTGTAAGGTTAAAACCCTAACCGAGGGTATAGAAAATCAATGGTTTGATCGAAGATCACACAAGACATAGATTCAATGGCTTCATAAAAAGTTACCAATTCAAAGAAAATGGTTTGTTATAACCCAACCGTAGTTAGGGTGAAATTAAGAATCCATCGACGAAAATCATTCAAGGGTCAAGTCATCATGGGAAGGGGCTAGCCCCAATTTAATAAAAATCATTACATTGACCTTATAAGGTCCTAAACTATATGCCAAAATATCATCAATATTCTGACAACAAATTACAATGCAATGATAATAAAAAGGATGGTCGAAATATATAGTATGAAATGATCAAACCAAAAGGTTTTAATGCAAGTAATAATTAATAATGTATATCAAAAATCAAAGACCCCTTGATACTTTAAATCATAATCATATGCCAAGTCAAAAAGGAGGTCAAATCCAGATGATAGACAAAGTGACATATATCATAAGGTGGTCCCCACATGGGAACTTTTTAGAAAAATTGAAATAACATTTTGTAATGCACAAGGATGTTGTTCTTCATGTGACACTATGAAGACAAGTGGTCAACATCAGAGTTAAGGGATGATTTTTGGAGGCCTATTAGTATTTTCCAAAAAACTAAAGATTATTTTTACACATGTGCTTTTTGCAGTGGTCCCCACAAGATGGAAATTTTTTTGAAGTATTGCAAATAAAAGGTCATTATTTTTACTTGCAAGGGATTAATATTTTGCATATGCATCCAAGGAGTAGTTTAAAATGCTATTTTTGTAAATTGCAAGTGGATCAAGTAACAGATGTCACATCATCAGCTAGAAGACAAATATTGCATGCATTGGAGAAGACTTTCTCATCAAGAAAAGCTTATTATTAGCCAAATTATTCATCCAAATTTATTAAAAATAGAATAGTCAACTACAGTTTGACTGAGTTGTATTTTTGTAAACAAGGCTATTAATGCCTCATTGTATTAGCATGTTTTTTTTATTCCTTTATTTATTCATGATCAAGGATATAAATAGGATGCATGGGAGAGTACAATTTTAGTCTATTTTTAGGAAGGGTGAGATGAATAATTTTGCTATATATTGTGTGCATTGGCAAAGCATAAGGAGGACTTTCTGGACACATGAGTGCTGAAGTAGATTTTTGCCAGTTTTTCCCTTTGAATGAGAATTGATTTTTTCCTTTCCAATTATTTGTAGTGTTCATGTATACTTTATTATTTCTTGTGAATGTCAAAATTCCCTGATTGATCATCTTACCTTGCTACAAATTTAGTAATTTATGCATAATATTAGTGTGCATGTTTATCTTAACAGTGTTGTTGTGAATCATTTCCCTCAATACATCAAGTGTTTTGCCTTAATATTCTGCTGAAAACTATTGGTTTGTGCATCCAGAATCCATTCTCAAATATTTTTGCATGTACTCAGTCAAATCCCTCAATAAGTTTGGTGTATCACCCCAGTTTTTAATTCATTTACAGTCATCTTTTTACCCTCAAAACCCCAAAAAAATAGTTTAGGATACATCAAGAAGGAACCGGCCTTGATACCGGAGACTCACCTCAACAATAGGTATACCCACAGACCTGAGGTGTTTCCATTGTATCTATGAAAGAGAGAGATCCAGAGAAAGCTTAGAACCCCTGCAGTCATCTCTCTACAGGGTGCACTTTTGAGAGATAATAGTTTTTGGCACGCTCGGTGGGACCACAAATCAGATCTGTGAGCAAATTACAACAATTTACAGTAGATTCACAACAAAGAAAAGTTACTTTTGGAGCAACAAGCTGCAAAAACTTATTCTAAAGATTAAAAGATTTATTTGGCGACTCCGTAAGGCTGATTTCAGACCAGTTTTGCAGCATGTTCCATGCCTAAAGTGACTACAAGATCATCGGTAAGAGGAATTCCTTCTGAGTTTATTTATTTACCTTTGAATTCTGCAAGAAGAAGAAGAGTTGGTAACACCCTACCTTATAATAGGCATGGTTTTAACAACCCTCATTCTAATCTTCCTTCACCACATATTAATGTCGTTGTTCAGATCCCAATTTTTCCAATGGCTATTCAACCACTTAGGAAATTTGTGACCTTTACTTATGGCATCCCATTAGTAATTCCAGTTTATCATGATATTCCTAATGCTGCCATGAAAATTTTTCCTTCATTCACTGGTGAAAATCAGGTTACACCTACAGAGCACATCAAAGATGTTGCAGCCCTATGTGCAGTCCATAATATAACACATGAAGATGTAGCCTTGAGACTTTTAGCTGCATCCTTTAAAGGGAAAGCCTTGCAATGGTATAGAAACTTAGAGATTGGAAGCATAAGAACTTGGGATGAGTTAGGTGGTAAATTGCTGAAACAATTTCAAGATAATTCGGATCATTTATCCCTCATAGAACAGTTGTCTACAATTAAGAGAGCTCCTCATGAATTTATGGCTAGTTTTAATATCCATTTTGCTAGAACTTGGGAAAGAATTCCAGCAAGTGTCAAGCCTCAAGCTGACCATGCTTTTCTTTATTATCTTAGAGCCCTAAATAGTGATATTTCAACTATGATTCAGTCTATGGGAGGAGAGACTCTCCCAGCAGCTTATGATATTGCTATCTGAGCTGAAAATAGTCTTATTCAAGCTGGTAAATTGGCACCAAGGCCTTCAATACCTTTTTTAGCAGATTTGGCACCTATCCCACAACCTATCACCATTTTGGAACCTGCTATTGCAGCCCCATCAGATGATGTGTTTAAATATTTGCAGACTATGGGAAACAAGCTAACTTCAATTAGAAAATAGACTTGCATTACCTAGCAGGCCTTATCAAGCTCCTTATCAGCAAAACCAACAAAATAGGAAGCCTTATCAATAGAATCAGAATTATAGACAACCATATTAAGAGAGATAGTTTGACCCAAAGGCTCCTAGTTCATCTAATGCTTTAGTCCCAGTTAATATGGCTACAGAAGAATGGTGTCAACCTTGTAATCAACCTCATTCAGCTGCAAATTGTCCAAATGCATTCCTGAATATAAGCCTTGTTGCACAACCTCAACCTGAAACATTGTTCATGCCTCAAATGGAGGGTGGGAAGCAAGAAACTCATGTTCAGAAAGCACCTGAACAGAACTTGGTCAGTTTTAGTGAAGATGATTTTATTGCAGTTACTACTAGGGCCCAAGAAAAGGCCCAGGAAAGTCAAAAGTTTCAAAATAGACCTTTTTGCCCACAGTCACAGATAAAACAACAACTACAGGCCAAAAATCAGCTAACATTTTGTTGTTCCTCAGAAAACAACAGGTGTTTCAGCTGGTAAAGAACAACAAAAATAGTTACAACCTGATCCAAGAAGATTGTTTATACCTCAGATATCAAAAGCAGCTGAAGCAGAGTCAGTTTTCACCAAAGCCTATGCTAAAACAGTAGAATCTGTTTCCAAAACCCGTTCTTTTAACATTGTTGATGTAATGAAAAATCATAATGTTAATATCTCAATGTGGGATGCTCTAAGTATTCCAGGACAATAGGAGTTACTTTCTCATGAACTTGCTAAGCTGTAGATTTCTTCAAAAACAACAGAAAAGGAAGTTCAAAAAGCAGACATGGTCCTTGGAACAATGGAACAAGACCGCATTAAAGAAGTTAAATGGATGGTTCAAAAGGTCTTAAATGCTCATGATATCAAGAAGCCACCACCATTTTATTTATCTCTGATTATTGGAGATCATTTAGTTCATAACTGCATGGTTGACAGTGGTGCAAGTAGCACAGTTATGCCAAAAGCAATTGTAGAAAAGTTGGGCCTGCAGTATGAGCCTACAGAGAAAAGTGTGTTGTAGCTAGACGGGACAACAACTAATACAGTTGGTGTTATCAGAAACCTGGAAGTAACTTTACATGCTTGTCCCAATGTTACAATTCTACAAGATGTGACTGTTGTAGATTTGCCTCCTTATTTTTCCTTATGTTTATCACGAGATTTTACAGCAAAAATAGGAGGTTATCTTTCTTCAGATTGGTCATTTTTGTTCTTTACTACATGATATGGAACTAAGGTTACCATAAATTCAGAGCCTCTGGCTAGATTTCATATTGAGCCTCATGCTTCAAATGCTGCAGCAAATTACTCAATTCTAGATCAGTCTGATTTCGATGTTACAACTCATGTTTCCACACTTGATGGTGTTTCTAATCTATTTATGGATGAAAAGACTCAAGAAGAACATGCCTATGACCCTTTTAAGGAAGTGGAAGAATATTTTTTTGGTGTTTATTGCTTGCATGAAGAAAATGCACCAATTCCCTTGCTGTCCAAAATAGAAGAAGCAACAGAAGGGCTATGGAAGCTTCACTTCGATGGAGCCAAAAATAAGAAAGGACAAGGTGTAGGTTTAATGCTTACTTCCCCTTCAAATGAAAGGTACTTTTCAACTTTAAGTTTGTAGTTTTCTTGTACTTGTAATGTAGTTGAATACGAAGTGTTAATTCATGGCTTGCAATGGGCTAGAAAGAGAGGTATCAACACTTTACAAGTTTTCAGAGATTCAGAATTAGTTATTAATCAAGTGAAAAACTTTAATGTGTGTAAGAATTCATTGTTGAAGTCTTACAAACATAGAGTTTCAGACTTAATGGATGATTTTGATGCTATTAACATTCAATCTGTCCCAAGAGCTGAAAATAAGCATGCAGACAAACTTGCAGCAGTTGGTGCTAGCTTTGATGTACTAGAACATATTGAAAACAACAAGGTACAACCACATATTAAATTAATTATCAAACCTTCAGTGCCTGACAATGGAGAGAATTGACAGGTTTTCAAAGATGATAAACAAATTTGTAGATTTTTGCATCAAGAGGCTGAATTTTCTATAGTAAATCAGGAAAAACTGCAACACTTCTATGGTGATCAGATTGTTTATTTAAGAAAAACATGTTGCCTCAAGGATTGGTCACTCTAGAAGACATTTTCAGTTCTGATGATCAGTTAAGAAAGGACAAAGGCAAGATTTTCAACTCACACAGATAACTATGAAGAAATCTTGGTGGATGATGACAAGAAACTACTTATTGGAAAGGTATGTTCTTTAGCTGAAAAATAGTCATTTATCAAATTATGTAAAGAATTCAGAGATGTTTTTTCCTAGAAGTACCAAGATTTGAGAGGGTTTGATCCAATTTTAGCTCAGCATACAATAGAATTACAGCCAAATTCCAAGCCAGTTAGGAAGAAGAAAAGGCCTGTAAATCCAAAAATTGAGCCATTGATGAGAAAAGAATTATCCAAGTTAATCAAATCAGGTATTATTTTTCCAGTCAAGCATTCAAGTTGGGTAGCCAACCTTGTTCCTATTCGGAAAAAGAATGGAGAAATCAGATTATGTGTGGATTTTAGAGATCTTAACAAGGATTCATTGAAATATCACTATCCACTACCTAACATGGATCAAATTTTGAGAACAGTTTCTAGGTTCTGATAGACTATCTCTTTTGGACGGTTATAGTGGATACAATTAGATTCTAGTCTAAGAAGAAGATAGATACAAAACAACTTTTACCACCAAGTGGGGTACTTATGCTTACAAAAGAATGCCTTTTGGCCTTTCAAATGTTGGTGCAATGTTTCAACGTGCAATGGACATGGATTTTCATAGCTTACTAAATAAATGCATATTGGTTTATTTGGATGATGTTACCGTATTTTCAAAAAATTCTGATGAACATCTAATACATTTAAGGCAGACTTTTCAGTTATGCAGACAGTTTGGAATATCATTGAATCCCAAAAAGTCTATCTTTTCAGTACATCAAGGTAAATTACTTGGTCATATTGTTTCTAAACAAGGTTTAGCAATTGACCCTTTCAGAATTGAAGCCATATCACAACTATCATTGCCTCATCACAAGAAGGCATTACAGAGCTTTTCTGGGAAAAATCAACTTTGTTAGAAGATTTGTTCCAGATTTTGCAGCATTGGTTAAACCATTGACAACTATGTTAAAGAAAGATAAAACTTTCTCTTGGACCAAAGGGGGAGAAAAGGGTTTGAAGCCATCAAAACAGCCATTTCTCAAGCTCCTACTCTTGCAAATCCAAATTTTGATAAAGATTTTACAATGTATGCACTTGCAGGAGCTGAAACAATTTCAGCCATATTAACTCAGGTTAATGATGAAAATATTGAGCAACCAATTGCTTTCTTTGGAAAAAGTTTGCATGACTACGAAACAAGGTACACTTTTCTTGAAAAACAAGTACTTTCAGTAGTCAGAGGACTAAATAATTTTAAGTACATGCTTTAAAACAATAAGATACATGTTCTTGTTTCTCATCCAAGTGTAAAAGCTTTCTTGTTAAATAAAGAATTGAATGAGAAGAGAGCAAGGTTGGATAACGAAGGTTATGGAATATGATGTTGATATTCATGTTGTGAAAATAGTTTGAGGTAAAGGTTTGTGTGAGCATCTAATTGCTGATATGGAAAAATAACAGGCTATAGAATTAGAAGATCCAGAACAACATGCTGAAGTTACGTATCAGCAATCAGATAGCATGGTGCAACCAAGAAAATTAGCAACCTGAGCTTATTCAAGAAGTTCAAGAATCAAGATGGATGACTGATTTAGTTAATTATCTACAACATGGCACTTATCCAGAAGGTATGGACAAGAAAAAATGAAGATATTTCAGGTTACAAGTTGTACCTTATGTTTTTATTGATGGTGTGTTATTCAAAAGAGATATAAATGAAATCTTGTTGTGATGTGTTGATTATGATAGAATTCAACAATTATTATCCAAATTCCATGAAGGACCTGTAGGAGGTCATTTTTTAGCACGTACTACAACCTTAAAAATTATGAAAGCTGGTTACTATTGGCCCAACATATTCAAAGATTGTTTCAAATGGATTAGAAAGTGTAAGAAATGTGCTTTCTTTGTTGGAAAAGAACGTTTAGCTTCACTTCCCCTACAACCTATTTCAGTGGATCAACCATTCATGTAGTGGGGTCTTGATTTTATTGGCATGATAAATCCACCTTCATCACAAGGACACAAGTGGATTTTGACTGCTACAGATTACTTTACACACTGGACTGAAGCAATAGCTTTGAAAGATGCTAATGAAACTTCGATACTATCCTTTTATGAAGGTATAGTTTACAGATTTGGTGTTCCAGCAACTATCATTTCAGATAATGCCTTAGCATTTCTTGGTGCAAAGGTAACAGATTGGGCTATCAAGCATGAAATTTATTTAAGTACGTCATCTAATTATTACCCACAAGGTAATGGGTTAGCTGAAAGTACTAACAAGAATATTTTAAGGATCATCAGAAGAACACTCAAAGATAACCAGAGAGCTTGGCATCTAATGTTGAATTCAACACTTTGGGATGATAGAGTGACTCCTAAAAGATCAGTTGGAAATTCACCATACAATCTTGTTTATGGAAGAGAGCCAAGACTGCATATTTTAGTTGAGTTATCTACTTTAGATTTTCTACATCAGATCGAGCTACTTGAGAATGAACCATTGCAGGTTCTTTATGCAGAATTGATGGAATTATAAAAGCTGAGAGATCAAGCTCATTTAAACATGGAAAAGAATAAAAAAAAGATGAAGAAAACTTTTGATAAGAAGGCTAAGTTCAAAATCTTCAATGAAGGAGACATTGTGTTGAAATGGGATGTTGATCGTGCAAAGCCAGGAAACCACACAAAATTTGACACACTCTAGAGTGGTCCTTATATGATTTCAGCTTGTAAGGAACATAATGCTTTTCAGTCTTTCAAGGCTGAATGGAGAGGAACTTCCCATTCCTGTGAATGGTATGTTTCTCAAAAACTGTTATTGAAAATCCTCAGTGTTTTGTTTAGAGTAGGATTTTCCCTTTTAATAAGTGTAGTTCTTGCACATTGCATGCTTTTAAAATTCAATAAAGTGCAATCATGCACATGGTCTTGTTTACCAGATCCTTTCCTAGTTTTAGTTTTTTTGGAAGGGTTGGACCTTCAGAAGGCATATTTTGATTACATGCTTTGGACTCCATGCCCAATGGACAAGAGAAAGGCACTGGTCTATAAGCTAGTACAGGTAGCTTTCCCTGCAGGATAACCAGAAATGTTGACAATTTTTGCACTCGTGAAAAAATGGGAAACTCAAAAATTCATTACGATGGATGATATTGGTGAAGTGAACCTAAGCTAGGGGAGATTCTTTGAGTTTTATATATTTTCTATTGGATTAATTAATGACTACATGTAATTTGTAGCTATGTGTTCTGTTACAAAATCATAACAGATCACATAGTCTGTGATTTCATGTTTGTCTTGAGCAGAAAAACACAAAGGCCCCGAAGGACAGATGTGTAATCTTGATGAAGCATAGAAAATACAGAATAAATGAAGTGTTAAGTTTTGGAACAACAATAAGAGTTGCAAATTGCAGTAATCAAATTTCCATTAGCTAAAGTTACATAATTTAAATTTCTTTCCTTCATGATTAAATTAAGGATTCAATTATGTTATTGAGTTGTTTAATTCATTATACATTTTCATATAAAAGATGAAATGCAGAAGGAAGTACACAAACTCAGTTTCAAAATTCAATGTTTTATTCATAAGGAATTTCAAATGTTTCCCACACAAGTGTGGGATGTAACTCAAACAGTAAATCATAACTACTGAAATAGAAGGTGCATGTGCATGAAAATAAATTGTAAATGAATATGAAGGAACCCATCATTGACCTTAGGTTTCTTTAACATTTTGTTGCTCCATATTCTAGCTCCAGGACTTTGCTCCATCTTCATCCTTGTTATTCAACAATGGCATTGTACCTAAAAAAAAAAGGAAATAGTCGTCAATCACGAGATCAAAGATGTTATCATATTCCTAGTACTATCCAATCTTCATGCAAATGCAATCTCCTAGCATATTAGGAGGTATGACTACAGAAAAGATAAAGGCAATCATTAATGTACAGTTCACAACAATTTGAAAAGTACTATCTAGTAGAAGTCTTTCATGGATATTCAAAATCAATTCAGATGAAAGATATAGAAAGGAGAGAAACCAGAAAATAACTATGGAACAAAAGAGAGGCCAAAATTAATGTTTTCTAACTAGTTTGTCTAAATGTACAGGTACATGTAAGAAGAAAGAAAGAAACACTAATTGTTGTGTTACAGTTTCTAACAACTGAATTAAAATTACAAGTTATTTCCAGTTGGCAAACTGAATCCTGAGAAAATTTAACAAGGTTCAACATGTGCTTGTACTTTTAATTGCACTCAAATTTCACAGAAATTCAATTTCAGTGTTGACAAAAGATAAAATATTTTAAAACATAAAATACAAGAAAGTATGCAATACATTGTCTGGATAATAAAGCTACAACAATAATAGATATTGGAATCAAGAAAAGCAATTACATATAAATTGAGAAGTAAATTTCATCAATGTAAGAGATATAGACATAATGCATCCATGAAACATGTTGTTTCAAAGAACTAATAAATGAAGTAGAGTTTTACAGATAACAGTCAGAAGGGTAAATACAAAAGAGAGTTGTTATGGAAAGAAACAAGTTATAGAAAGACAAGATTTCAAATGTCTACTTTAGTACAATTCCTTCAGAAGATAAGTACAAGATTTATGGCAATCAAAGGGTAATATTCTGATGAAAGATTCCTCAAAGTACACAATGCAATTTCAGATTTCAAGGTTAGTATGGACATTACACAGATCTCACATTCAGTATGAAATCAAAATCATGAATAAAGAACAAACTTCATAGTACAAGAAATGATTCAAACAATTACAGTTTGAAACATTTAGATAGATACGTAGTTATATTTCAGATAAAGCCTATCAAACTAGTTGAAAGTCAAACACAATAATGTTTTGGAATTAAAGAGTTCTCAAGAAATATACATTACTTAGTGATCAAATTCAGATTGTATAAGTCATAATTTGAGAAAGAAAATACAGAGCTTCCCTTACAGTTAACTCAGAGTTATTGTCAAGCTTAACGATTATCAGATCAAATTTTAGTTCAACTTCTTGAATAAGCTTATATAGCATAAAAGAAGATATCTATCTCAGTAACATATATATTCATGAGTTTCTCAAAGTATGAGATCTACAGTGTTTTGGAGATTACATCATATGATCTCAAAGTCAGAAGTAGCTACATTTGACTAGAAGTTGTCATAACATCATCAAGTGTTGAAAAGAAAAACTGCAAGCATAGAAACGATAAGTCAAGCCTTCATCATTTGAAGTTCCCAAGATCATTATGATAAGAGATCTGCAGTTGAGATATACACCACGTGAGAAATGAAAATGTTCAAATGGACGTTAGAAACTTAAAAAATTGAAGATAGAAAAACTGAAGCTAACATTTGGAGTAGAGCATAATGTAGAGCAAGTAAGAACTCTATCCAGGGTTTCAATATTCTAAAACTCATGGTTGAATTTCTACGTCATGAAAACCAATAAAACAAAGCAAACTCTGCAGTTCATTTGCACAAAGGTTTCACGGTGAAACCGTAAAATAAATGGAGATAAATCCTCGAATTATTTTCGGGAGCTCTTTTGAAACTTAGAAACCATAGGTAAATTAAAAGTAAAGCTACAAAGTCTGAATAAGGTGCGTTTTAAACAAAAAAGCCCACATAACAAATATTTTCATACTTTCCTTCTGAATACAAGTCATTTCATGAATCAAAAAAGTAATTACAACGTAACAGTTTTAATTATCATGCAAATCCATGAAACACTCATTGAAATCAGTGCAGGAATAATTTGAGTAGTAACTCACGTTTTTGAGGTCAGAATCAATGCAAATATTGAAATTATGAAAATAGAGTTGGATTTTGAAATTACCTAGGCCCTTTTTAGCTCAAAGATCATGAAGACAAAGATAGAAGTCTGAAAAATCTAAAATACGAAGAGGTATTCAGTAAAAAATTAAGCTTACCTTCAAACAACAACCATTTACACTGAACGAAGTCCAGAGTGAGATACAATGGAGGAAAAGATATGAAAGAATATGTTATGCATGCATAACCAAGCTTTTTAAATCCAAACTTATAGAGTTTTTGACCTTCCAGAACTCAAAGAGTTTCAAACCTTGAAGTATTCAAACCCTCACAGTATACAGACACACGAGCACTCAGAAAAAAAATCTACATAGGAAACCAAACTCAAAACTCTCACAATGAAGATCTGATAGGGATCTTTCCTTCCATGAAAGCTCCAAAAAAAAACTTTCAAGCTCAAGAATAAATGAAACACATAATGTATTAAAACAAGAGCCTCCTTTGAAAGCTACAAAAATGTATTAAACATGAGCCCGAGATCTATAACAATTGAAAAATGGCCATGACCACAGTGATCTTGCTCATAGAAAAAATGAGCTCAAAATAGAGGAAAAAATCAACAAAAATAAACAGATATACAAAACCATAGAGAACCATTTTCTCATGCAAGATCAGAGCTTAAGAAATATCAAAAACATTGGCTTCCTGGAGCAATTTTTCCAATGGCTTCACCGCTCTTAATTAGTAAGTGATAATGAGAACTGATAAGATCAATGAGATTTTAAAACAAAACTAACTAATTTGAGTTAAAGATTGATGACAATAAACCAATAGTACAAAAATCAATGGTATTAGATCATCACCTAAGCCAACCACCTAGGTTAAAGATCCATGGTGGTGAAGATCAAGTATACAAGATCAACTTCCGTAGAGCAGTTGCCAAAATCAAAGGAAAACTAAAATTACCATGGTCTGCTCCTCACCTACCCTTATTAGATCAATGGGTCAGGATCAAAAAGTACTCAAAATCAATGGCCATAAACCATTCACCAAGTTCAAAGCAAAGGTAAACCCTAACCACAACCGAGTTATCCTCGAAAGGAGAACCAGCGACAAATCTCAAGGGGTGAGTCACCATGGGAAAGGGGCCAGCCCATATCATTAAAAAAATCATTGCATTTTGACCTTGGTTAAGGTCCTAAACATATGCCAAAATACCATAATACTTGGAAACAATTACTATGTAATGATAATCAAAAGGTGGCCGAGTATATAGTATGACTATGACAACCAAAAAGGTGGTCGATTATATAGTATAGAAATGTTTCGAAATGACCCCTTGTTTATTTTAAATCATAATAATATTCCAAGTCAACAAAGGAGGTCAAATCTAGAATGAAGACCAATGTTCACAACAAAGGTGGTCCCCATAGTGGGAGTTTTAGAAATCAGACAACAAAATTATGTGCACAAGTGTAATTCTTCATGTGACTTGTTATCTCTTGAAAGTGCACCCTGTAGAGAGATGGTTTCAGGTTTTCTAAGATTGCAAAATTTATCTCTCTTTCGTATATACAATGGAAACACCTCAGGACTGTGGGTATACCTATTTTGAGGTGAGTCTCCGGTATCAAGGCTAGTTCCTTATTGATGTATCCTAAAATAATTTTCTACAGGGTTTGAGGATAACAATTGACTATAAATAGATTAAAAACTAGGGTGATATGCCAAACTTGTATGAGGTATTTGACTTAGCACATGCATAATTGATATGAGAATTAGTTCTTGATGCACAAGCCAATAGTTTTCTGTAGAATATTAAGGAAAACACTTTGATGTATTGAGGGAGAGTATCACAACAATAATTTTAAGTTACACATGCACATTAATATCATGTAGAAATTAGTAAATTTGCAATAGGGTAGGATGATTAATCAGGTAATTCAACATTCACAAGGTTTAATAAAACATACACAAGACTACAAATAATAGGAAAGGAAGAATATACTTCTCATTTAGAGGAAAAAAATAGCAAAATATCCTTCAACACTCCTATATCTAAAAATGCATGCCCTGTGCTTTGCTAATACACACAATATATAGAAAAATTATTGTTCTAATTTTGAAAAACTTGGGTGAATAATTCTGGTAATAACAAACCTTGCTTGATGAGAAAGTCTCCTTCTTTGTGCATATAATTTATGTTTTCTTATGCCTGATGTGACATCTACAACTTCCCGATCCACTTGCCCCCTTGGAAGCACATGCAAAATATTATCTCCTTGTATGTGAACAAAATTTATTCCATTAATCTATAATACTTTACCAAATTCATCCAATGTGTGGGGACAAGTTTTTTATTTCAATAATTGATCTTTGTCATTTGATTTTGACCCACATAAAGGCCCATCATTACACATGTAGTTTATCCTTGTGATTATCTCTTGCGTAGATAAGATAATAATACCCCTTTGATAATCCTTCGGCCTTTGATCATAGCATATTGTGTATATACTAACTTACCTTTTTGGTGCCATCATTGTATTGTAATTTATCAAAAAAAATTTTGTTGCACTGAGATTTTAGACTTTGGAAAGGTCAATATGTAATGATTTTTTAAATGATTAGGGTTGGCCCACTCCAACGAGGACTCACCCCTTTGCATTTTTCGGTGGAATTATTAGCTAACCCTTGAATAAATTGAGAGTAACTCAGGGTTCTGTGTGGGAATTGATCACTGATTACCGACCGTTGATCTATGTCCTTGATGATCTCACACCATTGATTTGTGCACCCTCGATTAGGGTTTCAACCATGTAATTAAAATGGACGGTGACCATGGTTATGGTTTTAGGTCATTTATTGAAGTACCCATTTCATTCTAGCCTTTGATTATATGATCCATGATTACCTGATGATTGCATTATGAGTTAGCATTTAATGTTAACCATCGATTTTTTTACTTTCTGAAGCTCCACCGTTGATCTTTCGAACCATGGTTAGAATGATGGTTTGTATGAGGTTGAGTTGGATTGATAAAACAAATCAACCCTAACTCATTGTTTAATTTTTATTTCTCATTTCATGGGTAAAGCACAGATTTGTTTCAGGCCACCATTATTGAATTGTCGAGCCCAATTGGTTATGCTATATATTTTTTTGTTCTTTTCTCTATCCAGAGTTCTTAAAACTCAATTGCCACCATGATTACTCTAGTTTGAAGCTTATTTTGGTCATTATTGCCTTGGCATTTTTCACCTTTTGGATATTTTGCGTTGTAGTTTCCATTATTAATTCTCTTAATCTCTAGCTCATTGAAGTTCACCATTTGAAAGGAATCTTGAGCTTTTGATTCCACGACAATGATCACTACAGATCCATGGCATGATTTGACTAAAGAAAAGGGTAAGTCACTATTATTTGATCACAAAATTTGTTTGTTCCTACCAGTATTGGCCTCAATATGTATTGATATTTTTCCTTTTCCCATCATATTTCTTGTGTTCCCTCGGAGATTTCAATTTTGAAACTCATTCTGGGTCATTTCTTTTCATGCTTTATCACTCTAGTATTGGAGGGATTGGAGATTTTCCCAAAATCAGTAAGTTTGAGTTCTTCATCCTTTATATTCCTATGTTTCATATTTTCAAAGGGTATTCTTAGCATTCAAGTTCACCTTAGAACTCATTTGGGATTTTGTACTGTTGGATGTTTTTCTTTCTTTTTCATCTAAGTTATATGTATTTTTGCATCATGGGTTATTTACTTAAGCTCTATTTTTTCTCTTACTTGGACCTATAATTCGATTCCTCCTTATTAGAATGGCTCACTATTTGAAATTTGTTCCTTAGTCATGATTCGACCATCATTTTCTTGAAGAGCTTATGGTTTACTGTGGTATGTGTAATGCTTTTCAGGGATGTGTTTCATCCCGAGACTGTAATACCTTAATTCTTTTGAATAACTTCAAAGTGTCACCTTGCTCAAACTCTCAAAATCTGACACCTTGCTTGAGGTTATATTTGCATTTTTCTTGACTCTAATACCTATATCTGGGGTCTCATATTACACCGAGTATTCAACCATCTCTATATGCTTTTCTGAGTACACAGAGACTTGCCTCAAATCCTTTCTGGGTTGTTCTGAGTACTGTAACTGAGCTCTGTGTTGTTGTGGTTTTTGAAAAAACGGAGTCGTTTCTTTTTAAACTTGCTTGATCCTATTGATTCCTTTTATGGTCTTGATTACAACTCTTATAACTTGACTTGTTTCTATGAATGCATCTTTCTGATAATATTACACCTGAACTTGGTTTGTTTATTTTCCTGAATGCATTGTGCCAAAATTTTCCTATCCTTGAGTTGCAATATATATATCAATATGTAACTTATCAACTCTAGATGGCTATTGAATTTTTTTTCAATTATACAGAAACTTTGTTGTAGAAACTATTCTCAAAATTCTTATAATCATTTTCTAGAAGTCAAACTTTTGATATTACCACCATAGATGATATTTGGGTTGTTTTTTTTTCTTTGTGTGATCTATTGATTTATCATTTCTTCCTATACTCTTGTTTTAAGTACAAATATGATATTGTTTGAGCTCTGCACTTTGTCAAGTTAACACTTTTGGAATCATAATTGCGTTATGTGTCACTCATTCATCTATTTTTTACTAATCATTTCTTGATCTGATTCTTTCAATGTTGAACCTAAAAATCTAGTTGTTGAACAATAGAGGCTTGAAAAAGGCATGCTATTTTGAGAGTTCGTTGTATTGGAAGCTCTATTTACCATTCCCTAAAATGGTTTCTCAATTTTATACTTTTATGTTCTATAAAACTATGAATCTTGCATTTGTATCAAGATCTGAAGCTATACTATAACATTATGTGCACTTGATACTTAATTCATTCTGAAAATTGTACTTAGGATGGCTACGCTTTGGAAGATTACCTTGAAATTTCATTTTGTTCAGTTGTTAAGCTATAATGAGTGCTCTAAAGTTCCTTCACGTTAATGACTGAAAGTTTAATTACCATTGGATGAATGAAACTATTTCAATTATTTATATGGTAATCTTTCATCCTGTTATAGCTACATACCAGTATGAGGGTAGAATTTTTTTATTTTTTTTATACTTATTTGATTATCCTATGTGATCAAGATGAACCATTTTTATTTGAAGATTCATTATTCAGAAGATCTGTACTTTGTAAGAATCTACTTATTTGAATTTGATGTTTTCTTGATGGAAATATAGGCTTGTTCATTGACATTCTTCAAACTACAACATTAGTACTTTGATTGCTCTTGCTTTCATGAGGTCTTTGTAGGTTGTACGACTTTCATTTTTTTATTTTTTTTACAAATGATTTCAACTGTACTTCTCTAAATGATGTTATCTTTGCACTGTACCTAGAAATGTCAATTTGGTCCTTTCTTTCTCATTTCTACTGTAACACTTCTTTCCTTTAAGATGGTAACTGTATCCTTCATCTATTGAATCATGGCTTTTTGTTGGAAGCTGAAAGCTGGTAACTGTTACTTTGATCATGTCATGCATTATCTACTTTCTGCATTACTATTTGATTTATATACAACTTTCAAGCATGTATTAGTTTGAAAAGAATGATGGAAAGGTGTAAAATGTCCATTTTACATGGCAAAGCCCTGTCAAAAGTTTCTCATATTTCCTTTTTCATTTTGTTTAAGTTGTAATTTTATCTTTCCAGTTAAATTTAGCTTGAAACATGTACTATTATCTTTGTATGGAAGTAAGCATGCAAGTTTCTCCTCTAATCTACACTGTAACTCCTTATTTTCTAGAATAACTACTGAACTATGAGTTACATTATTCTTTCATACCATTATGTACTTGTGACTTATTCTAACTTGATGTACTATAGGATGGAAGTCATTTTACTTTGTTTTTATGCAATATTTATCCAACAGTGATGACTGTAAGACATGATTTTATTTTATTCGTCACTGCAACATGTACCTACACATTTAAGAAAATAGTGAGAAAATATTTAGGGTTTTTTCCTCTCTTATTTTCCATAGTTTTTCTTTTCTTCTCTTTCTTTATTTTTGAGTGAATAAATCATGTATGCCGTTACAGAAAAGGTCTTTTATCATTTGTGCCTTTGATCCTCATGTAATTTATACCTCCTGTTGTTAAGAGATCCACCTTAATTAATTTGAATAGTCTAGGAATATGGACTAACCCTGACCTCTATTCTGACAGTTTTTCCTATTCTATTTTCAGGTAGAATGCCTTTTTCCAAGCAACGAAGATGATAATGGAACAAAGTTGGAGCTGAAGATGTATCAACCTTTTGGTATCCAAATTTTTTCTAATTTTCAAGCTGAGTAACAACAAAAATTGGAAATGGAGCTTAGATACAGATAGATCATAATGTGTGTCATTTTATAGCCAAGGATGAGATCTAATTGGCCCTTTATCCTCAAATTTGTGGAGATATGGATAGCACCTTCAAGAAGATTTGACTTGTCCTCATTACTTTAGGCCATGACTTTCAACCAGGGTGAGAGGACCTTTAGTGTAACCTCTGTTTGAAGAAGGAGATGGAAATATCCTTCTTTTGGAAAAATTTTATGAAGAAAACCTTGGGAAAATAAGGTCAATACTCTATAATTTAACTCTTAAGAGTTGTCACTTCTAAAAGATGGAGATATTTTGAACACAAGGCTAAGGTTATTGAATACATTAAGAAATCTTGATTGTTCTGCATATTTTATTGAATAGATTTTGTTCCTTTGTTAATATACAGGTAAAACAAGGGTAATTTAGGATGGATTCATGTTTTTTGAATGATTTCGATGGGAGATGAAGAAGGATAAAGTTGATTATACCAAATCTTTGAGGGGCTTCACAACAGTGGATAACTCAACAATAGAAAGCTTGAAAATAGTTAAGGCATCACTTCAACCAGAAGGTGTGCTTCAGTGGAGTCCCAGATCAGCACGTTTTCACACAATCTTTGAGACTCTAACACGAAGGCTCAAGTTTAAAGACTCAATTAAAAACCAAAATCTCTGATCAATCATGCCTAAGGTACACCCAAAGACTTACAAACAATCTTTATCAACAAATTATAGTGAATTGATTTCAAATTTGTTTATCTCATTATAAGATGAAGGCTCTTCTTTAAACGAAATTACAAAAACCACTAAACTATCACATGACTGAGATCCTGTGTGATTTCACAAAGATATCAAAGTAATATTTCAATTGGAACAAGTAAAAATACTTGCAGACAATCTGAAACAAAGTAGACACTAATTACTCCAAGATTGACACAAATTAATTTCAAAATTGCTTAGATTCATTAGCAGGGGAAAGCTTCAAGTGAAATCTTAGAGCTTGTCAATGGCTATACATCTGCAACAAACTTGACATGATAGAAAATCTAACATAAGGAAATTAATAGGTTATCTCGGATTGGTCTCTCAGAAAGATGGATCTCTCAAATTTTCTCTTAAGAATTCAACCACCTAACCATTTGCAAGAGTATTATAATTGCATTTATACATTTCACTAGCTCACTCATTTTATCCCCAAAAAAGAATAATATTCAAGGGACCTTTGCTTGTTACCAATTTTCCTCAAAAAGTGACGTTTAACAAATTCACATCCAAAATCTATCAGGTGGACAAATTGTGAATTGATCACACTTCTTGCACTCTCGAATAATGACTAGGATGCCATGCCACAACGTTTTGGCAGTAATTTAATCATTATGAATTCTATCATGTGAAGAAATCCCCTTTTTAATCATTTTCTGAGGCTCTGTATAGCTGGATCTGACAAGTAATCCTTTTTGCTCTTGAGGAAACACCTTTTTCATATTTTGCGCCTGTAACCTTCATCATTTCATCCTTTTCCCCCTCTTTCCTCTGCAACTCTATCATGCATCCATCTTCTCTAGTAATTCACATTTTTGCAAGTGCCTGAGAAACTCTAACTTCAAAATATCAATCTTAACAATCCTTGGACTCATAAATTAAGTTTCAAATCCATTTAATTGCACTTTACAGACAAAAATGACAAGGAATTTCATCAAAGAACGATGAAAAACAATGTGTATTTACGTCTCTAGGAGTCTTGGAGCACAAAATGCAGAAAAATAGACGCAATACACAGCAACCATTGATTCTACCCCTTCTCTACTTTATATCATAGTCATCCATGTGTTTTCTTGGTGCAACTACAAAGGATAAGTATAGGGGCAAGTTTACAAACAAGTGCGGGCCTTCCACGTGCCCTGGGCCTAAGAAAAATGCATTTTGGCCTTTGAAAAGTCTCAGTGTAAAAAGGAGCCAATGGAAGCCTCCATATGTCTCAATGGTGCATTTTGAGATGGTCCCCAAAAGAAGAGACCCCAAAAAAGTGCGGACTCGCAACGTGTCCTAGCTCGAAAATTTGTTAAAAAAGTTGAAGGTTCAACGGAAGCTGCCATGTGTCTAGGGTTCAAGACATTTTTCTTTGGTCGTTGAAAATTCCAAGAAAAGGATAGAGTGAGAGGAATCCTCCAAGCATCCTCCTGACGCTTCTTCAAAATAAAACCTAGGGTCCGGTCCCTAAATAGGGACAGTCCCCAATGCGTCCTAGGCCTTTAGGTTGCTTAAAAAGTCTAAGTTTGGGAAGACGCCGACCCTCCACATGTCTTCAGGCGCAACTTCGAGATGGTGCCCAAGAAGACCCTGAACAAGTGAGGCTCACCACGTGTCCCAGACAAGTTAGAAAATTACTTTGAAAAGTAATTATAAAGCGAAGCTGGCGGAAGCCTCCACATGTCTCCATGTTGCAATTATTAAGGTGGGACCCTAAGGTGGATCCTCAAATGAGCGTCTACCCTTCATGTGTCCATGGTCCACCAAAGTTGTTCTGGCTGCATGAAAAAATTGTTTAATTCTGGGCAAGGCAACAAAATCCTCCACATGTCTCCCTAGCACAACTCCAAGGCCAAACCAAAAAGAAAATTTTTAGGTGAGCACTCGGCCCTCCACGTGGACAAGATTTGAGTTGAATTGGGCCTTAGATATTTCAAAGTGCCCCGCTAAGCCACATTCAACCAAAAAGGGCCACATTTCCACTAGATGTTGAGATGTAAATTTGATGGGAAAAATACACCGTCAAACCGTAAAATGATAGGAAAATCACCATTTGCAGCCCGGAAATGAATCTTTCTTTCACAGACAGAGAGTTTGGAAATGATATAAGGCCCAAATATGATCCTCTGAGCCACATCCAATCACGTTTCCACAGATATTTGGGACAAAAATGACAGGGAAAACAAAACGATGGTTTCTGTGGAAGGGAAAAAACCCTGAGTTTTTGCACCCAAGTTACAAATCTTTCATCATGGACAGAGGAACTAAAAGCAAATTCCTAGAATTTAAAGTGATCCTTGACTAAAGGAAGGGACTAATTATGGAAACCAAATGGAGGACATAGTTTTCATGCATTAATATGGGGAGATAGAAAACACGATAGACCTCGCAAACTGAAGAATTTCAAGGAACAAATGGGGCAAGACCAAATTGAGCACCAACATTGGCTGTGAATTAAGGGAGGATGGAATGAACTCCTTGTGAGTGCTACAAGAATGAAATAGATGATTCCAAGTGCCAAAAATAGACCATTGGGTAATGGATTCAAGTGAATAAGCTTGGAGAGAAGTAATAATAATAACCAACTCCCCCCAAGGATGAACTGAGAAACCAACAAAATGGAGCACCATGAACAGTGGACAAACAAATGAGGTAAAAACATGAAAAGTTAGAAAGAAATCAAAGACTATACACTGTACAATGGAGAGCATACCTTAATTCAAAGAAACAGAATCAAGTAAAATTTCAAGTGTTGCCATTCTAGGATATAGACATAGCATGCCTAATGCTAGTTTTTCAGAGAATGTATGATTTGATGTATTTGGTCATATTGAATAAGTTCTTCTCACTAAAATGCATCAAATTTAATGTTGCCACTTATCTTCACATGTTTCCAATGAATATGCACAATGATCCCCAAGGTGAAAGCCTATGGTTCATGTCTTGTTAAACAACTTCTTAAGGTTGTATTTGAAATCAAAGTCCTAAATGAAAATGCAATTCTTTCTTCAAAAATATATGTTACTCAATAATCCAGGATTGATTGACCGGGAAGTCATAGGTCTAGGTTATTTATCAAGGGGTTCAATTTGTTAACAAAATGTAACATACTTGTAAATGAAGAAGGAAAAGCTTGAGTTCCTATAGAACTCAAGATAGGCATTAGTATGCTCTTTTGACCAGGTGATGATCTAGCAGTGCTTGCAAACAAAAATTTCAGTCATGGTCATCAAATACATGTCAATTTGAACACTTCCACCAGGTTCTTCTTGATCCCAAAAAGTTTTTATGCTATACGAAGCTTTTCCATTTGGCTTGGGGAAGTTAGAAGCAATTTCAAATTGATCAATTTTCACATTTGTTACCAAGATTTGAGACTCTAAATAATGTATTATCAGCATCAATCTTAGCTTGCACACATGTTGCATATGAATTGGATTCTAATCCATTGTATTCCATCAAGTTCATAACTGGTATTGTTACTTTACTTAATGTGATCTTCCACTACATTAATGAAAATGCATTAAGATGGTAAATGTGAATCATGATGCTCCAAATGGAAGGATCGTGAAATATAGTGTAATATTAGGTTCTTAAATGGGGCTTCAATGATAAATTATGTGCAAAGGAATGGATATGATCTTTCACTCTGAAGAATGTTTGTATTTTCAATGGATGTTCCAATGTGAAATTGTTTAATCATGGTTACCAATTTAATGAATCCCTCAATATTTGGTTTATACTTTCCAGCAAAATTTCCCCGACAAGACTCCTGTAATGGGAATATCAGGAATGATCTTTGGGGCATTACATTTCTGAAATTCATCTAACAGATTTTTCTTCTCTGAATCCCAAAATAAGTAATGACGTATTTTCCATGCTAACTTAGGAGATTTTTCTTAACTCAAATGTTCAGGGCTCATAGATGTTGAATAAAATATTATATCTTCCTAAGACTCAAAGATTTACCATATGTAGGTCATGTGGGAGACAGGTTTCTCCTTTCAATGGGTTTCATAGTAGTTTACATGTTCATCTGGTAGGCTATAAAATTTTTTAAATCTCGAATGGGAATGCAGATATTCAAGATTATCTATTTGGGAAAGTGGATCCTTGGGAACCTTTCTCTAGATGTATCTTTCACCATTGTAGGGAACATAAGCAACATTTAAAGGTTGATCAAGAGGTAAGTGTTATCACCGAATCACAGCACCCCTGGATTTGATCAGATTTCTAGTTTGATCACTCTAAGCATCCAGTGTGATTGGATAACATGGGTACTATCTCCAAGTTGTGGGACTTGCTACTTGAGATAGACCTCCAGAGAAAGCTGGTTCTTGCTCCTAAACTACCTGCCACAATCTACTCTAATGCAGGAGAAACTAGCTATTCTAACCTAAAATTCCAAGGGACCAGAGAGAGAGAATGCATAAAATGAAAGCCTACACTAAAGCGGTGATACACCAGAAAAAGAGGGTGTGAGAGTAATCTCCAAATGTGTGAAATACAGAGGCAAAGTGCACACTAGAAGAGGTGATGACAGTTCACCATAATCCAGCAAAATGCATTCACAACAATATTCCAAGCACACACAATGATAATGAATTCCTGCAAGAACATAATAAATAGACACAATATACTTGTAGAAAGATTAAAGGGGCAAGAAGAATGCAAGGAAACACAGCAGGGGAAGATATATCCACAAACTGATATTTTATTGCTTCATGATATGCACAGTTCAATCTATTACAAGATAAGGGCCTGGATCACCATGCAAGGAGTCCACTACAAGGGCCTGCAACACACTGGCTTCACAAAGCAATTTTGACAGAGCTTTGTTACCCAAAAACTCTCCCCTCTACAATGAGCCCAACACTCCAATTTATAGAAAAAATGAGAAGGAAAAGAGAAGGGAAAATGGAAATCCCGAAATCTGTCCTTCAACCACCTGTAAGAGGCATTAAATTGAGTGGAATGGGTTGTACATTACTTGCAAAAGGCTCCCCATACTGTCCCATGTGCTGCAGCAGAGAAAGAATGATGACCATGCCTCTTAATTGCACTCCCAGCTACCAAATAAAACACTGTTCTGAACCCGGCCACGTTTCCTTAAAAATCTCAATCAATTTCTGATCAAATCCAGAATTTCTTGATTTCTGTGCATCAGGCTCGGAACCACGATTCCAACGGTACCAATTTTGTGCGATTTCGTTGAGAAATGCAAAAGTTATGGCCTTCTGAGTGCGGGCAGCTATTTTGGGCCTGGCAGGCGTTTTCTGTCATTTGACGGGAAAGAGCATTCACTGACTGGAGCCGAACACGTTTCCTTAATTTAAATATATCTACCCTCATTAAAAATAAAAATCGTTTTTGTGGCGTAGAGGACGTCGTGCTCGTTCCAGAAAGTCCAATTTTATCAAAATCGGAGCTCGGAGTCAAAAGTTATGGCCGTTTGAAGTTTCCGGACCAAACGTTGACTTTTCTTCCTGTGACACGTGTCATAATTTGATTGGCTCTCGGCTCCTTCGGATTTTCGCATCCCGGATGTCCCCTTGTCCCATTTGGCATAGTGCTCCTTGTGCTGATTTCGGGCGAACCGGCCGGTTCGCGTCCATTTGTCCCATGCGTCCCTTTTGCCTTCCGGGCTGCCTCGACTCTTCTCGCCCGGTTCGGCCGGTTCGCACATTTTTGGCCCAAATGTCCCAAACCTTTTGGACAATCTTGTTCCCATTTCGGCCGAACCGGCCGGTTCGGGTATTTTTGTTCCACTTGTCCCAATTTGTTTTGGACTGCATGGACTGATTTCGGCCGAACCGGCCGGTTCGGGTATTTTTGTCCCAAACGTCCCAGACTGTCCCTCTCAGCAGTTAGTTGATTTTTTCTCTGTTGAACCGGCATTTCGCACCCGCCGCGTACTTTTGTCCCATTTGTCCCTGCTGCGTTTCAGACTGTTTGTGCTGATTTCGCCCGGTTCGGCCGGTTCGCGCTTTTTTTGTCCCAAATGCGTCCCAGAGGCGACCTTGAGCAGGACTTAGCCAATTTTCATGATTTTTCCTGGATCGACCTATTTTCCTTCTTGAACCTTTTTTTCGAATTTTCTCAGAACTTACTCTCTTCCTCTTGGACAGGGGAGTTAGACAAATATGAGGGGACCCTAGCAACATGATTTTTGGCCCCGAATCAATCAATTTTCCTGGGACTTGAATATTCTGATGCATGTTATCAAAATTACCCTGGGGGGGTGAATTTTGGATAACAGGTGGGACCCTGAGGTGGATCCTCAAATGATTGCTTGTCCTTCATGTGTCCATGGTCCACCAAAGTTTTTTCAACCACATGAAATTTTTTCTAATTTTCAAAAAGGGCAATGAAATCTCCACGTGTCTCCCAGGCACAATTCCAAGGCTAAACCAAAAAGACAATTTTCATATGAGTGTCGGTCCTCCAATTTGACAAGCTTTGAATTAAATTGGGCCTTAGATTTTTCAAAGTGCCCCACCAAGCCGCATTCAACCAAAAAAGGCCACGTTTCCACAGATGCTGAGATGCAATTTTGACGGGCAAAACACACCCATCAAACCATAAAATGCAGGAAAATCACCATTAGCACCCGAAAATGAATCTTTCTTCATAGACAGAGAGTTTGGAAATGATATAAGGCCCAAATATGATCCTCTGAGATTCATCCAATCACTTATCGATAGATATTTGGGACAAAAATGATAGGGACAACAAAAACATGCCTTTAGAAAACATAAGGAAGGGAAAAAACCTTATTTTTCACCCAAGTTATAGATATTTCTCATTGATAGAGGAACAAAAAGTAAATTCTGGACTTTTTAAGTGATCCTCAACCAAGGAAGGTACTGATCATAGAAATAAAATGGAGGATAGAGTTTTTATACATCAATACGGGGAGATAGAAAACACGACAAAGACCCGAAATTGAATAATTTCAAGGACAAATGGTGTGAGACTAAATTGAGCACAAACACAACCAAAACAAAAGAAACCTCAAGGAAATGATGGGTTCATTTATAACCATCTATTTTATTTTTCCTCTTACTTCAGTAGTTGTAATCTAGTCTTCAGTTATATCTCACAGCTTGTGTGGGAACATTTGGAATTCCTTATGAATAAAACATTGAATTCTGAAACTAAGTTGTGTATTTCTTTTTGCATTTCAGATTTCTAGATGGATTGTATGATGAGTTAAACAACTCAATAATCATTTGGATGTAAATCATGAAGGAAAGAACCTTAAAGATACCTATAACATTTAGAAATGATCTCTGATTGTTGTAATCTACAGTTATGATTGTTGTTCCAAAATTTAAGACTTCATCTATTATACAATTCAATGTCTTCAGCAAGATAACACATCTTTCCTTCGTGGATTTGTGTTCTTTTGCTGAAGATAGTAATGAAATTACAAACTATGTGATCTGTTACATTTTGGTAACAGCACACATAGCTGGATATTTCAAGTAATCATTAATTAATTCAACAAAAACAACATTAAATTTAAAAACCTCCCTTAGCTTAGGTCCATTTCACCAATGCCATCCATCATAATGAAGTTTTGAGTTTCCCATTTTTACACAAGTGCAAAAATTGTCAACATTTCTGGTGATCCTGTGGGGAAAGCTGCCTGCTAGATTGTAAACCAGTGGTTTGCTCTTGTCCATTGGGAATGGAGTCCAAAACATGTAATCAAAATTTGCAGTTCTGAAGGTCCAACCCTTCTAAAACCAACTAAAACTGGAAAGGATCTAGTAAACCAAATCACATGCATGAATGCACTTTATTGAATTGAAAAACATTGTGATGTGTAGGAACTACACTTATTGAAGGGAAATCCTACTCTAAACAGACACTGTAGGATTTTCAATAACAGTGTTTGAGAAACATACCATTCACAGGAATGGGAAGTTCCTCTCCATTCAACCTTGAGAGTTGAAAAGCATTGTGTTCTTTGCAAGCTGAAATCATGTAAGGACCACTCCAGATTGTATCAAACTTTGTGTGATTTCCTGGCTTTGTACGATCAACATCCCATTTTAACACAATGTCTCCTTCATTGAAGATTTTGAACTTAGCCTTCTTATCAAAAGTTTTCTTCATATGTATTTCTGATTATTTTCCATGTTCAGATGAGCTTGATCTCTTAGCTCTTGTAATTCCATTAATTCTACATAATGAATCTGCAATGGTTCATTCTCAAGTAGCTCCATTTGATGTAACAAATCTAGTGCAGGTAACTCAACTGAAATAGGCATTCTTGCTTCTCTTCCATAAACAAGCTTGTATGGTGAATTGCCAACTGATCTTTTAGGAGTCACTCTGTCATCCCAAAGTGTTTAATTCAACATTAGATGCCAAGCTCTCTGGTTATCTTTGAGTGTTCTTCTGATGATCCTTAAAAGATTCTTGTTAGTACTTTCAACTAACCCATTACCTTATGGGTAATAATTAGATGAAGAACTTAAATAAATTCCATGGTTGATAGCCCAATATGTTACCTTTGCACCAAGAAATGCTAAAGCATTATCTAAAATGATAGTTGTTGGAACACCAAATCTACAAACTATACCTTCATAAAAGGATAGTATCGAAGTTTCATTAGCATCTTTCAAGGCTATTACTTCAGTCCATCATGTAAAGTAATCTGTAGTAGTCAAAATCCACTTGTGTCCTTGTGACGAAGGTGGGTTTATCATGCCAATAAATTCAAGACCCCACTGCATAAAAGGTTGATCAACTGAAATAGGTTGTAAGGGAAGTGAAGCTAAACATTCTTTTCCAACAAAGAAAGCACATTTCTTACACTTTTTGATCCATTCAAAATAGTCTTTGAATATGTTGGGCCAATAGTAACCAGCTTTCATAATTTTTAAGGTTGTGGTACGTGCTGAAAAATGACCTCCTGCAGGTCCTTCATGGAATTCAGATAATAATTATTGAATTCTATCATAATCAACACATCGCAGAAAGACTTTGTTATATCTTTGAATAACACACCATCAATAAAAACATAAGGTATAACTTGTAACCTGAAATACCTTCATTTATTCTTGTCCATACCTTCTAGATAAGTGCCATGTTGTAGATAGTTAACTAAATCAGTCATCCATCTTGATTCCTGAACTTCTTGAACAAGCTCAGGTTGCTGATTTTCTGGTTTCACCATGACGTATGATTGTTGATACGTAACTTCAGCATGTTGTTTTGGATCTTCTGATTCTTAGCCTACTATTTTTCCATATCAGCAATTAGATGCTCACACAGACCTTTACCTCAACTGTCTTTGCAACAAAGATATCAACATCATATTCCATGACTTTTGCGTTATCCAGATTGCTCTCTTCTCATTCAATTCTTTATTTAACAAGAAAGCTTTTACACTTGGATGAGAAACAAGAACATGATTTTGTTGTTTGAAAGCATGTACTTAAAATTCTTTAGTCCTCTGACTACTGAAAGTACTTGTTTTTCAAGAAATGTGTACCTTGTTTCATAATCATGCAAGCTTTGTCCAAAGAAAGCAATTGGTTGTTCAATATTTTCATCATTAACCTGAGTTAATATGGCTGAGATTGTTTCAGCTCCTGCAAGTGCATACATTATAAAATATTTATCAAAATTTTGATTTGCAAGAGTAGGAGCTTGAGAGATGGCTATTTTAATTGCTTCAAACCCTTCTCTCCCTTCGTTGGTCCAAGAGAAAGTCTTCTCTTTCTTTAACATAGATGTCAATGGTTTAACCAATGCTGCAAAATCTGGAACAAATCTTCTAACAAAGTTGATTTTTCCTAGAAAACTTTGTAATGCCTTCTTATGATGAGGCAATGATAGTTGTGATATGGCTTCAATTCTGAAAGGGTCAATTGCTAAACCTTGTTTAGAAACAATATGACCAAGAAATTTACCTTGATGTACTGAAAAGATAGACTTTTTGGGATTCAAAGATATTCCAAACTGTCTGCATAACTGAAAAGTTTGCCTTAGATGTATTAGATGTTCATCTGAATTTTTTGAAAATATAGTAACATCATCTAAATAAACCAGATATGCATTTATTTAACAAGCTACAAAAATCCATGTCCATTACACGTTGAAACGTTGCACCAACATTTGAAAGGCCAAAAGGCATTCTTTTGTAAGCATAAGTACCCCACTTGGTGGTAAAAGTTGTTTTGTACCTATCTTCTTCTCTGACTAGAATCTTATTGTATCCATTATTACCATCTAGAAGAGATAATCTATCAGAACCAGAAAATGTTCTTAAAATCTGATCCATATTAGGTAGTGGGTAATGATCTTTTAATGAAGCTTTATTAAGATCTCTGAAATCCACACATAATCTGATTTCTCCATTCTTTTTCCGAACTGGAACAAGATTGGCTACCCAACTTGAATGCTTAACTGGAAAGATAATACCTGATTCGATCAACTTAGATAACTCTTTCCTCATTAGAGGCTCTATTTTGGGATTTACAAGGCCTCTATTTTTTCCTAACTGGCTTGGAATTTGGCTATAATTCAATAGTATGTTGTGCCAAACTGGGATCAAACCCTTTCAGATCTTGGTATTTCCAAGTGAAAACATCTTTAAATTCCTTGCAAAGATTAATAAAGGAATGTTTTTTAGCTAAGAGAACATACCTTTCTGAGAAATAAATTTTTTCCCTTCATCAACTGAGATCTCTTCATAATTATTAGCATGTGTTGACATCTTAGTTTTGTCTTTCCTTAACTGATCATCAGTGCTGAAGATGTCTTCTAATGTGACCAAGCCTTGAGGTAGTTTATTCATCTTTAATTGAACAATCTGGTCACCATATAAGTGTTGTAATTTATCTTGATTTACTGCAGAAAATTCAGCTTCTTGCTGCAAAAACCTACAAATATGTTCATCATTTTCAAAAACCTACCAATTCAAATCATTATCAGGTATAGAAGGCCTAACAATCAGCTTTATGTGAGGCTGAATCTCATTGTTTTTAATCTGTTCCAGCACTTCAAAACTAGCACCAATTGCTGCAAGTCTATCTGCATGCTTATTTTCTGCTCTAGGAATGGACTGATATTAATAGCGTTGAAATATTCCATTAAGTTTGAAACTCTATGTCTATAAGACTTCATTAATGGATTCTTACAAACATTGAAATTTCTTACTTGATTGATAACCAACTCAGAATCACCAAAAATATGTAGCATGCTAATACCTCTCTTTCTGGCCCAAAGTAAGCCATGAATTAACGCTTTGTATTCAGCTACATTACAAGTGCATGAAAATTAGAGACTCAAAGCTAAGAAATACCTTTTGTTTATGGGGGAAGTGAGCATCAAACCTGCTCCTTGTCCTTTCTTGTTCTTAGCTCCATCAAAATGAAGCTTCCAAATCCCTTCTGCTGCATTTTCTGTTTTGGACAGCAAGGGAATTGGTGTGTTTTCCTCATGCAGGAAATACACACCAAACAGATGTTCTTCAACTTCTTTGAAAGGATCATGAGCATGTTCTTCATGTGTCTTTTCATCCATAAACAGATTAGAAACACCATCTAGTGCTGAAACATGAGTTGTATTATCAAAATCAGACTGGTCTAAGGTTGCATAATTAGCTAATGCATTAGAAGCATGAGGCTCAATGTGAAATCTGGCCAATGGTTCAGAATTGATAGTAACTTTGGTTCCATAACGTGTAGTGAAAAACAAGGACCAATCTGAAGAGAGATAACCTCCTATTTTTGCTGTGAAATCTCTAGATAAGCATATAGCAAAATAAGGAGGTAAATCCACAACAGTAATATCTTGCAAAATGGAAACATTTGGGTAAGCATGCAATGTTACCTCCAGATTTCTGATGACACCAACTGTATTCATTGCAGTCCCATCAAGCTGTAGCACACTCTTCTCTGTAGGTTCATAATGCAAACCCAATTTTTCTGTAATTGCTTTTGGCATAACTGTGCTACTTGCACCGATGTCAACCATATAGTTATGAACAAGATGTTCTCTAATAATTAGTGACAAATAAAATGGTGGTGGTTTCTTGATGTCTTGAGCATTTAAAACCTTTTGAACCATCCATTTAACTTCTTTAATGCGGTCTTGTTCCATTGTTCCAAGGACCATATCTATTTTCTGAACTTCCTTTTCTGTTGTTTTTGAAGAAATCTGCAGCTTAGCAAGTTCATGAGAAAGTAACTCTTGTTGTCCTGGAATACTTAGAGCATCCCACATTGAGATGTTAACATTATGCTTTTTCATTACATCAACAATGTTAAAAGAAGCAACAGTTTTAGAAACAGACTCTACTATTTTAGCATAGGCTTTAGCGAAAACTGATTCTGCTTCAGCTACTTTTGATATCTGAGGTATAAATAATCTTCTTGGATCAAGTTGTAGTTTTTTTTGCTATTCTTTACCAGCTGAAACACCTATTATTTTTTGTGGAACAACAGAATTGTTAGCTGATTTTTGGCCTGTAGTTGTTGTTTTATCAGTGACTGTGGGCAAAAAAGACCTATTTTTTTTTTTACTTTCTTGGGCCTTTTCTTGAGCCCTAGTAGTAACTGCAATGAAATCATCCTCACTAAAACTGACTAAGTTCTATTCAGGTGCTTTCTGAACATGAGTTTCTTGCTTCCCACCCTCCATTTGAGGCATGAACAATGTCTCAGGTTGAGGTTGTGCAACAAGACTTATGTTTAGAAAAGCATTTGGGAAACTTGTAGCTGAATGAGGTTGATTACAAGGTTGACACCATTCTTATGTAGCCATATTAACTGGGACTAAAGTGTTAGATGGAGTAGGAGCCTTTGGATCAAACTACCTTTGTTGATAAGGCTGCCTATAATTTTGATTATGTTGGTAAGGCTGCCTATTTTGCTTGGTTTTTTGATAAGGAGCCTGATAAGGCCTGCTAGGTAATGCAAGTCTATTTTCAATTGAAGTCAGCTTGTTTCCCATAGTCTACAAAGCTTTAAACATGTCATCTGATGGGGCTGCAATAGCAGGTTCTATAATCATGATAGGTTATGGAATAGGTGTTAGATCTGTCAAAAAAATGCATTAAAGGCCTTAGTGCTAACTTTCCAGCTGGAATAAGACTATTTTCAGCTTTATAGCAATATCATAAGCTGTTGGGAGTGTCTCTCCTCCCATAGACTGAATCATAGTTGAAATATCATTGTTTAATGCTCTAAGATAATAAAGGAAAGCATGGTCAGCTTGAGGCTTAACACTTGCTGGGATTCTTTCCCAAGTTCTGGAAAAATGAATGTTGAAACTAGACATAAATTCATGAGGAGCTCTTCTAATGGTAGACAGTTGTTCTATGAGGGATAAATGATTTGAATTATCTTGAAATTGTTTCACCAATTTACCACCTAACTCATCCCAAGTTCTTATAGTTCCAATCTCTAAATTTCTATACCATTGCAAGGCTTTCCCTTTAAAGGATGCAGCTAAAAGTCTCAAAGGCCACATCTTCATGGGTTATGTTATGAACTGCACATAGGGCTGCAACATCTTTGATATGCTCTGTTGGTGTAACCTGATTTTCACCAGTGAATGTAGGTAAGATTTTCATGGCAGCATTAGGGATATCATGATAAACTAGGATTACTAATGGGCTGCCATTAGTAAAGGTCACAAAATTCCTAGGTGGTTGAATAGCCATTTGAAAAACTAGGATCTGAATAGAGAAATTGATACGTGGTGAAGGAAGATTAGGAGGAGGGTTGTCAAAACCAGGCCTATTATAAGGTAAAGTATTACCAACTCTTCTCCTTCTTGCAGAATTCAAAGGTAAAGAAATAAACTCAGAAGGAATTCCTCTTACCGATGATCTTGTAGTCACTTTAGGCATGGAACATGCTACAAAACTGGTCTGAAATCAGCTTTACGAAGTCACCAAATAAATATTTAAATCTTTAGAATAAATTGTTGCAGCTTGTTGATCCAAAAGTAACTTTTGCTTACTGTGATTTTGCTGTAAATTGTTGTAATTAGATCACAGATCTGATTCGTTGTCCCACTGGGCATGCCAAAAACTGTTATCTCTCGAAAGTGCACCCTGTAGAGAGATGGTTGTAGGTGTTCTAAGCTTGCAAAATTGATCTCTCTCTTTCGTAGATACAATGGAAACACCTCAGGTCTGTGGGTATACCTATTTTGAGGTGAGTCTCTGGTATCAAGGTCGGTTCCTTATTGATGTATCCTAAACTAATTTTCTGGGGTTTGAGGGTAAAAATAAACTGTAAATGGATTCAAAACTGGGGTGATACACCAAACTTGTATGAGGTCTTTGATTGAGCACATGCACAATTGATATGAGAATGAATTCTTGATGCACAAGCCAACAGTTTTCTGCAGAATATTAGGGCAAAACACTTTGATGTATTGAGGGAAAGTATCACAACAATACTGTTAAGTTACACATGCACATTAATATCATGCAGAAATTACTTAATTTGCAATAGGGTAAGATGATTAATCAGGGAATTCAACATTCACAAGGATTAATAAAACATACACAAGACTGCAAATAATTGGAAAGGTAGAAATATACTTCTCATTCAGAGGGAAAAACTGGCAAAATCTACTTCAGCACTCCTGTGTCTAAAAATCCTCCCCTTGCTTTGCCAATGCACACAATATATAGAAAAAATTATTCATCCCACCCTTCCTAAAAATAGGCTAAAATTGTACTCACCCATGCATCCTATTTTTACCCTTTATTTATTAATAAATAAAGGAATAAAAATAATCATGCTAATACAAAGAGGCATTAATAGCCTTTGGTTACAAAAATACCATTCAGTCAAACTGCAGTTGACTGTTCTATTTTTAATAAAGCATGGGTGAATAATTTTGCTAATAATAAATCTTGTTTGATGAGCAAGTCTCCTTCTTTGTGCATGCAAATTTTGTCTTCTTGTGCCTGATGTGACATCTATAACTTCCTCATCCACTTGCCTCCTTGGATGCACATGCAAAAAATTATCTCCTGAGTGTGAGCAAAATCAATTCAATTAATTTGCAATACTTAACAAATTTATCCAACGTGTGAGGACCATATGAGCACTTTTGATTCATAATCATACTTGGTCTTTGTGATTTGAATTCACGTGACCCACATCAGTCCATAATTGGTACATGTTTTTATCCTTATGATTATCTCCTTCATGGACATCCCCCTTGATAATTCTTCAACATTTGATCATAGCATATTGTTATATACTAACTTACCTTTTTGGTGCCATCATAAGTATTGTAATTTTCATATTTTGATTTTGTTGGACTTAAGGTTTTTTTAGACTTTTTGGGGTCAATATGTAATGATTTTTATTCAAATGATATCGACCACCTTGGATTCCATTATGACATCACCCCTTTGCATTTTTTTTGGTGGCATTATTAGCTAACTCGGTGGCATTTTATATTGAGATAACTCAATTTGGTATTGATTGATAAATCAATGATTCCCGAGCATTGATCTCTGGCCTTGATGATCTGGACACCATTGATTTTTTGTAATGATTAGGGTTTCAAATTTGAAATTTTGGTCAGTGATTAACCATGGTTATTGGTTTTTGATCATTGATTTTTGAATACATGTTGGTCTAGGTTTGATTATCTGGTCCATGATGATTTGGTGATTGCTTTGTGATTGACATATTTATTGATTTTGGCCTTGATCCATGATTTTGGTACTTTTTGAATCTCCACCATTGATCTTTCAAACCATTGTTGAGAACGATGGAATTGAGGTTGAGTTTACATTGATTTTTCTAACTCATTTTTTATTTTTCTGATTTCTCATTTCATGGTGAAAACCCTGGCAAATTTGTTTCATGCACCATTTTTGTTGAAGTGTCAAGCTTGATTTGGTTCTGCTTTATATTTTTGATTCTTTTAATTGTCCCAACCATGAAAACTCTCTTGCCATTTAATTTTAATTTGATTCAGTTATTGTTTAGTCTTGTTATTGCTCATGATGCATTTTCTCATTTTGGGTATTTTTGAGTTGAAAGTTGTCATTATTAATTTCTTAAGCTAAGATCTTGTTGAAGTTTTGACCATTTGAAAGGAATATTTAGCTTCTGATTCTATCGAAATGATCACTTTTCTATCCACAACATGATTTAATGAATTGAAAATGGCTAAGTTCGTTGGATGTCTTTGAGCAAAAATTTTTTTTTACATTTTTGGATTCAAAACTATGTACTGATATTTTTCCTTTTTCCCTTATTATTTGTGCTCTTCCCTCAGATTTTCAAGTTTGAAACTCTTTGTTGGGTTTTGCTTTTCTTTCTTTATCTTTCGACTCTTTTCAAGGGTTTGAAGATTTTCCTAAGTTGTAATTTTTCTTCGTCCTTTATGATTCTTTGTTTGGCTTTTTAAAGGGTATTGATTAGCATTTGAGTTCTTTGGCACCCATTTGGGTTTTTGTAATGTTGGATCCTTTATTTTTTTTCTATTTGATTCATTTGTTTTTTCAAATGGGTGATTATTAAGTTTGATTTAGAATTTGAATGTTCTCTTACTTGGACCTCTAATTTTTGACCTTTATTAGAATGGCTTGACTTTTTGATTGGATATTGTTTTTTTAGTCATGAGCCATGGTTTGTATCATTTTCTTGAAGAATTCATTTTTTGACTTGGTTCATGTGTTTTGCTTTTCATTGGATTTGTTTCATTTGAACAATGTAATACCTTGTGATTTTGAATAACTTTCGAAGTTTCAAATTTTTATTTTGAAATCTCAAACTCTGACACCTTTCTTGAGGTTATATTTTTTTTTTCTTGACTCTAATACCCATTATGGTCTCATATTACATAGTTTCAACTTCTATTTGTTTTTGCTTTTATGGCTAATGATTCAAATTCTTGTCTCAAATTTTTCTAGGTTGGTTCTAACTTTGCAACCGACTCTTTTGAAATGATTTTTCAAATTTCACTTGAAATTGTTTCTTTTGAAATTTGCTTTTCCTCTGTTGACTCCTTTTATTCTTGATTACAAATTTGAATTTGAATTTTTCTGATGAATGATCTTTCTGATTTGAATGTTACAAACTATTTGTTTAATTTCTCTAGTTCTTAAATGCATTTGAAAATGATTCCTATCCTTAAGTTTTGTATCATTCAATTTATATTCATTTGTAACTTATTAAATCTAGATGGGTATTGAATTTTTTGTCCAATTATACATAAATCTTTCTTGTGAAATTGTCATTTCAAAATTCTTCTCTATTTTTGATTTGGTAAATCAAACTTTTTATATTACCACAATAGATAAGATGCTTTTTGTTTTCTTTTTTACATGATCTATTGATTTATCATTTCTTCCTATACTCTATTTTAATGTATAGAATTGATTTGTTTGAGCTTTGCACTTTGTCAATTTAAAACCTTTTTAATCATTGAAAGAGTTTTTTGTATCATTCATTTCTTTGCACTAATCATTTTTGATCTGATTGTTTCAATGTTGAATTAAAACTCTAGTTGTTGATTGACAATATTTGCTTGAAAAAGTTCATACTATTTTGAAATTTGAAATACTTGAATCGAAGCTTTGTTTACCATTCCCTAAAGGATGGTTGCTTGACTTTTATTTTAATTTTTATTTTGTTCCAAAATTAATTTACATTTGAATTCAAATTGATAACTTGTGCTGAAGCTATATTGTTAAAATTCTGTGCACTTGATACTTGCTTCATTTTAAAATTGTACTTTAGGATGAATATAACTATGATGTTTGAAATATTACCTCAAACAATTTGATTTTCTTGATTTATGTTAAGATATAATGAGTTTCTCTAAAACTCATTCACCTTCTCCTGACTGAAAGTTTTCATTGAATTTGCTTCTTGATTTGAAACTGATTTCTTTTGTGATGTGGCCTGGTAATCATTTCTTGAAATCTAATTGTTTCATGTACATACAAGTAAGGTATTTTTTTATTTTATTTTTTAAATTTTTTGATTATCTTATGTGATGCAGATTGTAACCATTTTTCATGAAGAGTCATTATTTTAAGATTTGTACTTGTAATAATTTCTTTACTTCTTTTAACTTTGATGTCTTCTTCAGTTGGAAAATGTGCTAATTCATTGACATTTTGAAACTCAACATTTATACTGTAATTGATTGACTTCCATTTTTCCTTTCTGAGATATTTGTAGTATTCTTTTTTTTTATTTTAGTTTTTTTAACTTGAGTATTATCTAAATCTTATATTTGATAGTTAATTTTTGAAATGTAAATGTGAATTGGTCCTTTCTTTCTCTGTATTTTTTACTGTAACACTTCTTTCACTTTAAGATTGTAATTTATCCTTCATCTATTGAATCATGGCTTGTTGTTGGAAGCTGAAATATGATAACTATTACTTTGATCATGCCATGCATTTTTACTACTTCTGCATTACTATTTGATTTATATACAACTTTTAAAGCATGTATTAGTTTGAAAAGCATGATGGAAAGATGTAAAATGTCCATTTTACATGGCGAAGCCCTGTCAAAATTTTCTCAGATTTCCTTTTTCATTATGTTTCAGCTGTAATATTATCTTTCCATTAACTTCAAAATATTAACTTCTTTCACCTATTTGAAAATTTCAAATATGTATTGTTTTCTTTCAATGGAAGTAATCATGCAAGTTTCTCCTTTGATCTACACTGTAACTCCTATTTATAGAATAGCTACTAAACTTTGAGTTACATTCTTCTTTCATACCACTATGTACTTGTGATTTATTCCAACTTGATGTACCATAGGATAGAAGTCATTGAACTCTGTTTTTATGCAATATTTATCTAACAGTGAGGACTTGTAAGACATGATTTTATTTTCTTCTTCACTGCAACCTGTACCTACACACTTAAGAAAATAGTTAGAAAATATTTAGGCTTTTTGGCCTCTCTTATGTTCCATAGTTTTTTTTTCTTCTCTCTCCTTATTTCTGAGTGAATAAATCATGTATGTTGTTACAGAAAAGTAATTTTATCAGTTGTGCCTTTGATCCTCATGTAATTTATACCTCCCATTGTTAAGATATCCACCTGCACGAATTTGGATAGTATAGGAATATGGATCAACCCTGAGCTCAAAACTGACAGTTTTTATTTTTCTATTTTTAGGTACAGTGCCTTTTGCCAAGTAGCAAAGATGAAGATGGAACAAAGCTGGAGCTGGAGATGCATCAACCAAAACAAAAGAAACCTCAAGGAAATGATGGGTTCATTCATACTCCTTTATTTTCTTTTTCATGCATATGTACCTCTTACTTCAGTAGTTGTAATTTATCTTGCTCTTGAGTTACATCCCACAGCTTGTGTGGGAACGTTTGAAATTACTTATGAATAAAAAATATTTATTTCTGAAACTGAGTTGTGTATTTCTTTCTGCATTTCAGCTTTCTATATGGATTGTATGATGAATTAAACAACTCAATAATATAATTGAATGTCTTAATCATGAAGGAAAGAACCTTAAAGATACCTGTAACATTTAGCAATGAACTCTGACTGCTGCAATCTGTAATTATGATTGTTGTTCCAAAACTTAACACTTCATCTATTCTGCAATTCATGTCTTCATCAAGATAACACATCTGTCCTTCAGGGATTTGTGTTCTTTTGCTGAAGAGAGTCATGAAATTACAGACTATGTGATCTGTTACATTTTGTAACAACACACATAGCTGTAGATTTCATGTAATCATTAATTAATTCAACAGAAACAACATTAAACTGAAAAAAACTCCACTAGCTTAGGTCCACTTCACCAATGTTATCCATCGTAACGAAGTTTCGAGTTGCCCACTTTTGCACAAGTGCAAAAATTGTCAACATTATTCCTTTATTTATTCATAAATAAAGGATAAAATTAGGATGCATGATAGCAAGATTGTTTTCATGCAAAATCAAGTTTGTTGTCACATAACAACCTTATTGTCGCCTGAAAAAAAGTTTTTTGCCACACGAAATCAAACTTATTACTGCACGGATTGAAAACAAAAGCTTATGTGAGGAGAAAATATTGCACACAAACCCCAAATTTTCACATGTTTTGTGAAAGTTATTCTAGGAATATTCACTAGGTATTTTCTACCTTCGATTTCCTAGAGGTCTCTTAAAATGAACCCATGATGATAAAAAAGTCACCATTTGTGACACCCCTAATATCACCCTAATGTCAACACTTTGTAAAGACACCCTAACATGTCAGTGTAAATTTAGATAAAATATGTGATTTTAATTTGGAATTTAGGGTTTAAAATTTTGAACATGTCTATTTAAGGTTTCTTAACTATGACTTAAGACTGAAAATTAAAATGATCAAATTTTTATAGTGGTAGGAATTGATGGTCATTTCTAATTTTCCTCATTGAATTTATCTTCAAGATTATTCATATGTCATCGATAAGATCAACAATACTTTAGATCATGCACTAATATATCATGCTATGTGCAATACGACTCAATATGTTTTGGAGAATATGATTTTATAAAGATGAGAAGTTTGTGTTTGAGTATAAAATAAGGAAATGGAGAGTCAAGAATAATAGGGTTATCTAGAGGAGCCATGGTTTTTTTAGGCTCATGATCTAGTTTGAAAGAAGGAGAAATATTTGGTGATATTATTGAAGGTGATGGATAATACAATTTATCATCATTTGATCATCCTCCTCAAGATTAGATTATTCAACCTATGTATTTAAGATGTGAATGGTGTTAATTTTGTAATCAAAGGATGATTGTAAATCATTTTAGGAAGATACACTAATGCACATGTATACAAGGAAAAATACAAGAAAAAGAGATAAAAGTAATGAAAAACAAATGTAAACCTTTATTTGAGTCTTCATGAAACCTCAAATGAGATAACTAAAGTGTGACTACAGTTCCTAGATAACTTTATATAGTTGGATTATGCATGATCCAATATTATCTCCAGAAAAAATAAATGATATGAGAAAATGAGTGATCATTGGACAACCTTTCGATATGTAAATTCAAATTGAAAATGGTCGGAGCAGTGTTGAAAATTCTTAAAGCTTCCAAATATTGATTGTGAAGGATTGAGCCTCATATTTATAGTTGAGGGAGAGGTCATGGATTGTGGATCAAGGTTTGAATGAGTTGTAGGGGAATGAATGTATCCTCCTAAAATAACAAGTTGATTTAGTAAATGCAATCAGGGAGTTTGAATATTCATTTAAGGGGAAATGAATATTTAGTTGGATTTTGATTTTATTCCAAAAGGTTTTTGTACATGAATAGTTTGATTCCACCTTTGTAGGGTTATATAACTTGAGTGGAGTGGGTGATTTAAAATTAATTGATTAGGATGGTGAAGTTGAGTTGAGTGGAGGGTGAGTGGACAATTAGCTAGTTATTTATTTAAATATCTAATTAAGTTAGCCAAGGGGTGCGATTGTATGTTTTTAGCATGATATAATTAATTAAATTAAATATAAAATAATATTGGTGATTTCTAATGGAATGTGGGAGGATAATTGTCTAATATGATTTATAAAGATAATTTACGACATTGTGTAGGTAATGAGAGTGATTAGATATAGGTATGTATTTTTATACACATGTATATAAAAAGGGTGGATGGTGTGGTGGGCCTTATTAACTTACCATAGTGAAGCATTTGGATGCCCCAACAAATATGGATGATGTTAAGGTATTTCCACCTCAAGCATATGGCTAACGTAACAAAATGGTGGAATGCCACTTAATAGGAGGAAGGAGAAGGTGGATGAATCAAGAGGGAGTAGAAGGATGGGAGGTATTTTTCTCTTAACATGAGCTTCCATTAAGATAGAGAAAGTTAAATCAACCTTATTTTGTTGTTGAAGAATAGATTTGACACCATGAATATTAAATAATTGTGATGTGTAACCCATTATGGGTCTAAACAAACACGTTACACAAAAAAAAAGGGTAAAACATAAAACAAACCTAATGTACACAGTAAATACATGCACCATGATTATAAAGGAGAAAAGATGAGAACATAATACTTACAATTGGTCAATAAATAATAGAAACAATGCAACATAACTCTAAATAAAGATAATTAATTATTCCCCTAATGCATTATACAGTGATGATTAAGAATATCTTGACTTCTCCAAGGAAGGATTCATGCAAGGGGATTGGATCAGTATAAAGAGTGGAGTCAAGTGACTGCTAATTAAAATCCTTTTAGATCCACATTTAATATGAGTCTTAGATTGAATAGGTCATCCCCCCTAACCAAGGATGCATGCAAGGGGGAAAATCAGATCTGATATTTCCCCAAGCAAGGATACATGGAAGGGATAATATTTATGTGAATTGCCCCAAAAAATGATGCATACAAGGGAGATGATTGATTTTACTTTCCCCAAAGAAATGATACATGTGAGGTATAAGATTATTTGTGTTCTATAGTTGGAAGGATAACCAAGATAGGAGTTTAAAGTTTGACTTTGTTGAGTTGTGTTGATTTTTTAGATATTTTTTAATAGTTGTAGAATTTTGTGATTATTTGAATGTTTTGGATTTATATTGTTTAATTATTTGAGTTTTGTGATTATTTGATTTTTTGAGTTGTTTGATTATTTTATTATTTTGTTATTTTCAGTTGCATGGTTATTTGATTTTTTTAGTTTTGTGATTATTATATTTTTGGACATTTCATATCTATTTAATTTTTGTGGTATTTTTGACTTGGTAAAGAGTGCACTATCTAAACCTATGTTCAGATAAAGTTAAATATTTAATTCCATTGGTAGAATGTAGATGGTATGGTGATAGGATGTCTAAATCCACTCTTAACTTTGTGCAACTGGTAAGATGTGAGGGATAAAAACCGAGAGATAAGAAGAACTTGAGACAAAGGAGATATTGATATAAAAATGAAGATAATCGATACAAAGTCACACGGTGTCACAATGATCCATTTCAGAAAATTGGATCATCTCCAGTCAATATTATCTAACTAATTCCAAGATGATTACAATTTATACATTTTGACTAGATTTATATCCGTTGATGGTCTACTGATTTACAATATCTGGTTTAAGGAATTGGTGTCTCTCTTAACATGAGAAACTAAATTATTGCTTGGGCTTCAAATGATTAAGAAACTTTGATTCAAATTTTTTGAAGGCTTTCTTTAATTTTATTTTGTTTCAAACTACTCCCTATGTCTTGCCACATGCCACCAGTAAGAGGTAAGGTATCAACACCAAATAAAGAAAAAGGTGAATAAGTATTATTTACTCTTTTCCCAGTCTCACACTACTAGTAAGAAGTGTGGGCTTAACACCAAAGACAACAATGGATGAAAGGTGTAATAAATTAGAATTTTATTTGTATAGTTGATTCTATGGAAACTCAAGCACCACCTAAGCAACCGCCTCTCAAAATCAATATAACACCTCCTCCTCACATGAAATATCCAACACTATGAAGTCAAAGTACGTAACCACCTCTCAAAATCAATCAACTTTATTCACCTATCAAGTCTTCGGTAGCATCATCAATACTGCCAAAGCAACCACCATTCAATATTTTTGGCCATCCCACTGAACGTTTGTTTCCCTTTCATTTGTTTAAAGTAACTACCCCTCCACTCAAGTTTCCTATAGCATTACCACCTCAGCATCCCATCACTTTTGTTTAGGACACTACTCCATATATTGATCCACTTACTATTTTTCGACTAGACCTCAATCGTTCACACACTTGGTGGGCATGGCATCCATATCTCCCCCCATTCTAGCATCACCATATTTTCATTATCATACATTAATCTCTTATCATACACATTATCATCATGCATTTAGCATCGTCATTACTCGATGACACACTCGTGCACTTGGGTTCACATTTCACCACTGAGGGAATACTACACATGAACCCCACACACTACACAATAAATACTACACACTATATCTATTCACATAGTTCACGTCTTAAATTCTTTATTTTACACTTTAGCTTATTGTATGCATCTACACATCATACTAGTCTTCATCACACATATGTCACACTTCTATTATCTACATTACATCCTATTCATCTTACATAATACATATCACATGCTTATTCTCTATTCATATATTGCATTACATACTATACACTACATACTTGCACATCTTACACATCACATGGTCATTTATTGTCATCACATATCCTATATTTACTTCTATGCAATGCATTAACCACCCTATAACGCACTTTAGTTCCTCAGTCCATACACAAATACCAAGGGTTTACAAATAAAATGGTCCTTATCATACTGGAACGTTCATCATTCAACCTTCCTAAGTTAGTGACATACACTATAGGCTAAATGGTCACCTATTATATCATCTTGTTTTGGTATTTGATTTAGGCTACATCAACACTTCCTCTACTCATCTTGTAGTGGTATAGGCTTTACATTACATTACTACTCCATTTAATCATCTTGTCTTTATATACGCTTGGGATATAAATCTCACATACACATCGTCTGTAGGTCACATATCATCACTACACATACACAATCATCAAAATGTGTTGGATGCAACACACACTTCGACCATTTCTCAATGACACACTCTCATTTATGGTTCATTCTTTAATATTGAGGGAAACCAAATGAACCTCATTGCATACAACTCTATCCACTTGGGGGCACACAAATCCTATCATTCATCTAAAATTCCATTCCATTCATCCACAACATATTTCATATCCTGGTTTCTTTTACTCTTTCTTGCATTTTCTTGTATATGGTCATCTTATTACGCACGCTAGTTACATTACTTGTATGTCATTAAATTTACCATACACACATGCACATTCATGTATTATTCTAGTTGTGATCGCAGATATAGGTATCTTACACAAGGCATGGATTTTATCCTTCTACCACTCCTATAATAGACTCTCGGGGCATCCAAATTCATATCTTCTAGGTGTTACTATTGTATTCTATACTTATCACTCTACATTACTTGGTTATGCATGTTTTTTACATACAGGTTATCTATCTAACATGGTAATGGGTGCTTCATGTGCATCATTTTTTATGCATGGATATTTTCTTACATATTTGTTTTCTTATATTTTTTGTTCTTTGTTTTTCTTGTTACTTGGATTTTCCCTTTGTCTTGTGTGCACAATTGTTTGTTGTATGCAGTGACAATGGCATTGAGTTTCTTGCGACATGGTGAGGGTTGTCCCATGTTTTCAACCCAATTTAGCGATCTATGACAGGCTTATTAATTATTTACTTAATTTCTAGATTACACATTGTCTACTAGGATTACACTTATTTTATACATGCATGCTTATTCTTACTAACACTTATTTTCTATCCACTTTTTTGTGTGGACCTTGTTTTCTACCAAGTGCATTAACTTCCCCCTACAAGGTACAGTTTATGAATTTCATCCTCTTTTGGGGTTGTATTCTCCTATCAGCAATGTCGCATATGCCCCTAAAGAGGGGGAAATCATTTGGAGTTATACACATTACACAATACTCTCTACTGGTATAGTTCAGTTTAGTTTCCTTCCTCGACATTGTGAATTATGCATCAAGTGGGTTCATACCATTCTATGAACCCTTTACATAGCAGATTACAAGACATGGTTTTCCTTAGCATTCTAGGAAGTAATTATAGGATTAGAGGATACAATGGATTTCCTCTATATACTACTTCATCCAGTGGCATCAGATTGGAAAAAACACTAGGCAAGACATAGATCTCTTCACACATCTTCATGGAAGTAGTTACAGGTTGGAGAATAATGCAAATTTATCCCTACACTTCTTCGGCCAGGGTGGCATGAGATCAGACAAAAAAATTTCAGTAGATGATATCCTCTCTACAACCTTTCTCTCATCATGGATCAAGTGCACATATTATTTTTTACATTTTTCATTTCCATTAGATTCTTATTTGCTATATACATGTGTTTTTACATACATTTTTACACATATATACATGTGTATTTGATTACTTGATCATCTTCTCCTTGCAAGTCCAACATTATGAGAAGAAATCAGTCAACAATAACAACAATGGCATCGACCAACAAACAACATGTTCAGTAACACACACCTCATTCTAACATGCACATAAATCACACACATCATCAACTACACATGTGTTTCCATGCTAAGTTCACTTTTATCACATTTTTTTACTATTTTGTATCTTTAGCTTCCATGGTCCATCTTTTTTATCAATCTATGCTTTTGTCTAGTCCTTCAGCATGATTTCTACGTCACTCTACATAGACATCAAGTATGCATATCTATATACTTTATGTTAACGAGTGTTTTTCTCGCCAACATAAAGTGTGGACAAATGTAGAAACTAAATCATGCACTTTGGGAATTATTTATTCTCGGTCTCATACTTCTATTCATATGGTTTTTGAGGGAAGAAAGTACTAATTAACCCCCATCTTTTGGCCATTTTACTTTACTTTCTGTCATCATTCCAAAATTTTATCACATGCTTTCCCATCCTATTTTGATCATTCTGTGTTGTTCTACACTTGACTCGGGCACCCAGGATGGTACTGAGGAGCCCATATAGACCCTGATACTAGTCAAGGAACCCTGATCCTTTTCCCACTTTACTTCCATCTTTTTGGCACTCTTTACCCATTTGATCTTTCTTTATTTTTGGCGGTAAAACTTTTTGTGGTTAATTATGAAATTATAATAAAAGAAACATATAAATATAAAGTTAGGATACCATAATGAGGGATGAATCACTAGTCACTACTATCATCACCTAATATTTCATCCATCCAAGGCTCCATTTTTGCATTCATCTAGATCCATCACAAGGGACAAGGCTGGCTCACCTGCATCACACTGCATATGAGGGAATTTTATTGTATTCCATCCACCATTTTATTACATTTCTCCATATAGTTATAGTTCACTAATTCAAAAAGTGTGACTGGCACAAGAGTACCTAAGGCATGGCTTTCACACACATACACTCAAAATTACATTTGGGTCTGATGCTCAATTAGTAAGTCCACCATTCTGGCCACTGAGGATAGTTTGACTCCTTCATTTACATATTTAGTTTTTTATGGTTTTGATGCTTGGCTTGGGGTTTTTTAGGTTTCTCCTTCATCACTTATTATCAATGACATCCAGCACAGTGCAGTGAAACACACATAATAGGTAGTGAAAAATTCATATCACCTTGCAACCCTACAAATTTAGTTTGTGGACCTCGTGCATAGATAAGGGTGCCGAGAACTTAGACTATGACACCCACAGACACCTTGATCCTCTCCCAGGCACCCCAGTCCACTTAGATTGCTTAGATTTTCACTTTTCTGGGCCTCAGCATAATTTTTTCGTCCTCTTGTTTCTATATCCATTTCTGTGACATAGTCCAACAAGATCACCAAATTAGATAACTTCTTTCCAACCCTACTTGTTAATTAGGGTTTCACATTGTTATTTAATTAGTTTCTTGGGTCAATTTCCTCATTCAGTTTAGATTTTTATTTTGTTGTTGTACTTCTTATATTAATGTTAAATATTCATATTTTATTTAATCATATTTATCTTGAGTAGGGTAAAGATGCTCATCAAAGTATGTTTGAAACGAGATATTTTTATTAGATGTAACAATGGGGAAACTCATGATATGCACGTGAATTAGTAAATGGATGCTCTTGTGGCAAACTCATAATTTGTGCATGTTCAACTGAATTGTAGGCCCTCATCACACTTCAATTCTCTAATAAGAATCGTTATATTAACTCTTTCTTGCATGATCTAGAAATTCTATTTTTCCTATCAGTGATGGTGTTGAAAATAAAACCAATGAAGATTAATTTCAATGAATTATATGAGATGTATTACTTAATTAGAAATGTATCCCTTTTATAAGAAACTATAAAAGTTACTTTGAACATATAGCCAACTCCAAAATTACCTCTTGAAATGTTTGAAAAAATCTTATAATAGTAATGGATAATTAATCCATGTTGTTGGCGAGTTGAACATATATTTTATTTTAAACGTACCTCTTGACGACCTTTCAAAATGTTAATAAAACCTATTTTTAATGACACACACAATGTCTTTCTAGATCCCGTAGTGGAAATTAAAGCTTTGATTGTATTCCTTATCACTTGGAGTGTTACACCAAACCATGTAATGAATTTGAATGTTTTTTTTACCATTTAGTGTCACATGTTTATGAGCCCTGTAGACCATTTCAAGGCTTTGAAATAACTGCTGAAAGTTAAAATTTTAGTTTGGTGTTTGGCTTAGTAGTTTAAATTCCTGAGCATGGAGAAATGGAATTCACCCTCCACATACCTATAGTATTTATCAATGAAAATCACTACCAATCATTATGTCTGAGAAAATAACTTAGAAAGATAATTTTATAAGTGGGTTTTGTAGGCATCTTCTAATTGGGAAACAAGATCATTCTTCTCCAATGAGGATTGGTATATCTGAAAAGGTGGTCTTCGGTTGAACTTGGTCTCCCAATTTTGGGTTTTTTCAGCTTTGAGGGTTTCCCTATATATAGTGGAGTAGGAGGTAATTTGACTCCCTGTGTGTTTGATTCTCTATTTTTGAATGCATATTTTTGAGCTACTTGACTAAATTTGATGTTTTTAATAAACTTTTAGCAAAATGGGGGAAATTTTTGTAGGACTTTGTTCAAGTAAAATATCTATTGATAAACTTGTAGAAACTAACATATGAATGTAGGGAACCTCCTTTGCTTAATTTTTTTGAGAAAATTAATTGTGGGAAAAATGGTGTCTTCTATCTCATCTCTCTATCTCTCTCTTTAGCTTTGAGAATGATATGAAATTGCATTTGTATTTCTGACTCTCACAAAAACTTGAGTAAAGGGTTGTTTTCCTTATGAATTGAAAATTATGAAATTGTGAAATTTTTCTAGATTGTAGGAAGATGTCATGCCATCTTTGGGTTCACCATGTTTTTATTACAGGTACCCAAGACAAGAAGAAATTATATCATTACTTTTTTTTTGTATTAACATGTTATCTATTGAAACACATGTAATTGTAAACAGATAATCAACACTATTGTTATAAACATGAATGTTATTTATTGGTTTTTGTGATGAGTATGAAATTTTTCATATTGGTGTGTTAGAAAAATTGGCATTATATTCTAGGAGTCATTTTTAATACATGTTTATATGTTGCTAATGGTGTCGATGTACCTATTAATTGGAAATGAAATTAGCATTTTATAATGTTCTCCTATGTGAATGTAATGAGATATATTCTTCTATTTTGTGTTTTTACTAAATACTTGGGTAACTCAGAAGAAAAGAACCAAATCTAAAGGATGACCTTCGAATAAACATTTCTGGTGTGGGTTCCCTTATGTGTTATAACCTTCATAACTTAGAAAATTTAAATTTAAAGGATGAGCTTAGTTGTTGTTTTATACTTTTTGGAACCTCCTGACTTGGAGGAGATAAGACCACCAATTTTATCTATAACATGCATGCTTATCGACAAAAGAAAAGAAACCAATTAAATAGGAATGTTATGGTTTGACAAATATTAGCATGTTACTTTAAAATTTATCTGAATGACCCTAATCTAATGATCTTTTGGATTATTACCCTTTCAGAAATGATGTTATCCTTTTGTCGTTCACTTTAATGGGATTTAAGTGAAATAACGATCTTAGAATGGTTCAAATTTGACATGTCTTGTTAATAAGTGATTTCTTTTTAGTAACCAACATTCTCTGGTAGTCTTATAGAGTGTTAGTGGTATTGATAATGTAACCATGATTATTCCACGAGAACAAAGTAGATGGTTTTCATGTATGTGGAAGTGTGTTAAATGTAATGTTGTAAAAGGTATAATATCACTTTGTGACATGAATGATGTAATGTTTTAACCAACACATTTAAATGGGTGTATTAGAAACTAATTCTATTCAATGGAAGGGTTGAACAATGTAACTATATGGAACCATAATGGAAATTTTGTAAGGAATGTAATATTTTTTTAGGAATATCATCTTTGTAATGTGATCAAATAGAATTTGCTAAACTGTAAATTATGGTGGCCCCCTCACATTTTTACCTCAAAGAGAATCCTGACTAAAATTAAATTCAAACTATTTAATTCTAGTACATGAGTGTTTTGGAGGTATAGGACTGACTCAAATAGGAGATATTTTTATTGAAATACCTCTTATAAGATTGATTATGGATGAAGATTACCTTTAATTTCTACCTATCAAATTGTTTGTTGCTATTACATGAACAATAATAAAATGTTAACTTGTGAAAAAACATTGTAAGCAAATTTTAGTTATCAAGATTTAGTTCTTAATATGTTGACTAGGAGAGAGGAGAAATTAGATATTCATCTTCTTGATGACTAGAAAAAGCCCTCATTGTGAAGCCTCTTCATGTTATTATTTCCTAATATGATGGAATGATTCTTTGTTGGGAAATGTAAACCGATAACACTAACTCTAGATTGAAACACAAGTTTTATGTCGACGGTCATACATATTTATAAATACTCCCAACAAATTAAGTTAGCAAGATTCTTGATGTACGACAAGTATAAGGAAAAAATATTAATATTCTCCCCTTTAGTGTAAAGTTAAGTGGAAATTTTGTAGCATACCCCTTTCTTTATGCAAGAATTTCTTGTTATTGTTAATACAAAGTGAAACAAGTTGTTTCTCCCCTTTAGTTTAACTGGAAATAGGCAAGAACTTGTTCTTAAAACATAAGGAATCCTAGTTGGTCCTAACAATAAGTTGATTTGTGACTCACATGTATATTACGAATGATAGACCTAAATAGTTAATAGCATATATGTTATAATAATGCATTAAATGAATGGTGTGTATTATTTGTGTTAAACATTATCACAAATATGGAAAAATGGGAATCTTCCACTCTCGGAGCTAATATTTTCCCTTTTATATTCATGTGAATTTTCCCCTTTCATAATGAATTTTATGCATATTTTAAATTAAGAATACTTTCTAAGAAAAAAACCCTTAGCGTAAGAATGAGTATTAGTAGACTCATATGTGTTTAAAATGATTTTAACTAACAATTGAGCTATGGAAAATTAATGGAAATTCAAGAATGAACCATATAGTTTTACTAATTTTAACATAAATGTTATCTGAAATAAAGTACATGAATTTTTTTTAAAAAAGAGAATTGATTCCCTTACATGTTTAATGTTCTTTGAACCTATAAGCATAAACAATGGGAATGTAATTGTAATAAATATGTACAACATTGAAAATAAATGTGTTGTGGAACATGCCTATGTTGAGGTATTATTATGGTTGGGTCTTAGATTTATATTCATTCATTTGATGAAGTGTGCCATTATTGTACATGAGATGTTATTTTGTTGTATGTGCAGGTCCATGTGGGTGTAAGTGTCTAGTGTGATTTTTTTTTATTCTAAACAAGACTAAGTGGTGTCTTATAACTGTAATTGAGACAAAATAAATTATCCTGGTTTATTTGGTCTTGGATTTTGGTCCTTCATGTGTGGTCTCTACACCACTATAGTTTTTACTCTATAAATTATATATTAGACTATATAAATGATGTAATACCCTTGCGAAAAGAGAAATGAGTAGAATATTTTATATATAGATATAAACATTAAATAATAGAAGATAAGGACTCACAATTAAACTATTTTAAAACATTTGAACTTTGAGAAATAATAAATATTTTAATGTCCAATAAAAATAATCCAATAATTATGTGTTAATCTGATTGATAACCTATGATAAAACTTACTTGAAGCAAAGGATGATTATAAACCAACCTTGAGTGACATTTAAATTCCCTCATCAAAATAGTGTTTGTGGCATTGACAGGAAAATAGAGCATGCAAGAACACCGCTAAATAATAAAATTGGAATAATAACCCTTACAACGGTCTCTAAATTAAATTGAGACAAATTGAACCCTTAAAATTGAACCACTAGAGTGTTGGAGATGTTAAAATAATGATATGGTTTCTTTAACACAGTACAAGCTAAAAAAGCTATGTTTGAATTATACTTAAAACTCCAGCAATGATCTCATAACTGATCCACCACAATCAATTCCCAAAAAACAGTTCCACTAGAGTGTTAGATAGCTATTGACGGAATGATATGGTTTCTTTAACACACTGCATGCTAATAAATATTGTTTGAAATTATACTTCAAACCCTAAAAACAATGTCATAATTGAGCTGAGACAATCAATTCCTTAGAAGCAGCACCACTTGATTTGTTAGATACATGTTGACATGTTGATATGGTTTCTTTAACACAATGCAAACTAATAAAGCTTGTTTGAATTATAAATTAAAACCATGGAAATGGTGTCATAACTAAGATGAGACAAACACAGTATTTGATAAAAGTCCCACTATAGTGTTGGTTACCAATCTAACGCCCCAGAAAAGGATTGAGATGAATGAGTGGAAGAGGAGGAAATACAAATCCATTTGATATTTCATATTTGTAGTTCAGGGATGAGATATATCTTCACTCAATTTACCAAGCATTGTGGGAATGATAGGGAGGCACTTGACTAAGTGTGTGGATTTCCACTTGTTACTTTTGGCTCTACCCAAACTTGGGTGAGAGGACCCAAGGTACATGCCTAAGTAGAGAGGGATATGTGATATTTAAAGCCCTCAAACTTGTTGGGAATGTAAATTTCAGATTAAGTGTTGCAAGTAAATCTAGTTCCCACTCGAGAGACATGTAACAAATGTAACACAAATACACTTGGGAAATAAGACATAGGCTATTGAAGATGGATTTAGAATGTGATCACAAGCACCAATTCCAAATAAACAATTCAAAATTCAGAGTGTAATGACACTTTGGATTCTATTCTCCATAAATCAGGGGAAAACACTCAAAAAATGGAAGTTTATGTGTTATTTTTGAAAAGATCTCATACAAGATGTGCAATGGTGATGAAATTTATAGAGGGGTAAGACAGAAGGATTGATAGTTAAGATCAAAGTTGGCGTTGAATGGTATAAAATGGGATAAATAGGATCCTAATGTGAGTAAGAAAATGAATTAACTATATTTTCTTGATACATCTTATTGCAATCAAACCCAAAACTGAATAATATTAATCTTACCAAAGGTTTGTTTACCCTCATGGACATCCAAGTAAGGAAAACCATGAAAATTACCCCATGAAAAATTTATCACAGACATCTGAGACTAAAGTTTCATGCATTCACCACATAAAATCCCTAAAATAACAGCACACCTTATGAAAGAAGATGTTCGTTAAGAGTTATTGCTAAGAGGAGTTTACACCTAAAGTAAATGATGTTACGTAACACTACATAATCACCCTTCCCTCAATGCCCGGTTAACAATCAGTTGCATAATGCTTCCCTATGGTTATTTTGACATGATAAAATGTATAATTTCAAACGGTAGATCAAAATTTTATTGATATCAGATCTATCTACAATAGGAAACAACAAAATTATACATAGAAGCATCAATCTATGAGTTAATTTGACAAAGGAGACAAGGGAGACATGTAAATATGATCTCAGATCCTACTGATGGTTATACAGCTATAACCACTTTAGAAAAAACCCAAAATGGAACCATAATGAACCAAATACTTTGACAAAAAAAAAAGACCCCAAAAGAGAAAATCATGCTCCCAGAGCAGGAAATCCCAAATTCCAACAAGCGAGCCCTTTGAAAATGAAGATAAATATTCATTTTTATAAGAATAAAGTCCTAAACCTAAATGAATATACTTTGAAAAATATTAATCACAATGAATTAAGGGATTTTACCTCATTTTAGGGATCCGCAATGCTCAAAAAACTTTGAATTCAAATAAAAATTGCTTGAGACATACACTAATTTTCCAACCATATAGTTCTTCGAATGTATTCATTAATGGTGGACATCTTCCCAACTTATTCATATTTACATCCATTGATTTTAATCACTCAAGTTTGAATATTGGCCTTACATGTGGACATGGATTTTCCATGTCGGATTCACTTAAATAACATGTTACTTTCTCAACGATCTAGATCTTTGAAGTTTTCATATGTGGTCATTATAAGTTTTCATACTTTGGTCTATCTTCTCGTATGTTGTGAAATGGTGACACATGTCCATATTTTCTACGCTCCCGTGGGGCTAAGAAAGTAAGCTTAGAAAATCTATAATAATTATGAATACGAAGACTGCAAGATCGCATAGAATGATCTCTAACTTGAGGTGTCATCATACATCATCATCTTTCTTTTTTATCGGGCCGCAACAATGGCAATACAGCTTACAATATTGTTAAAAAAAATACAAAATTGTAAACTGATGAATTGTGAGGATTTTCCCTTCGAAAAATACCACCAAAATGTTCCAGGTGTACCCATATCGTCTTGCCTTAGGAGATGGGAGTACAACTTTTAACCTTGCAACAACTATGAAGTTTGAAACTATAAGACTACAAAACATTTCCTCATATCCTCAATATTCTCTAAATATTTCCTTTCTCAGACCTCAGGGAGGAGACTTTGCAAGTTGCACATCTGAATAAAATTCTATTTTGTATAAGAGTCAACGAAGGGAAGAATATTCCCAAAATATTCCCTTTTCAAGGCTCTGAGATGTAACTACAGTTTACAACTTTGTAAATAACGTAAAGTTCTACTTATGACCCGCATACCCCTAGATGCTTAAAATATTCCTTTTGTCGCACCTTGGGTGTGACATTGCAGGTTGTAAACTTGTAGATAATGTAAACTTATAGAATTTCCTAAAACTCAATTCCAAAAGGCAACGAGACTTATTAAGAAGGATAAATCATACTACTAATGTTGTAATAACATCTCCCATGCCCCTTAAACATACAAATCATCTAATCAACGAGTAAAATATAAAATTTTAATGCAATAGTAAAACACGAACAAAAGACTAGGAACATGTCATGGTTTAGTCAATTTGAAGCTCGAGGAAACACCATCCATCTTTGAAAGGTCATATATCCAATCCAAAAGGCCTAAATCATACCAAATTCTCAAGGGAGGATACAAAATGTGTCGTGATTTATAATAATATCAAATGAAGAACCAAAAAAAAAACAAGGATTCCCATATATGGTTATCATATTTTATGGCCAAAGATAAAGTTTTGGAATAGAACTTTGTGTATTCCTAGAAGCAATTCAGGAAGCTTGCATCATAGTTTCCTACAAGGTCTATAGAATATACCCACCTTATATATTTTTTAATAAAATAATATGTTTTTTGATAGTTGGCGCGAAGATAGAGTCATGTATTAGAGTTATCCTTATAGTCAAATTATTTTGAGTGAGCATCTCAATGGATTTGAGTTTCTAATAGGAATGTAAAATACTCTCAGCTGGAATTCTACTGCATAAATATTTATCATGAAAGTGTTTTCATTGGGTATTAAGAGTCCATATAGAAAGAATTCACAATGGAGGTTTTTCTTTTCCTCAGTTTCCATCACAAAGGCCTTTACAAACTATTTCCCATCTTCCATATCATAACGGAGGTCACAAGATATCTTTAATAACACCCACCTAAAATATTTTTCTAGAATAAACATAATGTAATGGGGAGATGGTTTTCTGCAAGCCAAAAGATGATTTCCTACATAATATGCATGTGGGATCCTCTTTTCAATTTTTTTCTTTTTGGTCTCCTAAATTTCCTTTTCTTTTTTTATTTCTTCAAATTTCTCTTTAAATTTGGCTATTTTCTATGTCCATTTATATTATTTTTCTGGATTACATCTCTATTTAACCATCTTATTACATTATAAGGTTCGATCATGTCTATCTAAGTGGTGCTTCTGCAGACTCCTTATGTGCAATAGGTGATTTTGTTTTGCTTGATCAGGATCTTCAACATTTTCCTTTAAATCAACATGTGGTGGACTAAAATGTGTTTGATAAGATTCTATATATAAAAATTCATGTTGGGTGGGTGGTGGATTTTCATTTAATTTGAGTGACTTTCTCCATAATATATAGATTTTAGAGTGCTTGAATGGTATCATCCTTCTCTATTATTGCTTTCTTTAGGAGAAGGATTTATCTCCTATTCTTCAATAATCCTCTTAGCATTAGAAAAATATAATGCATAGTTTAATTCTCTACTTTCACTTATTGGAGGTGATAGTTTCTAAAATTATTCTTCGATTGTGGCCTTCCCTTTGTCTTTCCTCAAATCCATCATTGGCATATGCTTAATAAACTCTTTCGTTTCTTTGGGTACAATGCTCTTCCTCACCTCTGTCTCATCACTCATTCTGTCCAATATTTTATCTACCATTTTTTCCTCTTCATCGGATTCCTCATGATAAATCACTAGCCTTATTCTTTTTTTCTTATTTGTATTCAAGGATTTTCCTCCTCAAAATATCCTTCAGAAATAACTAAAGGAACAAAATGTTTAATTGGTTTTTCCTTTTTCTTTATTTTGTTAGTAGGATATGCTGGGATTTCTTCCTTATTTTTCTATGTAGGGTCCTTATTAGGCATACTTAGAGGAGTGAGTTGATAATTTTCTATAATAAACCACTCGAATTTTATCTTCCCCCTTCTTCTATTGTATAAAATGGTGCTTGCAAATCAATTGTATCATCACATGATGTTTTTTTTTATATTTTTGATACCTTTGAGACATAAAATGAAGATATTAATACAAAAGACAAGGGAGTTTGAAAGGATGTTGTTTCCACTTTTTAAAATGGATAATCATTTTCATGGAGTTCATAACATAGTCCCAAACTAACCATCATAGGAAAAATACCTCATGAGCCAAATGGCCACCATGTCCTAAGATTTAGGTACGGATTCTCTTTTGATTCCCTTTTTCTTACTATGTTAGTCATAGACTATCCGTAATTTTTCATTGTGTGCTGAAAAAATCTCTAAAGAGATGAGTATGGTATTTTTCTACTAATAAAATATGTCCCTGTGTTTGAAGTTTTAGAATTGTGTGCAATAATATTAACAGTAAGAGGGATTTCGACTCATTTGACAATAATATGGTAAGTTTGAAGATTCATAGACAAATTCTTCTACCAGTTGCAATTCATAACCCTTAAATTTATTCAAAAACCCTAGACACCCAGTTATCTTAAAAAATAGATATTGTTTCCCCATCTTTTAATAATTCCTCAATTGATTTGGGCTTTGACTTCTTCTTTAACCTGATATTTCACTAGACACGACTTCTTGAAATTATATGTAAAATTACTTAAACATAATAATATTTACAATAACATAATTTCATTTTCATTTTACTTTTTTATATTTGAACATTTTAACAACCCTTACATGATATATCCTTAATAACATGATATAATTGTTTGTTATATATGTGTGTATTGTATATAAATATTTATTGTTGTATTGATAATATATTATTAGATCAATGAAAATAACTCAACATAGGACTAAATAATGATTTTAAGTGAAGAATACCTCCTTCCATTCACATTTGGTCTTCTTATTAATACATTCTCAAGTGTTACAATTTTCCCCCAATATCACCATCATCAAATACAAGTAGATGGATAGTCTCTTTACAATTCATGGTATTCATTCTCCTTTATCTTTTTCCTTTCAAGATGGGTATATATTCATACTCTTATAACACACTGGTACATGTAAGGGCTATAAACATCTTCATTATATTTTTATGGTTGGATCAATTCAAATCGATTTCCATTCACAGTAAAAAAGTTCTCTTCTAATGCCATATAACAATATTTATGATGGCCAGTTCATCGCAACTTGAAAGTAACTTCTTATCTCTCTTCCATACTAAATATTAGATATGTGTGTAGTTAAAACTTAATAATATTATTATGCTTAATATGTTGTTCATTATAGATTCCAGTTTCCTAGAAAAAATTATATGAATATGCTAATTTTGGAGAGGTGATTACTTTGTAACAGAAAATATATCATAATGGTCAAAATTAATTTTTTCTATTCTTCAGATACATATAAATTATTAACAAATCACTTCAAAGGAAATAAAAACCCTATTTCCATATTTCTCCCAATAAATAAGGTTTCACATTCTCATGATTAAAATATAAAATGACAAGAATCTAATTATAACATGGATTCTAAATGTTGATTAAAATTTACCCTATGGATTCCAAATGACGGTTAAACTGGACAAGGTTAAGGGATCTAGTATGCGACTCTTCACCATTATGTTTTTTAAAGTCCATACTTCTTAATTTGGACCATTCATACTTCCATCTCTTAAAATTTTATACTTCGAGTTCATGTTGACCATTCATACTTCTAGCTCTCGGAAACCCATACCTCGAGCTCCAGACCATTTATACTTATAGCTCTTGATTTTTTTTACATGTGGTTATTTACTAATGTGCACCAATGTCAATGCCAAATTTATGTTAGATATGAAATCTCCCCATCAGTGTGAAAAATGTTAGTATATATTATAGTTTGAAAATAAATCATAACAAATTTTAAAAACCAAGACAAACATATATGTTAAAATATTATGCATTCCTCATTTTCATTTGAGTAGTACAAGTAGTAATTTATATGAAATCCATATGTTAGGACCGAAACACAATAAAGAAAGACCTATATGCTAGAATGCAGTACCTTTATCATTTTGATTTTTAAGTAATTATAAAAGAAGTAATTAATATGGCATCCAAATAAGGACAAAACACAAAATAAAATATATAACAAAGATGGAGCTGTAAAATAATAAAATATGACAGGTCATATAATTTAGCTCGAGTAGTAAAATTTAAATCCACCCTGAACATAGGAGACCCAAACCCTAAAAACAACATACAAAAAATCACCCAAACTGTAAACAAAACATGTCTAGAACAATAAAATTCACATCCACCCTAAATATGATAGTACCAAATCCAACATGACTATAAGATGTAAATATTTGGAGCAGTACAAATTACCCAAATCCTAAACACAACATCTTTGGAGAAGTAAAAATCACAACCTCACTAAACACAATAGACTCAAACCCTGTATTTAATAATTAGAAGGGAATGAAGGTAAGAATAAATTTTCAGGTTAATAATTGCTTCCTTAAGAAGGACTTCCATCTACTTACAAGGGTAATGATTGTAATAAAAGTTGTATGACAAGGTAATTTACACTATTTATAGTTATCTCCCTACTATGGTAACCACATGCAAAATTTTGAAGACAAAGAAAATTGCATTTTTTCAGCTTTCTCCCAAATCAGAACTAGGGTTTTAAACCCTCATGGGTAAAACATAATTTGAAAAAAATTATAATAATATATCAATGATAACAAATCATGATTAAATTTTACCCAATGGATTCCAAATGATCATTAAACCAATTACAATGATAAGGGGTCTGGTTTGTGTCCACACATGATTATATGTAACTGTAGAATAATTTCTACATTATTTCAGGGCTCTTCCATTGTTGCTCCCTTTTTGTGCCCCGACAGCCTTTTTCTTTCAAAGTTATTTTTTATTTTTTCAGGAGTGAATTTTTCCTAGGTGTGGAACTAAACACGGAGGGTATCCATGTGTCCCTTCGGTGAATTTTGGAGAAGGAACAAATAATCATAAGTCTTCGAGCAGTGAGCATCAACCACATGTCTAAAGCATGGCTAAGCAGCCCAAGTGGGTTGAATAGTAAAATAAAATGAGAGGGACACGTAGGCCTCCACGTGTCACCCTGACACAACTTCAAAAGGAAGGTGAAAAGGAGAAGTTCCAAAGCAGCGCGTGATCTCCACGTGTCATATAAAGAGGTCACCATCGTCGAAAGGACCAATAAAATAAGTGAAGGGCTTGAGTTTTGGCAGATTGAACGCGATCTTAGTCCCCAAAGTATGTAGTTGATATTTTTCTTCAAAGGTCAAAGATTTCACAGGTAAAAACTAAATTTGGATGGTGGAAACCTTAATGGAGGCACATTTAAGAAAGATTCACGAGGTCTATAATAGAATTTTCTTGGGATAGTAAATGGGAAATATAGAAAATATAGAAAAAATAAGTTTCAGAATGTCAGAAAGGAGGAATTTAGGTTCGGTGTATTGTGTTCATTAGCGTTAGCAAGGCTCTATTGTAAAGAAGTGTTTTAATCTGTTCCATTTTAGCCTTAGGTATTGTTTTCTATATAAAGAGTAGTTCTTTCTCTATAAACCTGCAAGTTCACAATATTCTATATCATGTGTTTCCTCCTGTTGACTTGTAATTTTTTCTAGATGAATGTGTAAATATATATTGTGCTACATGCCCTTAGATATTTACCTAAATTTTTTCATTTACATATGATTATGTTTTAAGTTTCGTTATGCCTTTGATAGCTTAAAATAAATTTGGGATAGTTGATCATGGTGGATACTCTTTGACTAATCTAGTAATTATTTCATTAACATATCTATGATTTTTAGTAAAGTTTTTCCACATTGCTTTAGATAGGATTTGTGTATTGCTTTATTTTATCTCTACCCCCTTTTCTCAACCCAAATAAGTGAAGATCCAGCTTCTATAAAATTTTGAGGTTATCTTAGGGACCAATTGACAAGTCCCACATCTCTAAGATTTCCTATAACTTTGGTGATTCCTATGTAAAGATAATCGTCACCACTAATTAAACTCCCATAAACAATATTATAGCAAGCTTTTTTTTTGTTGTATTTCTATGTTAACATGAAGGCCTAATGGGAAGGCTTGATAATACTTCAATATTATAAATTATTTTAGTACATTTTGGCTGTACTGGATCATTATGTGCATGTGGTCAACTTCTTCGTGATGTTAGATGTAATAATTTCTATATTTTTAGTTATGGATATGAATGTACTTAATAATTTTTATATATCTCAATACATACACACCAAATTTTCTAAATTTTTAATAGAAAAATTATTTCAAATAACATACATTTAACTTCAAATTTTTATTTAACGAACTTAACATTTTAATCCTCTTTTGTGTAATTTACAACTCATGTGTTATGTGTCTCCATATTGTTTTGGTTTTACATAGACAACAATTTATAGTTTCTTTTTTTGAATCATATGGTTTTAAATATTTTCCTTCATATAATGAACTTTGTTGTTTATGTTTGTACAACATTGATGTCTCTTACACTTGTAGAGGATGATCATATGGACTTGTTATCAAAAGGTACTAAAGTTACAACTGGTAGATTATATACAAGTAAGAGGACACTACATTATAGAGATGTGGGAAGATGATTTTTTTTTGTCAGTGTTGACACATTATTGGATGGAAGAGTAAAAATACAGATTTTAGCTGATGAATTGAAACCTTAGTATATGTTGAGAATAAATGATACTACATTAGTTGGGAATAAATTGAATTTCTCAAGCATAAATTTTTGTCCATTCTCATTATTTAGAGTGATCACATTTTTAGTGGCTCAGTCAATTACAATGATATAAGAGATGGATATTATAGTGATGACACTAAAAGCACCATAAATATATGTCCTACAAATAGAAGTAAAATTTTTCACATTCAATGTCATTCTCAAACAAAAATGTTCTAGATAGGTGATGACATGGCCATGGGTTTATAACTCATGTGATAGAAGATCATAAAATTAATGGAGAGAGGTTGGGTCCTTTTAATTTTAGTGTATGCATAGAAAATGTGGTAAATTTGTGTTATGATTTCTTGAATATATTACTACAAATAAATTAATAGTTTTTCCAATAAAACATTATATTTTCCATGAAACAAGAAGTACCATATGGTTAAGTAAGGGAGTGCCCAATTGGATGGTCTACACATTATACAAAGCGGTGAACACAATTTGAAGTTCAAGGAAGTTGTCACTAAATTAGTCCATTTCTACTCAGATGTGAGAAAGTATGTTATAAAGGGAACAATTACTAATGTACTTGAAGGAGATATCATATATTTTAAGATATTGGATGTCCAATAGATTTGGTGTGCATATTGATAGAGTATTCAACCCTCATTGCCAAGGATGCTTGTTATCTAAAGGATGTGTCATATAATGGCCTACGAGGAAATTAGACAACGTAAATGGTTCTCAAATGGATATTAGATTTAAAGAAGTCCTAAAATAGGTTGAGGTCATCACATGGGATACATTAGAATAATGATAACCTAAGTTTTTTTATCCAATTTATATTGATGCCAATAATTACAATCATTCAAAAAAAGTGATAAGAAGAACTTACAATGCTATAAAATATAAAAAATTGGTTTCCCCTCTAGCCAATCCATCAAATTGAAAATATGATGAGGATATAAAATAGTCAATATCTATAGACGAAGTGGAAAATGTAAAATTTCATTATTGCAAATCTAATTGTTTCCAAAAAAAATCTCTTACTTCAGTTAGAGTTCAAAATATGTGGCACAAAACTAGATCCCTGAATAAAATTGACAAAAAGAATTTTTTGTTTGATACATTAACAAAAAATGTCATTTTCAATGTGGGAAACCAATCTATGGAGTTACATTGAATGAAATTTGATGTGATGGATGTTTTTCAGAATGCATGGTGTAAATTTTAGTGGTACTGAAGGAGTTTCCTTCTATAATCATAAATCTGATTGGATAAGTGGTGGTAGTGATGTAGTGAATGGTAACACTAGAAAAGAGAAACAAAGGTCAAATACCACCACAAAAAATGGCTTGCATATCGATAAATTTTTAGATATAAATTCAGATATCTCTTCTGCATCTGACTTCAACCTATAGGATAAGATGGAGAAAAATTTCTTCATAGGTTTATTCCTTTTCTATTCAAAAATTAAGTGTGTAACGAGAAGATTGACTTATTTATACTTCCTCTTATGTTGTAAAAAAAATTCAACAACATAATGAAGAAAAATATTTCAACACGTTTCTATTGCAAAAAATTACCTATTTTCGAAGTTTTATGAGTGTTGAGATTTGTACAACAAATGTAGATCTGCCACATGCCCAGAAGCACTCTCAAAAATTTAAGAGGAACAAACATGGAACAATGTTCATATATTCAAAGTTTTCATGCAACATACTATTCCCATAGATTTCAATAAGAATAACATCCTCATGGATTGTTCAGCATTTTGAATGATAAAATAACAAAATGAAATACCTCATATGAAGGATGGAAAAATAAATGCAAATGTCAATAACTAGTGTTATGAACCTACCCATTACTTTATCTAGTATACTCACACATGGACACAAAACAGGTGGTTTTAGGAACTATTTCCTACCATTTTTTAATGTGGAACAAACTACAGAGTCACATAGATTATATTTGTGTGTAAGGAATCTGCAAAGGACCCGCAATTAATGATTATGGAGATTTATTGTACCATTTTGGATCATCCAAATAACCATTACATGATTCACTATTACAAAATGATGTGCAAAAAATATGTAAAGGGTATAAGGAAATACTTTACAATTAAAAATCTGTGGTTAGTGTAAGCTAGGTAATATTTTACTTGCAATTGGATAATACTTTGAGTGATAGCAAGAATCATACCTTATTCTGATTTTCATCAATGTTGATAGCAAAAAATGGATTCGACATTGTGTATCTAAGATTTCATCTAGTGGTACTGACTCATAACTATATAAATGGGAATTTTGTAAGATTAACAACATTGTTACATAAAGTAGACACGTTTTCTTTGCCACATATTGTGGACTCTTACTAAACATGCCAAGAAGGGTCAAGTATATTCTATACTTACATCATTGAGGAAGTATAAAACTTCAAGGGCTCTATGGAACCATTCTTATTGGATGGAAAATAAGATTGTGGGTATCAATAGACCTATAATGTTCAAATTTCATGTCATGGATGGCATACCAATGTGGATTATAAAACAAAATAAACGATTTAAATTGGTTTATCCAATCCAAATATGCCATACAAATGGATCATGGGTGAACCAAAATTATCGAAACAAAAAGTCCTGATGGAATATTTTTGGGAAATAAAGGATAAATGGTAAGATGAAAAAAATGGAATAAAATCATATATTGAACATTGGGGGAAAAGTGTACATAGGTGAAGGTAGTCATGTATTGGCTTCCAAAGAAAATTTATTGGGAAAATGTTTTCCATTTTTTGAATAGACTCTGTAAATTATATCACGAGGTCAGGAATGTTTATTTTTGGCCACAAATAGACTAGAGGAAAATACATATATGACCAAATAAAATGAGCCATACATATTCACATAGAAGAATACATTAGTCAACATATCTCAAGTAGTAATGATATTTACATTGAAGGATGTGTTCAAGGGACACAAAATTCTTATATGAATGAAGATAAAGTGAAAAATATGGATGGGGAGAGAATGGGGTGTTGTCCTTAAACAGGACCCAAAATCTTGTATATAAAAAGGTGAGAGTTTAATATGTGGAATCGTAGTCAGGGATTAGGAGAATGTGAAAGATTGTTAAGGATTTTTTAAGGGAAAATTAAACATGGACCAAGGGAGACGAACAATATAAAATATTTATATCGATAACATCATGGTAATGGACAACAAATAGAATTAGGAATAGGGCTTGTTAAAGATAGTTGATAAAGGACATGGTAGGCCATTAAATCATAACTTGAACTATTTGAATATAGTAATAGAATGTTAACTTGGATGAAACTATTGAAAGATTGAAAAATGATATGTGAAATCACCTTTAACCAAGATGATGCATTTTAAAAAAATATATATGTCCAAAGCATGCTCCAATACAATAGGTATGAGTTATACTATGGCAGAGTTGATATTTATCAATGGAATATTGAGTGTAAACTAATGAATTTTGGGGTTTACATTTTCTAAAAAACATCGTGTCATATGGAAGTTGTAATTTTCTTAATGAATTATTTATTAATGTTATTCGTAAATGGTATTTGTGGAGTGACCATGAATAGTGTCTAATTTAGCAACAGACGACTCAAAGAACTATGTTCATCAAAGATATTTGATCAGTGGTATTTTGATATATGTTTGGACCATACCCCAGATAAAAAGGGCCTAAAATCAAATAAAGTAGTTAGGAAGGAAAATCTTCAAGGGAGCATCCTACTTGAAGGCAGCATGAAAAATAACAACACTATATCACCAGTTCTAAGTCAAAAATAACATGAAACCAAGAAAACACATAAAAAACAACATAAAAATAGATAATCATTCAGGGGCTCAAGATCAAGATACCCTTTGTACCCACTCCTAGTGATCCAACATTATAGAAAAGGGCATGAGAAAAGATATCGGCCAGATACTTCCACCCATCATCAAATGTAGTTCAAGTCATAGACCACCAAATGTCGATGGACATATTCTTACGATAACTACGTGGAAATAACTTCACATCGGCAGGATAGTATGATCGGATATGTAAGTGAATACAGATGGCAATCTGGGAATGATTCAACTTTCTTAATAGGTAAAACTACCTTCTATCTTTCCCTTTGGAGAGGTCAACAATACACTTCCATCACGCTTCTTCAAAATATACCTACACTTCCTATTCAACAAGCAATAGACACTACCATGGTCCACTCAATTAACAGACATTTAAGGTTTTTGTTTCTGGATCATGGTAAAGTGGAAGGTGGCACAATGCTACATGACCACCCATTAGGCCCGAAAAATTCCTGGTGTTACCTATCACCGATGATAGTCATGTCATAGAAGGATTGGACTGAACCATCACCCAACGGGTGATGTAGCATCCTCCTCCAAGCCTTATGCAAGAGGTAGCTGAATATTCCTCAGGACCTATCATCAACATCTGAGTAGGGCATCTAATCTATCTTCAGGGGGATCAGTTGAGATTGCCCACAAATATTGAGTCCTTTTCAGGGATATCCTCAACTAGAGTGACCTGTTCAATAGTTATTAGGTCCTCATCATAGGAGTTTTCAACCTATCCACAGTCTCAATTTCATGAAGGGGATATTGAGTAGAGTTTCATGTAACGCAATTTTCAGCTATAGGAGGTAGGTACGTCACCCATGCATTTAGCCTTGATATGGGTAAGAGGGAGAATTAAACTCACAGATAATGGTGAGTTCTAAAGCATTCTACAAGTAATGTCATAAATGACAAAATGAGACGTCAGGTTGGACCAAAATGATTAACAACCTTATAAATGATCTTTCCTGGATTCTGGTACCTTCTGAAGAGGTATTAATGGAAATATAGATTGAGGGATGGACTTTTCCTGTAGTTCAATAGGCTAAAAAAATTAGGAATGACATGCATTAAATGGATCTTTCTAAGTGAAATGGAACCCTAATATGTCAAGAGAAAGGTCCACAATGGCTTTAGATGAATCCTCGAAGTGATTGTCATCTTGTTCAAAAATCTATAGGAAGGGCAGGAAATGTAGACAAACATTCATGCCAACATTTGAAGGATAGATCTAGAGAATCCAATAAGGGGGCCCCTGGGACTGTACCACCGACTAGAGGTTAATGATAGTTCTTCGAAAAAACCAAGGCCCCATGTATTACCTCTAGAAGATCAAGCTCTTAGCCAAAAATGAATATAAATGTTTCATTAGCCAATGCAATGTTTTATTAGTTTAGTATTAATATAATTTCGACCATGCAATTAATTTAATTCGTAAAAAACATAATAATTCCTTTATTATGCTAGTAATGAATAGGGTCAGCTAGTTGTGATTTAAACAGGGAATTTGTTGTGATTTACAGGGAATTCAGTTTCAAATGTAGTTCATGTTTTTGGTTTTTTAAGGGAATTTTCCATGATTTATGATATCATTACAACCACAAAGTTAAATGGTCTTTGCTAAAGTTATGTGCATAAACCATAACTTATGTGAATAACCTATTAATTAAATAGCATGTGTGACATGTAATAGAATAGAATAATACACAAATCCACGATACTGTACTCTGTGTGTTGTAAATCTCCTAGTCTTGACGCATGCCTACCATTTGATACAAGTAATGCAATGGATGTATACTTGGTGAATTGAAAATTATTATGTGTGCATATTACACTATGCTTCCCTCCATCTCAATCCTTTATTTTAAAAATATTCATAAGTTACTTGATTAGGCTGACTGGGAAAATGTCCATTAAGAAATAACTTATTTTTTATTGTTATAACAACTTTATAAAGTGCAAACCTTTCAAGTCTAGATACTTGACTATGTGTCAACAACTTACGGTTTTACAGAGAATTGGTGGATGGGTTATTATTTATTACATCAACTAAACTATATTCTTTAAATCCTTTAATTCTTGGATTAAGAACTATAAACTTTATATGCATAATTACCCATTAATTAAGTTTGGATACTGAATAACCTTAATAAATGAAGTCACATAACCTTTTAATGAAAAATGATCTTAAGTTACTTGTTTAGAATGTGAAAATGCTCATTTTAAGTTACCTTAGATAATATTTTTCTAATATTATCTCTATAGAGTGCAAACCTTTCAAGGGTATAATGGGATGATTTTGTTGGTGATAAATAGAGTTTTCTGATTACTTTTACATAGTGTAAATATTGGAATCTTATATTACACTACTCGAAAACCAATAATAATAATATTGGAATCTAATATTAATCTAAATAAAAACCAATAATGGAAATATCATAATCCAATATCAATAATTATAAATCCATAATTGATGCGACTATAAGTCTAGATTCTTAGAAATATGTCACGATTTAAAGAAATTATGGTTTATTCCTTGAGGTAAAAGGATAAAATGGTGTGCAAAAAGAAATAAAAATGTCACATGGTGCTAAAGAACTAGTGACCTTGAGTAAAAGAATAGAAAAAATGCAAGAAATGCACAAGAGAAAGTGAATAAGTGAAAAACTGATTCCACAAGAGTAATGGGTTGATGTGGAATATTTAGTAATACAAATTTTCAATGTTGTGAAGTAGGGAACAAATCCTATGATGGTCTTCACATGGATGATGAGAAGAGCAAGAATAATAGTGCACACATTATGTAAGTAGAATAAAGTGATGAGATAAAAGAAGAATGGGAGAATGGAAATTTATTGACGATATAAAATAAGGTCTTGAAGGTTATGGAAGAATAATATGAGTTATGACATGAGACACAACACATGTTTTATCATAAGGTGCAACACTAAGGGGAAATGATGAACATTATTAGTCCGATAGAAGAAGTAGTTACAATTTGGAATATTTTGAGATGGTAGAGAATCTCAGATTGGAAAACCAACCAAATCAAAATCATTATAACTTAACTTGAATAATGAAAGGAAAAATAAACATTGCAAGCAACAATATGAGGTTGAGATGATGAAGGAAAAATTCATGAAAAAAATTCAGTGTGATGTCTTCTTGATGCATGCATGTGTTATATTATTGCGAATGGTCTTGGCAATTTGAAAGGGGTGCTATATTATGGAGGAAAAAAACTTTGAGAGTGTAGAAGGAAGGGTGGAATCACATTTTGAATCTTCTTAGGGATGATGAAGAGGGAATTCCTTGATAACCACATGGTGCACAAGATTATTAAATATGGAACATGTGTAGAAGTGTTAAATGTTTATATAACATACACACCGATTGAGAGGAAGTGGGTGAAAGGAGAATATGGAGTTACTAGGGAGACATGCATGATAGTGTGGGGAGATATTGTATAGATTGGAAAATGTTAGAAGGGACTGTTTTATCTAAAAGGGGTGAGAAGAGATATTGTGTTGAGGAAGCAACTATGGAGAAAGAAAAATGTAGGATACAAAAAGGTAAGATATCATCTTAAATTTGATATGAAGCAACACATGGATGAATTAAAACACATTTGGAAGAGGTGGATGGTTTTCTCCCAATTTTTTCATACAATTCGAAGATGGGTACTCCTACTTGTAAGAAGGAACCCCATGTCCTTAATTGAAGGATAAAAGGGTGGTTCTACTACTTATCCCATGAAATTGAGCACCACGTTCACATTTTGTATTACATGAGGTGTATTATAAAGGAGTATATGGGTTGACAGGTGATCTTGTATAAACAAAAAATGTTCAAAAATATTAGATTTACTCTTGCTTACATTTTGTGTTATTGGTGGGATATGTAGTCAAATAGTGTGTTATATGTGTACCATACAATATCACTTTTGTTTTTTTTTTTGTCTAGGTTGTGTGTAAATCCATTGCACAATCTCATTATTGTACACATTTCAATTAAACAATATTTTGTTATCACATATTTTGTGCAAATATGCGGAACCATTAAATAAGAGTGGGAGACTATAAAGTTGTTTAACAGGTGTAAACCATTTGACAAAAATCAATTGAAATTGTGAATCTTGGGAAGGTTTATTGAGTCAAATAATGGATCCCTTAATTTGTATTGGTTTTTTTTATCTATGATATCATAATAGTTAGAAGTCTTGTTTGTGGCATTAGATTCAACTATATAAGAAAATCCCAATTTCCTTAGGGATGTAGCTCTTAGTTCTTCATTTATAGGCATATAGAAAACCAAGTATATGCAAATTAAAGGTTACTAAAAATAAGGACAATGTTAGGATAAAGGTTATTATGTTGTTCCATGTAGGTGTGGAAGAAGGTATTAGGGAGGTTTGGGTGAGGTCATGGGAGTTTTTGAGAGGTTTTTGGTACATAAATTAGCTCGTTGGTCTGAGGGAGAATGCGAGACATAGAGACTGATGTCATTTTGGGAACTAATGTCTATGATCCACATAGAGTGTTGAAAATTCTTAGACTGGGTGTTAGGATTTGGGTGAAAACTCAGCAAGAAGAGAGGTGATTGGAAAGGTAGAGAGGTATAAGTTACTAGGGTATCGGATAAATGGTACACCCATGGTATTTGGGTGAGAAAGAAGAACTACAATAGAAGTCAATAATATTCATAAAAAATAAAGTTAAGAACCAACAAGATGGTTAAGATACTTATCTGAAGACCTAGAGGTTGGTAAATGTGGTGGTTTTTGGGCATCCGTGAGGATAAACATGTTAGGAATCAGTGTTAAACCATCAAATCCTATGTTCATGCTCTCTCAATGATCCGAGGATATCAACCAAGAGCAATAACCTAGGTGACTAATGTGAATGGTTCTCTAACCTTAATTGGTGGGTTCAGTATCGGTAGATGTAATCACTATATGGTCTATGTTGCTCAATATATTTCGCGGGGAGGAGTTTTAGAGACCAACTCCCACTATTTCTTGCACTATAAAGATTGAACCTAGAGTCGAGGGATGATTCTCGAACACTGCACTTTCCCTTGGCCAGCTTAAACAATGGACTCTTCTAGTTCAGGAAAACTAGGTAATTGACTAACCAAGTACATGCAAATTGAAGGTATTATGTTGTGGACAAAATTATTAATTCAACTTGAAATCGTATTTTAATGGAAGCATTGTTCTTTATTAATAAACCAATCAGTAGAAATTATGAATTGGGTCTTAGAAACAATAATCATCTAAACAATAAAATAAACCACCCATATGTGAGAAACCTAACTTTAAAATACCCCAATAAATACATGTTGTTACATCTTACTACATAATTGTTTCAAAGCTAGAAATAACCAAGACTGCTTTATGTCTTTCAATAACCTTCCTAAATATTTTATATTTGAATGTCGAGATAAAAAATGTCTAAGGGAATGCAAATTACTTAATGTCATTTTGATGGTCTGATAAAATAGCTAGAGATTTAATAAAAATGTTTTCTATTAAATGAAACTATAAATAGTGTGTCCCACAACCAAAAAACATCTCGGACGGGTGTCAAATCTCATCTCTTGTAGGAGAAATCTTAAAACACAAAAAAAGTAATACCAAAAAGGAAATAGTGTTGAATCATTTAATAATCTCATGGAATCATCACGTAGCACTCTCTCTTTCGTTTGATACAATCATGCCCATTGAATTTGGCTATCATAGAATGGTAGATATAAATATTCCCATCTAAAATAAAATAGAAATTGCGTGTGAAATGCACAACGACAATGCCAAAGGGGATGTGTTGAAGAAGTTAAAATTAAGGGATATGAGCATTAGAGGAGGAAGAGGGGATATGAAGAAGGAGATTGGAAAAGGAGAATTATGGTTGTGTGGAAACAGGCTGGGGGAACCTATGACTTATAGAATAATGCCCTTTCTTACAAAAAGGAATGTATGTAGTTCTTGTCATTTGTGTCAATCGTGCAAAGAAGAAAGGAGGTGTTAAGAGTTAGCAGTCGAGGAGACGTACTTTAGAGATATATATTAAAGTAAGGTATTGTGGATGAGTAGTTCAGAGGGAAACTTGCACATGTTTTAATGTCAAAACGTACATATATTTTACACTTAACCTCTAAGTGTACCATTCATCATATCACTGTTAACATGCATAAATGTGAAAAGATTTTCTATGAAGTGAATAAGGTAGAAAATAGGGATTCATGTCATCAGTAGTGCCTATGAAACCTTCTAGCAATGATTACCTACACAAAACCTTGTCCTCTCATTTTCTCGATTCATGTGTCAAGAAAATTTACAGAGAATCATATTTGGAATTTCTTAATAGCATAATCAATTTTTAAAGAATATACATGAGAGGAAAATAATTTTTTTGCACACATTTCGTGTGTGTTTAAATCCTAGAACACATATGAGGCCATAAAATGAAACATTTAAGTTTAAAGATCATAATACGATTGATCGAAGACAAGATTATAATATGGTTCGTCTGCATAAGGATTATAATATAGTGATGAGCCAATGAAGTCTGAAAACATTGAATTTTTGAATGAATGGATGTAAGTCAAGGACAATAAGAAGAGTTTCCAACCTATATGCCGATGCATGAGGATACGAGAAATCTACATCAGCTATTTCTTTGGAGAGTCAACCAATGTAAAGTTTAACGATTACATGTAAAGTGATAGATTCGGTTGAAAAGGGGTCAACCAATGTAATGTTTATTTAATTTTCTAGTTTTTGGGGGATATTAAATGCTTTTTGCAATTATTTTCTCCATTTCTTTGTGTTATTAACTTATTTCTATTAATTGTTTTGTTATACTCTGTTGTAGTGGAATCTTCATTACATCTTTAAGATATGTTGATGTTTAAATTTTGATGTTTGTGAAAATGGGCTATAAAAATGCTGTAGAGGTCTAAATCTACATAATTTTTTATGAGTAGAATTATTGTCGCGTTCAAAACCATCAATCAACTACTTTTTTATTTGAAGAAAATAGACCAAGAGAAACCTACATGTATAGGCTATTTAAATACTGCGGACAATATTTAGATGTTTATGGCCATATGTTTAGATCACTCAGCCATGAAATCTTAGAATATTTAAAATGTGCTTTTAAAATACTGCACAGGTCTAAATTTGCATATTAATTTATTCCATGCTCCCTATGATCAAATCTTTCTCTCTGGAATTTAATAAACCATAATTGGATTTGAAAACTTTGGTCGAAATTAACGTGGCCCACGAATATCCAATTCACTAATTAAATTATTGTAACGAATTCTATCTATCTTGAACAGATAAATCAGAAGTTGCTTACATTATACCCACAATTTTCCACAAACCTCTTTGGATCAAACAACTAAATATAGTCAAACCGTTAATTTTTGAAATTCAAATCTTTAAATAAATTAAATAAATTAATTTAATAAAAGGTAATTGAATTTTCTCCTTTATGTGTCTTTCTCTATCTCATGGTGGTGGAGTTACTGGTAGCAGCCATTGATTACAGGTCGCAAAAATGCATGACGGGCCATGGAGATCACAAACCCTTGTGTAGCATTTGTCGATCCCATAAAAAATGATGTCGATCCCGTCAGAAATTTTCCTAGAAATCCTCATAGACGTTGATTTAAAACCCTTCACTTTGGTTCCTCCATGATCCTCTTCTGCAAAATCCCTAAACACATATTCTAACCCCAATAAGGGCGACAACCATGGATCTCACTCAAAGAGTGGTGGCATTGCTGAAGGGGGGCCTACAATGGTTGAAAACTCCACTCAGGAGCTCGAATCTAGATATCGTCCTATTTCGTGGATAAATTTAGCTTTTAGTTCTCCTTCCCATCTTATTTATCTATCTTAAGGTGGCAGAATTGGGGGTAATCAACCTGACGTGGATGTAGAAGGTATTCACTATCCCTTTGATGTTGATGGAACTCTTAAGGCTGGCGGGGCTTACAAGGGTTTCGCTTCCATGAACACATCCTTCAAAGATGCATTGAATGGTAAGAGATACCCTATGACATGTGTTTCATTTGGGGAGGAGTTTATTTCTTCTGAAAAATACTATGAAGAACATGCATAAATCTACAGATTTGGAGGTCTTTGGCCCAACCTTCCTACACTTCATGATTGGATCTCCAAACATTGGACTCTGATACTAGCTGGAAGGTTAGATTTAGACCCATGTCATAAAGGTATTTTCAATTTTTGTTCTTCAATAGCTGATAAGAACACCATCGCATCCAAGATCTCGATCTATCATTCTATATACTTCATTATGAAACCTTAGTTCCCCTCTTTTAACCCGCTAACTGAATATTTTTCATCTAGACCTATATGCATCATGTTTCCCCACTTACCTCTCCAATTTTGGAGCTGCTAATGTCTTGTCTCTATTGGCAATGCCTTGGGAACTACTCTTTATATAGATTCTCAAACTTTTGATTATACCCATACTACTTATGCTCAGATTTCGGTGGAACTTGATACCGCTAAGAACCTTCATGCTACCATTGATCTTAGAGTGCAAAACAGAACTTATTCAAAACCTATAGATTATGAAGGCCTACCAATTAGGTATAGGAGGTGTTTCTGTTTAGGCCACACCTCTACTTGATTGTGGGATAGCAAAGCACCAACATGAGAGACACAACTAGTGGAATAATGCCCTATTGGAACATCTAGTTTTCGAAGCCAAAGAGGATCTAGAATTAAATGTAGATATTGCAAAGGAATGCAAGTCTATTCTGGAAACCCCTCTTTTAGAAATTCCAGTTACTAATAGAAAATAAAATTTCGAAGAATCTCTTTCTATTGGTGACAGAAAGGAAAATGTAAAAGATTCAACTCAAGATAAAAATATTGTTGTCCCAGTTGGAAACATGTAGGATTAGGAAAATATGCCTCCTTATTGCAGAGGCTTTAGCAGGCCTGGATATTTTTGTTACTATCGTCTGCACTTATGGATATATTATAGCTTTTGATATAGCATGTTAGTAGATATCAATGATACTGAACTGTTATTGATTCTATTCTTATATGATGCATATGGACTACTGGAGACATTTCATGTTGATATTGATATACTTTTGACATGGTTATTTATCTGTAATTCTGACATGTGATATATTTAGTCATATTGAGTAGATCTTGATAATTGGATTAATGTGATGATCATTTTGACATAAATGAAATGTGGAATAGAAATGTGCTAGAAAATTGTAAGTAATATCATATCTTGCATAGATGATATTAATTCGTATATAGTTGATTTCAGATTTATATTGCATATTTGACATGAATGTTTTAATGCGGCCACGAGGCCGAAGGAGGTATCCTCTATTTTGCAGGTATATTATATTCACAACAACATCGGGGGAGTGGAGACCAACCACATCGGAATTCGAGAAGAATTCAACTAGGGTCACCATGGCAACATGTAATTGTGTGTGTGTTAGAATTATTGGTTAGGAGAAAATTGTGACCTAGGGGTCATGTGTTGTTTTGTTTTAATTTTTCCCTTTCTATTATGTTAGTATGTGTTTTCTTTTAGTAGTGAAATTTTTTGTTTACTTGTTCTATTATTTAGATTTTTTTGGATTTGTGTTTACCCCCTTTTATTATTCATGGCTTGTAGTGTCTTAATTAAGTTAATTTAAATTTGTTTTAATCTAATTAAAGATGTAACCAAAAAGGAGTTCATTTATTAGAACTGACTTACTCTTGGATTTTGTGTTGAGTGAAGTGTGTTTGAGTTTTGAGTGTAGCACACTCTACCCTTCATGGGAAACTCAAATTTGGCCTTAGAGGCCAAATTTGGAAGCTTGTGGGACAAGTCAAACTTGTCCCACACCTCTTAAATGCCCATGCCAACCCTACCTATGGGTTGGGGGGTCAAATTTAGGCTCTTTTAGGTGTTTTGGGGGGATAAAAAGGTAAAATGTTAATTGCACTTTCTTTCAAATATTTAATTTTGTCCTTTGGGGGAGTGGGCTTAGATGGAGTGTGTAAGGTTCTTGTCATTCCTCCAACCACTTATTAATTGTGCATTGGAATATGAGGTTGACCAAGTGATGTGGAGTGGAGAGGAAATGAGGTGGCATCCTACTTGGAGCCACATCACCCCTCCCTCTTCTTTCTCTATTTATTGAATTCTTGTTGCTTGTTTTGGGGTTGGATGATCATTTTTAGTCTCTTGAATTTTTGGAGAGTGAGAGGATTTTGAGAGAGTTGTGGATTTTTGGAGCTTTTTGGATGCTTGCTTGATCTTTGGAGAAGCTTGGAACTTCATACTTGGAACAAGCTCTACCATGGAGAGGTAGGAGCTTCACCTTAGTTAAATTATGTTATTTGTTTTATTGTATGTGTGTATATGTTGTGTTGCATGTTGTTGTCTCTTTGAAATGCTTGTTGGGTGTGGGTAGAATGCCTAAGTTGGGAGTGGGAGGAGACTATGCAGAGTTTTCTAGTAGGGAGGAATAAGAGATCACTTTTTGGTGGAGGGAGTTTGGGTTGGGTGTCCCATCTAGTATGAGGAATGCTTGCATTTCTTCTTGTTCTTATTATGAGGGAGCCATAAGAGTTTTTGAGGGAGGCATAAGAGTGTATGGAGGTATAAGGGGTACTTGAGGGAGGCATAAGAGTTGATAGGGGAAATTGTGTTTTGTATTGGAGGCTTTTAGGTGGGCACCCATTCCCATTGGGAGGCATAAGTGGCCTCCCCATAGGTCTTACTCTTTTTGGCTTTCTTGATAAGCCTTGTGTTCTTGTTGCTTTGATTGTTTTCTTCTTGTTGAGTTGTTATTGTGTTTGTATGAAAATGGAATGAATGTGAAGTTATTTGTTAAGTATTGTGGAAGCTAGTAGTTGCCATGAGTTGAGACCTTCTCCCATTGTAATGTGGTTGGGGCTCGGGGGCCAATGGGGAGGATGGCTTCTCCTCTCCATTGGGTATCTTGGTTGGGTGGAGAGCGTTGCCTCTCCCCCTATTTTGTTGTGAATCAAGAAAACTTTTGGAGGAGCTACCTTGTTGGTGTTTGGAGCATTGGAGTCTTGTTGATGACCATGTGAAGTTTCCTTAGTATTTTACCCACTTAGAGTGGAAGAAATTGTAATAATGTATTCATTCTTGTATTTACATTTTGTATGGATTTCCACTTCAAGTGGAGGAAATTGTAATGACTTTGTAAAAGAAAGTTGTAATCCTATTGTTGTTATTGTTATTGTATTGCATGTGGAAAGAAACAAATGAAAAAAGAAAGAAGAAAGAAAGTTATTGTAAAGTTAGTTTGCAAATAGAAAAGAAAGTATTTTCTTCTTGTTGAAATCTTGAATGTATTGTGAGAAAAATAGTGTTTGTATTGAAAGATTAATCTATTTTACAATGGAAAAGAAAGTATATTTTCATTGAGTATTTATTGTATTGTAAATGTGAGAAAGAAGAAAATGTAGAGATTGTTAGAAGTTGAATTTGTATACAAAATATCATTGTATGGAAAATAAAGTTAGTATGGTTATTTTAAATGAATGAACATTGTAGTAAAATGAAAGAGGAAAATAAGTTAGATTATGTTTCATTTGGAAAGTTGATTTTATATAAGGAAATGACAAGTAATGAAATAGATTTATTTTCCTTCTTGCTCTTGTAATGGAAGAAAGAATCTAGTTAAACAAATAGAAATTATTCTTATAAGTAGATGAATTTTATTAGAGATGGAGATACTTTAAAATGACTAGACTTAACTAAGAAATGAGTAAATGAGCAACAAACCTCAATTCTGGAACTTTGAAATGAACAAAGACAACTTAAAATGTATTTTTACACCCTTTAGCAACTTTAGTTTTTTGTAAAATTCTCGGCATTAAGGTTCTGTTTTTCTGAAACAGGACCACCGCCCTGTGCAGAATGGCGGTCCCGTAACTGTCTCTCAGGCAGTGCCGGCGGTCTCAAAACTACCACCTAGTAAGGTGGCGGTCCTGTGTTTGTCACCCAGGTAAGGCGGCGGTTTCACAACCGCCGCTCTGGAAGGCGGCGGTCCACTGTTTGTCACCCTGGCAGGGCGGCGGTCCCAGGACTGCCGGTCTGCTCTGGGTGGTGGTTCTGTCACTTATGACAGAATTCTGTGGACCCGCGCCTGTGCGTGAAATTTAACCTGTTTCACTAAATTCTAAGTTGTAAAATTTAACCTATTACTACCAGCAAGTAAAATAAAGAGAAATGCTTAGGAATGAGACAACAAAACACTTAAATGGTGAATCTAAAAGCATTCTTTCATTTATATCAAAGGGGGTAGGGTTTGCCCCAAATTTAAACCCAATACACTAAAATCTTGGAATAAAAACTAGATTGGAGGAGGAAATCCCTCCCAATCTTTAAATGAAATAGATTACATAAATAAACTAAAACTAAACTAAACCTAGACTAAATCTTCTTGTAGAATCCTTCATGGCCTCTTCTTTTTTGCTCCCATGGCTTCCTCCTCCTCAACCTGCAAATCTAACAAAAGAAAATGAACCAAATGAGAAGATTAGAATGAGAAAAGGTTTTAATAGACTTTCATAAGGATTTTTAGGGCTTTGTTGAGAACCCTAGGATCTAGTGGCTAAGATGGATTTAATCCAAGGGTGGAGAATTGACCCTACCTTTTAAAGAAGAAATGTATTTTAAATGTTTAATGTTTAAAATCCTTAAGGGTATGTGTAGATGGGTGAGTGGGGCCATTTAATTGCCTAGGGGTGTGATGTCCCTTTTAAAACCCTTAGTGTGTGTAGAAATTTATTAAAGGATCCTTTAAGCTATTAAAGTAATGAATTTAATAATTTAGCATAAGGTTAACCTTGTTAGGTTGAACTTAATTGAAGGAAAAAAACATTTAATCAAGTTAATTAATCCTTGTTACCTTCCTATAGAACTATCAATTAATGTACCCTTGTTGCATCCTTGTATCGTAACCTTCTCTTTTAACCTAAACAAAAAAAAATTAGTCACATTTTTGGGTTAAGTGTTAGGTTGAAGCGAGTTCTTAGAACGTCATTTTTGCGGGCGTTACACTTGGTATCAGAGCCATGGGTTCAAATCTTGGACCCTTGGGCACACCTAGAAAACATGAACATGAACATTTAACCTAGTGCAAAATTGATTCTTTTAAATCTAGAAAACCACAATGTTTGATAATTGTATGTAATAGAAAACTTAGAAAACTGAAACAAGACCTAGAACAATGAACTAACTCTCACCTTGATCTATGCAGGAGGCATGGATTAGGCGAGGGGTCTTTTCACATAGACCTAGATATACCACCACCAGAGTAGGCTGTAGTGGCCATTCTACCTCAGATTTTACAGATGCTTCAGGACGTCAATGCCGCTATACGCGGAGAGCCCTTGGGAGGACAATTTGCTAGACATGGCATGGAGCCATCAGTAGAGGCTCAGGCATCCCCTCAACACAGCAAGGAGTATAGGGTAGAGAACTTCCACGTAGAGTCAGCTAGGGAAGAGTCACCATAGAGAGGGCATGGAGACAGGATCTCAGGACATAGGGATAGGTCTCAGAGCCCTAGACAGAGGGAGGAGCATGCAGAGAGACCTAGGGGTCATCAGACATTAGCAGTAGACCATATCAGGGAGATCCTGAAGCTACGACCATCTCACTATTTGGGTGATATAGGAGGTTTTCAGGTAGAGGCCTGGTTGGTGAGCTTGAGTGGATGCTTCAAGCTCTGTCCTTGTACTAGCAACACAAAAGCTCATGTTGTGATCCATCTTCTGAGGGATGGAGTAGGAGTCTGGTGGAGGACCAAGGAGCAGAAGCTCCATGTTGATTCAGAGACAGTCACCTGGGAGCTATTTGAGGAGTGTTTCAGGAGCAGGTATTTTCCCAGGAGATTTATACAGCAGTGGATTGATGAGTTTCATGACCTCCATCAGGCATCGATGACTGTAGCTGAGTATGAGAGTCAATTTCTAGACCTACTCCAGTACATCGACTATATGCAGGATGAGCAGGTATGGATTCACAGGTTCATCTGGGGCCTGAACTTGGATTTGGGTGGTGTGGTGCACATTCACTACCCACAGACATTAGCAGAGGCCATGGAGAAGGCCTATATTGCAGAGGAGACACGGGGGAAGATGCAGTAGTAGGCTAGAGACAGAGTTCAGAGCCATATCTAGCAGATGTAGGATGGTAGGTCGAACGGGTCAGTTCCTCCTCCATGGGGTGGACAGAGTTCAGGACAGGCTTCATTCAGGCCACCACAGTAGCAGCAGCAGTAGACCCACCCACCTTACAGACCTCCTCAGAGATTTGATGCACAGAGAGGATGGAGTATGGGGCCTCCTCCTAGGGGTCCCACCAGGACACAGGGTGTGCCAAGAGCTCAGTCAGTAGGAGCTCATCAGAAGAGACCTCAGCAGTCCATAGCCAGATCATCAGGATCCACAGCTCAGACATCTAGAGTACCGGCTGGAGCTGCATCCCACTAGAGGGGACCAGGAAGCTGTTATGGTTGTGGTGTTGTTGGACATCATTGGAGAGATTTCCCACATAACCCTAACAAGGGTAAGACACAGAGCTCAGAGCCTATGGTTGGAGATATGGCACAGAGTCATCAGATCTACGCAGTGGTCGAGAACCACCAGGCTGAGCACCAGAGTACCGTGATTGAGATGACAGGTAGTATTGGTGGTATTTCTGCCTCTATATTATTTGATTCTGGTTCTTCTGATTCATTTATTGCACCATCCTTAGTAGAGCATTGCAGGCTGGTGGCAGTTAGGTAGGGTCATAGTTGGGATGTTGAGATGGCTTCTGGAGCCAAGATTTCTGTAGACTCCTTAGTTAAGGAGTGTGTAGTGGATTTGGGACCCTTCACCACTACTTCGGATCTTTGAATCCTTCCATTAGGATCTTATGGTGTCATTTTGGGCATGGACTGGTTGTCTGCTCACAGAGCTAGAGTGGACTGTTACCATAAGACTATTGCTTGCATAGATGATCTTGGAGTAGAGTCAGTGATATCAGGAGTTAGGAGACCCATTTCCATTCGCACCATCTCTGCTATGCAGCTTAAGCGGTGTGCGCGATGGGGTTGTCAGTTGTATGTTGTTACGGTTAGTGACAGATCGGAGGATGAGTCTAGTGGACCATCCCTTGATGACCATCCCATCTTGAGAGAGTTTGCTGATGTGTTTCCAGGGGAGCTACCGGGGTTACCTCCCCCACGTGAGATAGATTTCCACATAGATCTGGTTCTGGGCACAGAGCCTATCTCACGAGCACCTTATCAGATGACTACTCCTGAGCTATGTGAGCTCAAGTTGTAGCTTGAGGGCCTTCTGGAGAAGGGCCTAATCCATCCTAGTGTATCCCCTTGGGGTGCACCAGTGATCTTCGTGAAGAAGAAGGATGGATCTCTACGGTTGTGTATTGATTACCATCAGCTGAACAAAGTAACGATCAAGAATCGTTACCCCCTTCCACGCATTGATGATTTATTTGATCAGATGAAGGGGGCTACAGTTTTCTCCAAGATATATCTTAAGTCAGGGTAACATCAGCTCAGGATTACGGAGGTGGATATTCATAAGATCGTGTTCCGTACAAGATATGGCTACCATGAGTTCACAGTCGTACCTTTCAGTTTGACGAATGCCCCCATAGTGTTTATGAGTTTGATGAATGGGGTATTCAGGACTTTTTCTAGATCACTTCATGCTCATCTTCCTTGATGACATTCTGATTTACTCACATACGCATGAGGAGCACGAGGAGCACCTTCGCCAGGTTCTTCAGTGTCTTCGTGAGCAGCACCTTTACGGGAACTTGGAGAAGTGTGCATTCTTTTAGACAGAGGTGCAGTATTTGGGCCACATCATTTCTGGGGAAGGTATCGTAGTCAATCCTTCCAAGATTTGAGCCATCATGGATTGGCCAGCACCCACTAGTGTGACCGAGGTGCACAGCTTCATGGGTTTAGCAGGATATTATAGGAGATTTGTTCAGGACTTTTCTCAGATTGCGCACCCCATCACTTCCCTTCAGCAGAAAGGGAAGAAGTTTTTATGGTCAGATAGATGTGAGTAGGATTTCAGTACACTGAAGGAATGCCTCATGACAACACCTATTCTTGCAGTACCAGATCCTCAGGGTGAGTTCTACGTTTGCACAGATGCTTCTTTGGTAGGACTTGGAGGTGTGTTGATGCAGGAGGGTAGAGTAGTTGCTTTTGAGTCTCACAAACTCAAGGATTATGAGCTCAATTATCTGACTCATGATCTTGAGCTTGCAGCAGTTGTGCATGCCTTAGTGTGGTGGAGACATTTTCTTCTTGGCCAGAGATTTACACTCAGGACTGATCACTTGAGTCTTCGCCACCTCTTCACGCAGCCCAATCTCAACACTCGTCAGGCATTGGATGGAGTTGCTTTGTGAGTATGACATGGAGATAGAGCATGTGAAGGGGAAGGAGAATGTGGTTATAGATGCCTTGAGTAGATGGAGACATGTGGCTATGGCCACCTCAGTGGGCACAGATTTGTGGAGTAGGATTTTGCAGCAGCTTCCTCAGGACAGTTTCTACCTTGCAGCCAGAGCAGAGATTGAGTCACAGAGACCCCTTGAGGGGAGATTTGATGGATTTTCATTAGAGGTAGATGGCCTTCTTAGACACAGAGGTCGGATATATGTTCCTAGAGATGGAGGCTTGAGACAGGACATTTTGTCAGAGGCTCATCGTGCACCTTATTCAGCCCATCCCGGGGTGAAGAAGATGCATGCCACCTTGAGATAGTTGTATTTTTGGAGAGGACTTTAGAGAGACATGGCCTCATTTGTGTCATGTTGTTTAGAGTGCCAGAGGGTGAAGGCCAAGCATCAGCATCCCACTAGCCTTCTCTATCCTCATGCCATACCGGAGTGGAAGTGGGACACCATTTCCATGGACTTCATCATTGGGTTACCTACGTCGAGATACCACCATGACACCATCATGGTCACGGTGGATAAATTGACGAAAGTAGCTCATTTTTCTCCAGTGAAGACCACCTATACAGCCAGTGCAGTGGCACGAGTATATCTTGATGAGATTGTCAGATTACATGGGATTCGTGGAAGATCATTTGTGACCATGATCCTTTGTACACTTCCCATTTCTGGACCACCATGCAGTATGCTCTCAGGATGAGGATCAATTTCAGCACAACATATCACCCTGAGATAGATGGACAGACTGAGTGGGTGAATCAGATCCTGGAGGACATGCTTAGGATGTACGTTATGGATCACCAGTCGAGATGGGAGGAGTATCTGTATTTGGTGGAGTTTTCCTACAATAATAGTTTCTAGAGTTTGATAGGCATGGCTCCTTTTCAGGCATTATATGGCAGAGAGTGCAGGACACCTCTTAGTTGGGACAGGATTGAGGACAGGGTTTCCCTTGGGCCAGCATTATTACAGGATATGGAGCAGTAGGTTACCTTGATCAGATAGAGATTGCAGGAGGCGCAGGATAGACAGAAGAAGTATGTGGACCAGCATAGGACAGATCATAGTTTTGAGGTGGGCACGAAGGTGTTTCTTCATGTCAGACCGCATAAGAGCCCTATCCATTATGGAAAAGGTTCTAAGCTTGCTCCTAGGTTTGTGGGTCCCTTTGAGATCTTGGAGCACCTCGGTCCCTTGGCCTATCGTCTAGCATTGCCACCTAGCTTGTCTCGCATCCATGATGTGTTTCACATTTCTGTGCTTAGGAGATATATTTTTGATCCTTCTCACGTGCTAGATTGGACCACATTGCAGGTGCAGGATCAGGGGCAGGTGATGGTGGAGCCCATATGCATTATAGAGCACAGGACCCTGGGCCTTCACGGCAGAGAGATTGATCAGGTTCGGGTCCAGTGGGACAGATATGATGAGACTGTAGCTACTTGGGAGGATGCTACTTTACTACGAGTGTAGTTTCCACACCTGTTCCAGTGACTTCCAGGAGGAAGTCGAGTCTAAGGGGAGGGGGATGTAGTGCCCACTTCCCTTCGACACCTTTTTTATTATTGTTTTTGATACTATCGTCTGCACTTATGGATATATTATAGTTTTTGATATAGCATGTTAGTAGATATCAGAGATACTGAACTGTTATTGATTTGATTCTTATATGATGCATATGGACTACTGGAGACATTTGATGTTGATATTGATATACTTTTGACATGGTTATTTATCTGTAATTCTGACATGTGATATATTTAGTCATATTGAGTAGATCTTGATAATTGGATTAATGTGATGATCATTTTGACATGAATGAAATGTGGAATAGAAATGTGCTAGAAAATTGTAAGTAATATCATATCTTGCATAGATGATATTAATTCATATATAGTTGATTTCAGATTTATATTGCATATTTGACATGAATGTTTTAATGTGGCCACGAGGCCGAAGGAGGTATCCTCTGTTTTGCAGGTATATTATATTCACAACAACATCGGGGGAGTGGAGACCAACCACATCGGAATTCGAGAAGAATTCAACTAGGGTCACCATGGCAACATGTAATTGTGTGTGTGTTAGAATTATTGGTTAGGAGAAAATTGTGACCTAGGGGTCATGTGTTGTTTTGTTTTAATTTTCCCTTTCTATTATGTTAGTTTGTGTTTTCTTTTAGTAGTGAATTTTTACTTGTTTTATTATTTAGATTTTTGGATTTGTGTTTACCCCTTTATTATTCATGGGTTGTAGTGTCTTAATTAAGCTAATTTGAATTTTTCTTAAACTAATTAAAGATGTGACCAAAAAGGAGTTCATTTATTAGAATTGATTTAGTCTTGGATTTTGTGTTGAGTGAAGTGTGTTTGAGTTTTGAGTGTAGCACACTCTACCCTTCATGGGAAACTCGAATTTGGCCTTTGAGGCCAAATTTGGAAGCTTGTGGGACAAGTCAAACTTGTCCCACACCTCTTAAATTCCCATGCCAACATTACCTATGGATTGGGGGGTCAAATTTAGGATTTTTAAGGTGTTTTGGGGGGTTAAAAAGATAAAATGTTAATTGCACTTTCTTTCAAATATTTAATTTTGTCCTTTGGGGGAGTGGGCTTAGATGGAGTGTGTAAGGTTCTTGTCATTCCTCCAACCACTTATTAATTGTGCATTGGAATATGAGGTTGACCAAGTGATGTGGAGTGTAGAGGAAATGAGGTGGCATCCTACTTGGAGCCACATCATCCCCCCCTCCTTTCTCTATTTATTGAATTCTTGTTGCTTGTTTTGGGGTTGGATGACCATTTTTAGTCTCTTGAATTTTTGGAGAGTGAGAGGATTTTGAGAGAGTTGTGGATTTTTGGAGCTTTTTGGATGCTTGCTTGATCTTTGGAGAAGCTTGGAACTTCATACTTGGAACAAGCTCTAACATGGAGAGGTAGGAGCTTCACCTTAGTTTAAATTATGTTATTTATTTGTTTTATTGTATGTGTGTATATGTTGTGTTGCATGTTGTTGTCTCTTTGAAATGCTTGTTGGGTGTGGGTAGAATGCCTAAGTTGGGAGTGGGAGGAGACTATGGGGAGTTTTCTTGTAGGGAGGCATAAGAGATCACTTTCTTGTGGAGGGAGTTTGGGTTGGGTGCCCCATCTAGTATGAGGAATGCTTGCATTTCTTCTTGTTCTTATTATGAGGGAGCCATAAGAGTTTTTGAGGGAGGCATAAGAGTGTATGGAGGTATAAGGGGTACTTGAGGGAGGCATAAGAGTTGATAGGGGAAATTGTGTTTTGCATTGGAGGCTTTTAGGTGGGCACCCATTCCCATTGGGAGGCATAAGTGGCCTCCCCATAGGTCTTACTCTTTTGGCTTTCTTGATAAGCCTTGTGTTCTTGTTGCTTTGATTGTTTTCTTCTTGTTGAGTTGTTATTGTGTTTTGTATGAAAATGGAATGAATGTGAAGTTGTTTGTTAAGTATTGTGGAAGCTAGTAGTTGCCATGAGTTGAGATCTTCTCCCATTGTAATGTGGTTGGGGCTCGGGGGCCAATGGGGAGGATGGCTTCTCCTCTCCATTGGGTATCTTGGTTGGGTGGAGAGCGTTGCCTCTCCCCCTATTTTGTTGTGAATCAAGAAAATTTTTGGAGGAGCTACCTTGTTGGTGTTTGGAGAATTGGAGTCTTGTTGATGACCATGTGAAACTTCCTTAGTATTTTACCCACTTAGAGTGGAAGAAATTGTAATAATGTATTCATTCTTGTATTTACATTTTGTATGGATTCCCACTTCAAGTGGAGGAAATTGTAATGACTTTGTAAAAGAAAGTTGTAATCCAATTGTTGTTATTGTTATTGTATTGCATGTGGAAAGAAACAAATGAGAAAAGAAAGAAGAAAGAATGTTATTGTAAAGTTAGTTTGCAAATAGAAAAGAAAGTATTTTCTTCTTGTTGAAATCTTGAATGTATTGTGAGAAAAATAGTGTTTGTATTGAAAGATTAATCTATTTTACAATGGAAAAGAAAGTATATTTTCATTGAGTATTTATTGTATTGTAAATGTGAGAAAGAAGAAAATGTAGAGATTGTTAGAAGTTGAATTTGTATACAAAATATAATTGTATGGAAACTAAAGTTAGTATGGTTATTTTAAATAAATGAACATTGTAGTAAAATGAAAGAGGAAAATAAGTTAGATTATATTTCATTTGGAAAGTTGATTTTATATAAGGAAATGAAAAGTAATGAAATAGATTTATTTTCCTTCTTTCTCTTGTAATGGAAGAAAGAATCTAGTTAAACAAATAGAAATTATTCTTATAAGTAGATGAATTTTATTAGAGATGGAAACACTTTAAAATGACTAGACTTAACTAAGAAATGAGTAAATGAGCAACAAACCTCAATTCTGGAACTTTGAAATGAACAAAGACAACTTAAAATGTATTTTTACACCCTTTAGCAACTTTAGTTTTTTGTAAAATTCTTGGCATTAAGGTTCTATTTTTTCAGAAACAGGACCGCCACCCTGTGCAGAACGGCAGTCCCATAACCACACTCAGGCAGTGGTGGCGGTCTCAAAACTGCCCTCCCAGTAAGGCAGGGTCTTGTCCTTTGTTTGTTGCCCAGGTAAGGCGATGGTTTCACAACCGCCACTCTGGAAGGTGGTGGTCCACTGTTTGTCACCCTGGCAGGGCGGCGGTCCCAGGACCACCGGTCTGCTCTGGGCAGTGGTTCTGTCACTTATGATAGAATTCCGCGGACCCGCGCCTGTGCATGAAATTTAACCTGTTTCACTAATTCTAAGTTGTAAAATTTAACCTATTACTACCAGCAAGTAAAATAAACAAAAATTCTTAGGAATGAGTCAACAAAATACTTAAATGGTGAATCTAAAAGCATTCTTTCATTTATATCAAAGGGGGTAGGGTTTGCCCCAAATTTAAACCCAATACACAAAAATCTTGGAATAAAAACTAGATTGGAGGAGGAAATCCCTCCCAATCCTTAAAGGAAATAGATTACATAAATAAAACTAAAAACTAAACTAAACCTAGACTAAATCTTCATGTAGAATTCCTCCATGGCTTCTTCCTCTTTGCTCCCATGGCTTCCTCCTCCTCAACCTGCAAATCTAACAAAAGAAAATGAACCAAATGAGAAGATTAGAATGAGAAAAGGTTTTAATAGACTTTCATAAGGATTTTTAGGGCTTTGTTGAGAACCCTAGGATCTAGTGGCTAAGATGGATTTAATCCAAGGGTGGAGAATTGACCCTACCTTTATTAAGAAGAAATATATTTTAAATGTTTAATGTAAAACCATTAAGGGTATGTGTAGATGAATGAGTGGGGCCATTTAATTGCCTAGGGGTGTGATGTCCCCTTTTTAAACCCTTAGTGTGTGTGGGAAATTTATTAAAGGATCTTTAAGCTATTTATGTAATGAATTTGACAATTTAGCATAAGGTTAACCTTATCAGGAATGAACTTAATCGAAGAAAAGAAAATATTTAATTAAGTAAACTAATCCTTGTTGTTACATTAGAATGTCATTTTTGCGGGCATGAAAATAGTGTTTTCTTTTGTTAGGCCTTAATATTATTTATAATTTTTTTTCTGAAGCCATCTTGATTTTAGGGTATAGTCAAATTTCAAATATAACTATGTATACCTTTATATGGTTTGTATATAAATCTGATGTCCTTTATAATTTATAGGACATAAGTTTTATAAATACTTATTGTCATCACATGACTATTATTGCAAAGATTTGATAAGTTAGTTTAAAAATTATATCACCCTATCTTAAATTATTAGGCAAGTCATGATATAAAATAATGTCAAAATGATCATCAAATTTAAAATTACGATGGTGATACAATTAGGAATTAACTAAATCCCATTTATATCCTTGGTTTAATTTTTAATATCCTCCGTTACTAATAGAGCGAAGTCAACAACTCATGTATTTAAGATGGATTCATGTGGGGGATTCAACCCATTTGTAAAATCCTTTTTAATCTGCACAGAATCCTTTACCTCAAGGTCTCTTGTGTCACCTGTCATACGGTTCTCTAACTACCATAGTTCCACCCAACCTCCTTCATATTCTACATTCCATCCTTCCCATTCAGAGCTAACAAAATCGATACTTCAGTATGGATTTGGAAACTATTTCTTTATTGTTTATTGAAATCAATTTGGCATAGATGATTAACTTATTGCTCACATTTACGTGAACCAACAAATATTTATCAAATATCATGCCTATTGAACAAAAATCTATTTACAAATTCTTGATTGCTATTGGCATGAGTCAGGATTGAAAACCCACGGCTTTCAACTTTCGATTCAAATTTATTTTATGTGATTGAATAGCCATTAACTCCTAAAACACACGTATTTACTTCCAAACGCTTTTCTATTTTAAAATTTCCTATTCGACCTTGATTTGGATCTTATGTAATAAATGTACATGTCGTCTAATTAAACAACCGATTGAATATATCGTAAAGATAGATCAGTTATATAACATCTACATGTCTGTCATATCGACCATCCGTTGTAGGGGCTCAATTACCTCTGTAAGTACTCAACCTTAACTATTTGTAAATTGTGCTAATGCCCATTATGAACAAACTGCTTCATCGAGAATAATACTCAGTGTGATTGGGTTATTTTTGGTTTCGATCCATGCATTTTGAAAGGCTATGCAGTCATTTTTCTTCCATCTTTTTCATCTTTTTCACGACCATTGACATTTTTTTGTGCCGTAATCCTCTTTGTGGGGCAAACAGAGTTTGGCAGTAAGATTCATTAGATATTAAATTTCAGATAACATCACTAGGATTCTCTTTCAAACCTAGACATTACACCTGCACTTTTATGGTTTTATGTATTAAACACATAATCCTTTGTTGAAACATCATAATACCCATTCTAGTTCAAGTCAAACGTTGACGATTCCTTCTTCACCTCTCATTTTTCCAAGCAGTCCAGATACAGTCTAATCAGTCCTAAACGTTCAAAATGCTCCTTCTTGGTTTCAGCATCTGTATCCATGTCCCTAGTTGATTAAGCTAAAAAAATACCAACGATTAAGAGACAAAAATTACCAATCTCTTATGTCAATTGAACACAGTTTGCAATCAACTATCCAAGTTAAATTTGTTGACCATGGACTCTTTTAAAAACATCTTACAAAATACCTATCTGATTTCAATTTATTAAATCTTGACATCTTTGAATATTTGACAAATCCAGTTAAGACCAGTTAGCTCTTTTACTAAGGAATCTTATAGATTGAGCATATGGGTTATGAATTGTCGATTCACAATTTACCCAGACAAGCAAAAACATTCCAAGTTGTATTATACTTAAAACACAATGCAATTTCCAGGCCATCCCACATTTTTTAAATAGCTCCATCTTCCTGGCTTTAGCAGTTATTTATTCCAATCTTCCAAATTTGTAAACAAACTTATACCATGCTTCATCCAACATGAAAACCTTGATGTCATATAATAGACTTAATTGGCATACAAAATATACCAATCTCAACACTTGTATGATAGATCGATGTAAAGGGTTGAATTATACAATGCTTTTTCATGCATCAACAATTTCAATGGATTTCATTATTGGGTTGCCGACGTCGAGATACCACCACGACGCCATCATGGTCAAGTAGTTACAGTGGATAAATTGACGAAGGTAGCTCTTTTTTCCCCAGTGAATACTACCTATAAACGGCTAATACAAAGTGGCACGAGTTTATATCTTAAAGAATGAGATATGTCAAGACTACATGGGATTCCGCGGAAGATCATTCAAGCGACAATGACCCTTTGTACACTTCCCATTTCTGGACCACCATGAAGTATGCCCTCGGGATGAGAATTAATTTCAGCACAGCTTATCACCCTGAGACAGATGGACAGACAGAGAGGGTACCATCAAAGATTTCACTCTGATGATATGCTCAGGATGTATGTGATGGATTGCATCAGTCGAGATGGGAGGAGTATCTATATTTGGTGGAGTTAAATAAATACAACTAATAGTTTCCAGAGTTCTATAGGCATGGCTCCTTTTCAGGCATTATATGGCAGAGAGTGTAGGACACTTCTTAGCTGGGACAGGATTGAGGAGAGGGTTTCCCTTGGGCCATAACATTATTACAGAAGACATGGAGCAGCAGGTTAAAATTGATCAGACAGAGATTGCAGGAGTGCACAGGATAGACTTCGAAGAAGTATGCAGACCAACATAGGACAGATCGCAGTTTTGACATCTAGGCACGAAGCCCTCCATTTCTTTGTGTCCTAGACTGCATAAGAGCCCTATCCATTATGGAAAAAGGTACCTAAAATATTGCTCCTAGGTTTGTGGGTCCCTTCAAGATCTTGGAGTGCCTCGGTCAAGCTTGGCCTATCGCCTAACATTACGACCTAAGATTAATGTCTCGCGTCCATGATGTATTTCACGTTTATGTGCTTAGGAGATATGTTTCTGGCATCAGTTCTCATGTCCTAGATTGGACTGCATTGCAAGTGCAGGATCAGGGGCTCGTGATGGTAGAGCCCGTTTGCGCATTTGTCAGATCGCAGAACAAATGCGCCTTTGCGGCAGAGAGATTGATCAGGTTCAAAAATCCAATGGGATAGGTACGATGAGACTACTGCTACTTGGGAGGATGCTAGCTCATCATTGCGAGCTCAGTTTCCACACTTATTTCAGAGACTTCCAGGAGGATAGTCTAGTCTAAGGGGAGGGGGATGTAATGCCCACTTCCCTACGACACTTAGTTGATTATCATTTTGAGTAATGTAGACTTTGGATATGGACATGACTTATACTTATGTTGATTAGCATGAATGTTTTTTGACTAGATGCATTTGGATTAGGATTGGATTTTGTTTTCAGTATGATCTACACTGACTCATGGACAGACTATTGGATACCGAATATTATTTTTATATGGATATATTGCATGTGTTCTAACATTGGATTTCTTCACCATGATGAGTAGAATGTAGTTGTTGAATTTACATTACTATAATTTTGGATAATGATGAAATGCATAATTAAGTTGTGATTTAGACCTAGAAATAATGATTGATTGAATTACGTATAGATGTTAATAAATTTCATGCATATGGTTATTTTGGATATTTTGACGTGGCCGCAAGGCCGAAGGAGGTATTTTGTATTTTGCAGGAAACACAACATGATCACAACCATGAGGGGGATTGGGAACCAAACACAACAGGATGTCGGGTGGTTACAACATTTGGTCATCAAGGCAACTAGTGAATTGTATTGTGTTACCTTTGTTCTTGTATGTGTTAAGAAAATTTTCCATGAGGGGGAAATTTTCTAATGTGACCATGGGGGTAAGAATTTTATTCAATTGTTTTTTATTTACTTTAGTAGGTGATTTTCATTTGTGATGTCTTTTTTTTTAAATTACTTTTGCTAAGTATGTTTAGATTAATTTAACATCTTGTTTTAATTTTTTTAAGTTTTGGAGGGAAGTCAAGTGGGGGTAATTAATTTTGATGGTTGGCTCCTTGAGCCTTGTGTTTCCTCATGTATTGAATGCTTGTTTTTGAGTGTTGACCACTCCAAATCACTTGAAACTCGAATTTGAGATTTAGGGCAATTTTGGGAGACTTGTGGGACAAGTTGAACTTGTCCCACACTTCCCAAAACCCCTTACCAACCATATCTATGGGTTGGGAAGCCAAAAAGGGGATTATTTATTGTTTTGGGAAGAGATATATGACTTTGGAGTGCACTTTTCTTCATTTTGCATTTATTTGTGCCTTAAGACACATGGAAAGGGATGGATGTGGATGAGAGATGTCATTCAACCCAACCACTCCATTTATGGTGTTTTGGGATTTGAGTTGACTAAAGGGAGGTGGTCTTGAGGATGTGTGATGTGGCATCCTACAAGGAGTCCACATCACCCTCACTCTTCCTTTTGTCTATTTATGGAAATTTCCTCTCTTGTTGAGGGGATTGGAGTTTTGTTTTTGTTTTGTTGAAGAGTTCTATTTTATTATTCTTTTGAGAGAGGAAAGAATTGGGAGAAAGAGAAAAAAAAGAGCGCTTGGACTTGCATGCTTGGGATTGTTTTGGGAGGGAGCTTGGACAAAGCTTCTTGGTTTAGGCTTCTCCAATGGAGAGGTAGGAAACCTTCTCCTTTGTTTTGCTTTTCTTTCATATTATTGTTGCTTCTATGCTAAAATTGTGAATAATGCATGTTTACTTTGGTGTATTGTGAAAATGGATAGAGTGCTTAATTGTGTAGTGTAGGAGAGGTCTATGGGAAAACTCATGAGGGAGGCATAAGAGTAGAATAGGATATTGTGGAGGGAGTTTGAGAGGGATGCCCATCTTGGGTAAGAATGTTTCACATTCTTACCTTGTCTCTTGAGGGAGCCATAAGAGGAGGGAGGCATAAGAGTATGGGAGGAAAAAGGGGTACTTTAGGGAGGCATAAGAGTCATAGGGGCTTGAGTTTTATTTTGTGGAGGGTTTTGGATGGGCATCTCATCTCAATTGGGAGGCATAAGGAAAACTTTCCCATAGTTCCTTCTCTTGTTGGCTTGGATGAAAGCCTTGTTGTGAAAAGTATTGTGTTGTTTGTGTTTCCTTTTGTTTCTTCTATTTTAGCCTTGAATGTTGTGAAGAAATTGTATTGTGGAAGCAAGTATTGTTTGCCTTGAGTTGGAGACCACCCTTCATTGTGTTGTGTTTGGGGCTCGGGGGTCAATGGAGGAGATTGCTTCTCTTCTCCATTGAGTTTTGGTTGGGAGGAGAGTGTTGCCTCTCTCCCCTATCTTGGTTGTGAATTGAGCTACTTGGAACTTGGAGCATGGATGAAGGACACCTTGGAGCTTGGGAAGACTTCTTCCTTTTTCCTTTGCATGTATTATTTGGTTGTAAAATTTGTATGTGAAAGAAAGTTGTATCATCTTGTTTTCATTTCAAAAAAAAAGGGGACATTGTAATCCATATTTGCCCAAAAGTTCACATGGTTGAATTGTTGATAGATCTTGTTTAAAACTTAATAAAAATATTATTGGACTCTTATGTTGAATGTTGGTATAATTACAAAAAATATATATACATACTAGATTCCATTTTATTGCAAAAAAAAAAAGTATTGATAAGTGATATTATTAGTGTATATCTTCTTCTTGTAGTATAAATGGAAAGAGTTAAGTTTTATTGAATTTTCAATATGCCAATAGAGTAGATTACACCCTAACTCTATCATGCTCTCTCTCTTCATTTAAGAATTTCTTGTGAATCCTTTGCGAATTGTAAACCAATGTGGGCTTTCCTTCAAAACTGATCTGCAAATCACAAATGCGCCATCACCCTTGAAATAAATTCATATTTGAATCCAAAGAAAGTAAAGCTTAGGAAAACAAAACTACAACACTAATAATGCTTACATTCAGAAATCATCATATGTAATATTAAGGCCATTAACTAGTAAAAATATCCATCTCTGAACCCTATGTTAGAAAAACCCTGAATAAAATTTGTAAACCACTCAGATGAAATTAATTGTGCATTTCAAATCTAAACCTAAATTTGTAGATTTACCCAAACGAAGAATCCAAACCCCTATATTTCAGGGGCAAATTAAACTTAATGAAAAAGTGCTAGACTCATTTACATTTAACTTTGATTGTCTTGGTTTATATTTCCTACTGTGTATTTTTGCGAACGTCACTTTGTTTTATGGATATTTTTTCTTCATCATGGCAGCTCAAGGATTTTTCCTGCTAGATTTCAGGTATTTTACAGTTGATACTCTGTAGCAGGGTTAAGATGACCAGGTTCGTGCAGTCGATGGTGATGTAGAACAATAACTTAATTTGATAATGTTTTAACAAATTCTTATACTGATTCCACGCATCCCAATCCTTGTTCAAGTTCAATTTTTACTACTCTCTGGTTGCTGCCATCTTAGAGACGAGTTGGATATTGATTAAGTTCAGCTTTGTTTTGTTTGAAGCTCTAATATGTTTTTTTTTTTTTAAATATTGAATGGCATTGGGTCCTCGTATATTGCATTTTTTTTTTTCTTTTTTAATTCAATTTTTCCCCACTCTGATTGCTCATTTGGCAGTTTAGTTTGTCACAGTTTTTAAGTCGAAAATAGTACAGTTTAGGCAAGCTAAAATATAGAAGTTGGCATTAAAGGATAAAAAAGTTGGTTCAGAGAGGATTTGTGTTGTGGACAACCTCCTCGCTCTTGGGCACTCCACGCCCCGCACGCACCATGCAACACCCAATGAAAACGGAGGTAAAACGCCCCCTACCGGTTACAGTTCTCCTTTTTGCTGTCCACCGCGGCCAGGCTGTGATTCTTTGTCCAGTCGCCATATAATACTCTTTCTACCCCAATAAAACTTGAAACGTTCGCACTGTCTCCTCCTCAATCGATTTAATAAACATCTCCTTGAAGGGGAACCCTGATTTTGAGGATACGTTCAACACTGAACAAATAACAACATAGTGGGACAGGCTGCTGGCCCCAACACCTTCCCTGTCCCTTAATCGACTTTTGATATGAACTTGATCTTACCTTGCACACGCTATAACGAATAAGAGTAGTCCAAAACTGACTGTACATGAAATATAAATAGCACCATTTCTAAATTCATTTTTTAATAAAATATTACAAAGGAGGATCCCAAAATTTGAAGGGACATTCAATACTGAACAAGATAACAGCATGTTTTGGCGGATCGTGGTTGCAAGTGCCTCTCTGTCCCTGGAGACGTTTCGACACGTATTACCTTGTGGGCGAGCCCGAGTTCGTAGTCGCACCAGATGCTGCACAGATAACAATAATGTCGGTTTGCCAGGCCAGGGCCGAGTAGAAAAAGACTTCATGCCTGCCATAATCACCTAAAATCTGTTCAGGTGCACCTCAACTACCTCTTTTAATGTGCGGCTAGGACAGTAGGAGAGAAGCAGCGGGCTGTCTCTGACTGGCGTGATGTGCATGATCTAAGGAAATAATAAAAAAAAACTGAGGCGACTGGTTGGTTGTGTGCACGCAAGGTGAAAGGAAAGAGGGTGTTAATGGTTGCCGGGTGGTCGTGGAACCACCCACCGCCTAGCCATAGTATTTAGTAATAATTTTTATATTTATTTATCAAAACAAAAAAAATGACTTCCCACACAATATTGTGTAATCAATTATTATGAATATATATATTTTAAAGATAAATTAATCTATTATAGAGTTTTCAAAGAGAATTTGAAAAGATCGAGATTGAAATGAAAGATTGTTAGAAAGATGAAAAGTTGGAATGCGGGATCCTACGCATATGTATGATATATTTCATATTAATATTATAATATATACATATATCAAAACATGATATATTTTATATTAATATTAGTAGCAATTGGGAGAGTTAGCATTATTCCTAAAACAATACCTAACTTATTTACCTCATTATCACGATATGATGATGATTGTAATATTTAATTTATTTGCAAATTAACATAATAAATAAATTTAAAAAAATATATTGTCTCGTTTTCGAGTCGTATGCTGGTGACAGCATGATCTTCATCGTCATCATCCATTCGTTTTCAGGGCGCTACACAATCCCTTGCGAAATGAAATCTTATTGTAGCCCCTTTCCCACTTGTAGTGGATGATCTGTGTATTCATTTTAATGGAAAGATACTTTGTACAGGCAATGAAAGTGGAAATTTGAAATGTAAAAGAGTTATACTCTATATTCTATTTTGGGAAAGAATGTGAAAGAATGGCAAATGTTTTGTATGTTGTATTTTGAAATCAAATGGAAAGGAGGTTGTAAGAGTTTCATTTCAATTAATGGAATTGTTTTACTTGTTCATATGATATTCTTCCATCGGAAATCTTTATTTAACATGTCCTATGAAATCCCTATTTTGAAAAGAGGAAAAGTGAAACACGTGAGAAGAAAATGTAATATTCTGCCCTATTTTTATATATATGATTTTGGAAGGAATAAAAGAAGGATGTTACAAAGTTGTATTTTAGAATCAATAAATGATGTATCACCTTTCTCAAATTACACAGTGACATTGAATCTGATCTTTTAAATGTAATTGAAATCTCTTTTTGAAATAATGAAATGCGTATAAAGGAAATTTAATACTTTTTCCTTTGAAATATGTAAAAATTGGAAATCGGAGATGTATTATAGTTTCTGAATAATTTTAATTAAATCAAATAAATGCATTAAATTAGGTTTGGAACACATTATAATACTTGGAAGAAGAAAATGGCAAATAGACCTTTTTAAAATCTGAAATTTGTCTTTTTTTTTCAATTGACAATTATTTAATCCCAAATACTTAGACTGAATATGCATCAAAGGAATAAAAAATGAAACATTAATTTGGGAAAAATAAGATCTAACCAAATAAATATAGACATTAACACTTAAGGAAATTCTTATAAAACTTAGCAAAATTGGGCTCAAACCATTTTGCAGTCGTGCTGCTATCTAGAAATGTAAATGTTCAAATTGTAAATCAATTAGACAAATTGAATCTTGAAATCTCTCTTAAATACACCTAAGAACAATTTTCCATGTTTATTTGACATGTTGACAGAGGGACAAGAAAAAATTTAACAAATTTAACAAGTTAAAATTTACTAGTTTGTACTATAAAATCCTTCAAGTTTTTTTCTTGGAATTGACCCCAAAACTTTATTAAAATCTGAATTTAATGATCCCTATGTAAAGAGGACGTCAAGATATTTTCAGAAAGTTGTCATTTTCCGAAAACTGAGCTCTCTATCAAAAGCTATGGCATTCTGAATTTTTTCTTCCTTGGCGCCAAAAATAATAATTTTGGCATAAATTTCCTTGGTGGGCATGTGGGCCCAAAATTTTTCCTTAGCTCTTAGGAAAATTTTTGGGAATTTTTTTCTAATTTTCCCCACCACCCCGTCATCCCGCAGCCAATCGGAAGCTGCCACGTTGCACCACGAGGCATCGGCGGAGGGGCGGATCTCTTTTTAAATTTAGCGCTCCATGAAAATTTTGAGAAAATTTTCAAAATTTTCCCCACCGTCCGCCAGCCTGCAACCAATCAGGAGCTGCCATGTGGCATCGTGAGGTGTCGGTGAAGGTGCCTGTGAAGCTACCCTCTTTGCATGTATTATTTGGTTATAAAATTTGTATGTGAAAGAAAGTTGTATCATCTTGTTTTCATATAAAAAAAAAAAGGGGACATTGTAATCCATATTTGCCCAAAAGTTCACATGGTTGAATTTTTGATAGATCTTGTTTAAAACTTAATAAAAATATTATTGGACTCTTATGTTGAATGTTGGTATAATTACAAAAAATATATATACATACTAGATTCCATTTTATTGCAAAAAAAAAAAAGTATTGATAAGTGATATTATTAGTGTATATCTTCTTCTTGTAGTATGAATGGAAAGAGTTAAGTTTTATTGAATTTTCAATATGCCAATAGAGTAGATTAGACCCTAACTCCATCATGCTCTCTCTCTTCATTTAAGAATTTCTTGTGAATCCTTTGCGAATTGTAAACCAATGTGGGCTTTCCTTCAAAACTTATCTGCAAATCACAAATGCGCCATCACCCTTGAAATAAATTCATATTTGAATCCAAAGAAAGTAAAGCTTAGGAAAACAAAACTACAACACTAATAATGCTTACATTCAGAAATCATCATATGTAATATTAAGGCAATTAACTAGTAAAAATATCCATCTCTGAACCCTATGTAAGAAAAACCCTGAATAAAATTTGTAAACCACTCAGATGAAATTAATTGTGCATTTCAAATCTAAAACTAAATTTGTAGATTTACCCAAACGAAGAATCCAAACCCCTATATTTCAGGGGGAAAATTAAACTTAATGAAAAATTGCTAGACTCATTTACATTTAACTTTGATTGTCTTGGTTTATATTTCCTAGTGTGTATTTTTGCGAGCATTGCTTTGTTTTATGGATGATTTTTGCTTCATCATGACAGCTCAAGGTTTATTTCCTGCTAGATTTCAGGTATTTTACAGTTGATACTCTGTAGCAGGGTTAAGATGACCAGGTTTGTGCAGTCGATGGTGATGTAGAACAATAACTTAATTTGATAATGTTTTAACAAATTCTTATACTGATTCCACGCATCCCAATCCTTGTTCAAGTTCAATTTTTACTACTCTCTGGTTGCTGCAATCTTAGAGACGAGTTGCATATTGATTAAGTTCAGCTTTGTTTTGTTTGAAGCTCTAATATGTTTTTTTTTTTAAAAATATTGAATGGCATTGGGTCCTCGTATATTGCATTTTTTTTAATTTTTAATTCAATTTTTCCCCACTCTGATTACTCATTTGGCAATTTAGTTTGTCACAGTGTTTAATTCGAAAAATAGTACAGTTTAGGCAAGCTGAAATATAGAAGTTGGCATTAAAGGATAAAAAAGTTGGTTGAGAGAGGATTTGTGTTGTCGACAACCTGCTCGCTCTTGGGCACTCCACGCCCCGCACACACCATGTAGCACCCAATGAAACAGAGGTAAAACACCCCCTACCGATTACAGTTCTCCTTTTTGCTGTCGACGCGGCCAGGTTGTGATTCTTTGTCCACTCGCCATATAATACTCTTTCTACCCCAATAAAACTTGAAACGTTTGCACTGTCTCCTCCTCAATCGATTTAATAAACATCTCCTTGAAGGCGAACCCCGATTTTGAGGATACGTTCAACACTGAATAAATAACAACATAGTTAGGACAGGCTGCTGGCCCCAATGCCTTCCCTGTCCCTTAATCGACTTTTGATATGAACTTGATCCTACCTTGCACACGCTATAACAAATAAGAGTAGTCCAAAACCGACTGTACATGAAATATAAATAGCACCATTTCTAAATTCGTTTTTGGATAAAATATTACAAAGGAGGATCCCAAAATTTGAAGGGACATTCAATACTGAACAAGATAACAGCATGTTTTGGCGGATCGTGGTTGCAAGTGCCTCTCTGTCCCTGGAGACGTTTCGACACGTATTACCTTGTGGGCGAGCCTGAGTTCGTAGTCGCACCAGATCCTGCACAGACAACAATAATGTCAGTTTGCCAGGCCAGGGCCGAGTAGAAAAAGACTTCATGCCTGCCATAATCACCTAAAATCTTTTCGGGTGCACCTCAACTACCTCTTTTAATGTGCGGCTAGGACAGTAGGAGAGAAGCGGCGGGCTGTCTCTGACTGGCGTGATCTGCATGATCTAAGGAAATAATAAAAAAAAACTGAGGCGACTGGTTGGTTGTGTGCACGCAAGGTGAAAGGAAAGAGGGTGTTAATGGTTGCCGGGTGGTCGTTGAACCACCCACCGCCCAGCCATAGTATTTAGTAATAATTTTTATATTTATTTATCAAAACAAAAAAAATGACTTCCCACACAATATTGTGTAATCAATTATTATGAATATATATATTTATATATATATATATATATATATATATATTAAAGATAAATTAATCTATTATAGAGTTTTCAAAGAGAATTTGAAAAGATCGAGATTGAAATGAAAGATTGTTAGAAAGATGAAAAGTTGGAATACGGGATCCTACACATATGTATGATATATTTCATATTAATATTATAATATATACATATATCAAAACATGATATATTTTATATTAAATTTAGTAGCAATTGGGAGAGTTAGCATTATTCATAAAACAATACCTAACTTATTTACCTCATTATCACGATATGATGATGATTGTAATATTTAATTTATTTGCAAATTAACATAATAAATAAATTAAAAAAAAAAAAAAATTGTCGCGTTTTCGAGTCGTATGCTGGTGACAGCATGATCTTCGTCGTCGTCATCCGTTCGTTTTCAGGGCGCTACACAATCCCTTGCGAAATGAAATCTTATTGTAGCCCCTTTCCCACTTGTAGTGGATGATCTGTGTATTCATTTTAATGGAAAGATACTTTGTATAGGCAATGAAAGTGGAAATTTGAAATGTAAAAGAGTTATACTCTGTATTTTATGTTGGGAAAGAATGTGAAAGAATGGCACATGTTTTGTATGTTGTATTTTGAAATCAAATGGAAAGGAGGTTGTAAGAGTTTCATTTCAATTAATGGAATTGTTTTACTTGTTCATATGATATTCTTCCATCGGAAATCTGTATTTAACATGTCCTATGAAATCCCTGTTTTGAAAAGAGGAAAAGTGAAACACGTGAGAAGAAAATGTAATATTCTGCCCTATTTTTATATATATGATTTTGGAAGGAATAAAAGAAGGATGTTACAAAGTTGTATTTTAGAATCAATAAATGATGTATCACCTTTCTCAAATTACATAGTGACATTGAATCTGATCTTTTAAATGTAATTGAAATCTCTTTTTGAAATAATGAAATGCGTATAAAGGAAATTTAATACTTTTTCCTTTGAAATATGTAAAAATTGGAAATCGGAGATGTATTATAGTTTCTGAATAATTTTAATTAAATCAAATAAATGCATTAAATTAGGTTTGGAACACATTATAATACTTGGAAGAAGAAAATGGCAAATAGACCTTTTTAAAATCTGAAATTTGTCTTTTTTTTTCAATTGACAATTATTTAATCCCAAATACTTAGACTGAATATGCATCAAAGGAATAAAAAATGAAACATTAATTTGGGAAAAATAAGATCAACCAAATAAATATAGACATTAACACTTAAGGAAATTCTTATAAAACTTAGCAAAATTGGGCTCAAACCATTTTGCAGTCGTGCTGCTATCCAGAAATGTAAATGTTCAAATTGTAAATCAATTAGACAAATTGAATCTTGAAATCTCTCTTAAATACACCTAAGAACAATTTTCCATGTTTATTTGACATGTTGACAGAGGGACAAGAACAAATTTAACAAATTTAACAAGTTAAAATTTACTAGTTTGCACTATAAAATCCTTCAAGTTTTTTTCTTGAAATTGACCCCAAAACTTTATTAAAATCTGAATTTAATGATCCCTATGTAAAGAGGACGTCAAGATATTTTCAGAAAGTCGTCATTTTCCTAAAACTGAGCTCTCTATCAAAAGCTATGGCATTCTGAAGTTTTTCTTCCTTGGCGCCAAAAATAATAATTTTGGGATAAATTTCCTTGGCGGGCATGTGGGCCCAAAATTTTCCCTTAGCTCTTAGGAAAATTTTTGGGAATTTTTTTCTAATTTTCCCCACCACCCCGTTAGCCCGCAGCCAATTGGAAGCTGCCACGTGGCACCACGAGGCATCGGCGGAGGGGTGGATCTCTTTTTAAATTTAGCGCTCCCTGAAAATTTTGGGAAAATTTTCAAAATTTTCCCCACCGTCCGCCAGCCTGCAGCCAACCAGGAGCTGCCATGTGGCATCGCGAGGTGTCGGTGAAGGTGCATGTGAATGCTACCCTCTTAGCTGTTTGGGGCGTTAAACTAATTTTCTCCCTGTCCCCCTGCCTTCCCCGCGTTGGCTTACAAGATGCCACTTGTCCCTGGAGGACTTGGGGGAGTGCGGGCACAAAGTTGGCTTTCACCCCACATGCAAAGATTTTTCAAAATGTCTCCCGCCACCCCACTCTCCCCGTGCTGACTTAGGAGGTGCCACGTGTCCCTAGTGGACTTGTGGACCCGCGGGTGTGCAGGTGCAAAGTTGTTTTTTTTCCCTGCGTGAGAAAATTTTCCAAAGGTCTACCCATGGCCTACCGACCCACCCTTGGGGGTAAATTTTAGCCCCTGGGTCCACAAGCCCACTCTTGGGGAAAATTTTTACCCCAAGGCCCACCAGCCCATAACTCGAAAAATATAAGGAGTTAGGAGGACTTCTTTATATCAATGGAAAGGTGACGAAATTTCCTAGCCAATGGGAATAGTTTAGGGAATTTTTTAATGCGTTAAATTTTATAAAAATCATGTTGAACCTTTAATCCTGTTAGAGAGTGGGTATGGTGAGGAATTACCCTCTGAACCTTATTGAACCTTCTAACCCTAAATTTTGGACCTTATAACCTGTAATAATTGTTAATAAAGGAAAAATATGTTCTAGTGAATTAGAATTGTTCTGGAACTTTTTAATGACATTTGTTCCCTTGTAACCTGGTTGTAGACTCTTTTAAACAAAAAACTTATTCCATAATTTTCCTAACTAATCCTTGGTTATTCTTGGGTCTCAATTGGGTTGTTTTTAGTGGGCATTACACTCTGGTTGGGAAGGAACCTACATTATTTATGGGGAGTATTCGAGAGAACATTACATATGGTAAAGAGGATGCAACCGAAGTAGATGTGATTGAAGCTACCAAGGCTACAAATGCCCAAAAATTCATCTTGTAATTATAGTTCATCATCCATTTGATTGATTTTATATAATTGATTCATAAACCTACAAATTGAAAATTGCACAAGACTAATATATAAAAGGATAAAGACTGAGATATATAGAACTTGAGAGCTGAATTTCTTCACCACAGTCAGAAACTCTTAGCAATGCACATTGCTGGTCTCTTTAATCTCACAGCTTCCTATGGTTTCCCACCAGCATGGACGTCTCACATCATGTGCCCAATATTTAAATCAGGGAATCAACAAGAGCCAAATAATTATAGAACCATCATGATTTGGCATACTTTGACCAAGTTATTTGCTACAGTGCTAGATGATTTGATTTCCAGATTTTCTAAATCTAAATCGAAGAAACTCCATGAGAAACGATAAGTGAGTTCAAACGGGATCACCAAACACTAGACCATGTCTTAGCACTTAGAGCCATAATTGAGGAAGCAAGGGCCAACAAGCATGAGGTTTATTTATGTTTTCTTGACTTTCAAAAGGCATTTGATACTGTACCTAGACACCTTCTAATTCAACGGCTTCCTGACCTTTAAATTCAAGAGCATTTGGTTCTTCTTTTGATGAAACTCAATGAAAATGTGGTTGGAAAAGTCTGAACTCTTACTATTTATACAGGTGATATCAATAGCACCATACATGTTAAACAAGGATGCCCACTTTCTCCTTCTCTATTTGGTCTTTACATTGATTAATTAGAACACATCATTACGAATTCCGGTCTTAGATATGATGGTTGTTTTCTGTATGATATCATCATTGCTATATTATTATTTTCAGATGATATCATTCTCATGTCACATATTGTTGTAGGCCTACAACAACACCTTAACATCTTAAGCTCTTTTTGTGATACTCAAGGTTTACAAGTGAACTTAAGGAAGACTAAGGTCATGGTATTTAATACACCCAAGAGGTTTGCTCATGCAACTAACGTCATGTAAAAAGGAAACTTAGTGGAAGTGGTCTCCTCTTACACTTATCTTGGTGTTAATTTCACGGCCCTCCTTTAAAAATGCTTCATGCACCAGAAGAGAGATTAAGTAAAGGTTATGTATCCCTCAATATGTTTGAGAGACAATGTTTCCATCTTCAATTTCAAGATGCCAATGCAAAATTGCACATTTTCCAAACTCTAGTGACACAAATAGTGTTGTATGGTTGTGAGATTTGGGTCCCTGATCTTCAGCACGATAGTTGGGATCATGTTGATAGAGTAATCATCTCCATGATATCCAAGAATCTTTAGGAAATACGATCAGTTCCGCATGTAATCATCTTCACTGATTTCAGCACGTACCCTCTTTGTATCTCAACTATATTCCATCTTGTGATTCTACTCCATAGACTAAGATGTATGGAAAATACACCAATTGGGTAGAATAGATGCCCCTTCAAGGCTCTCCAATCATCCATGAGGCTATGTGAATTGGGGATCCAAACCACTTTGTATGCACATTGTACAACTTTCCTCCAAAGCATCGGATTGGATATTATTAATCGTCTTCCTCCTCTCACATTCTCTATTTATACTCCCCACATGCCTAGAAAGGAAAGTCATAGAGGAATTAGAGAGGAGATCTACCAATCGTACATAAAATCAACTTGGATTGAACCATAAGAACCATTGGAAAAAAAATGCACCACTATTTGGAGCATTATCCCAAAATTGAAGATGAACATGTCATTTCCCCAAAATACATCAAGTTTCCACTTGGTTTGAGATTCCTCTTGGGTCAACTATGAGTTTTCTCTCATCAGCTTCGCAGGAGACAAAGAACTACATTCCTAGTGACCAACACACTTGCATAGTTTATAACAATGAACATGAATCAGAGGAGTGCTTACTATGTCCTTGTCATGTATACTATGATATCCATGGCAGGTACTATTGTATCTTCCGAGAAACTCAAGGCTCATTATGGGCCCTTATCCATTATGAAGGCCAGAGGTGTGTAGCTTTATTTATCAGGGAGATGACCCAACATAGATATGGCCTCCTTAAACATCATCATGCCAACCTTGAGTCTCATACTATTGGTGCATTCCTTCAGCCTTCTACACAATGCGAAAGGCATAAACAGGCACACGACTTCACACAACAGTCACGATCTACCAGACGTAGAACCTCTTAAGCATGGCACATAGAATTATTTTTTCTTGTGTCTTTCTTGTTGCTTCTTGTATTTTTTTTTGTATTTTTTTTACCTTCCTGCATTGTCTTGTTCTCTTTGCTCCTCTTGTAGTCCCATTAACCATTTTGATTACTTCTAGACATTACTTTTTAAATTAAATTAAATTAAATTTTGATGTGGGTTAACATTAACAAGTAAAATGATTAGTAGCTGGGCCAAATTGAATGGTTTGAAAAGGGTTTCGACAGGGGAAAAGATCAGAGATCAGGACTCAAAGGGTGTATATGAGTCCAACTCCCAATAAATGAGAAAAATAGTCCATGTGGCAGAGTTCTTCATTCCCTCACTATAATCAAAGGGTAGGTACCCATGCTAAGACTACAAATTACATAGAGAGAGAACTATGGCCCTACAAAATATATATATGCTAACCTGTAATTAAATGTTAGAGATATATGCGTTTCAAACTATTCTTTAGGTAACTATCTAGCAGTGTAGAGGTGCAATAGTATGTATAATCAAATGTTTATGGATCATTTAAGCTTAGCTTGAAGACAATACAAATTCCTCTTCTATAAGTATAATTTTTCGAAGGTATTGCTTTTATACATAGGGAATCATTGCATTCATAGAATCTCATCCTCATGAGGTGCTTTCCATAGTTTTGATGCTAACTTCATTTTTACCAAATCTAAGAGGATTATTGATTCTCTTTGGGAAAATAAAACTTAAATTCTCTATTTCTCTTGGCACCATCTTGAGCACAGGCTATAATCACTGCATGATGGTAATCTATTCATGTCCATCCATGTATCTTGACTAAAAACCATTGAGAAGTGACATAGTGCTTTTCAATTCAATGGAAGCATGTCTATTTCAGCTAGGGGTACCATAACATAAGATATTTGATCCTATATTTCATGTTTTTATAATAAAACTTAGTGTGGAAATTTTTCTTCACTTATTCTTATCATAGATGTAAATGGTACACAAGACAATAATATTAAACAACTGACTCTACCAATATTCTAATTCAACTCCTGGAAAAAGATGAAGCTTACATGCGAGTAACTGAATGGATTAAGGATGGAAATCCTTTTAGTTCCACACAAGAGTATTGCATACAGAAGAACGAACTTGTTTTTGACCTGGACGAACTTCCAGCCTTGGCCAAGGAGCCTTTTCTTGACATTTTCTCGTTTTCAATGCTTGGGATTGACAAATTACATTTTTTCAAGACGGATTAATTCTGTACATTCCATTCCCACACTCAACATTACAAGAACTAAGGTTTTTGGATTGGTTACTAGCAAAGACAAGTTATATGTGGATCTTTTCTTTGCAACTTGTTCACAAAACTCCTAATTAAATTTATTGTTCACAAGTGATTAAACAAGTTGCAACTTAGCACTTTTAAGGTTTGTTATTGCAGGTCTTTACAAAACCTACCAAGACTCGTTTGGGAAACTCCAATCTTCGAAATGTCTCAATCTTCATTCTTATAACACTCTAAAATGAACAATTTTTGTAAAACTTAGATGATTTTTTAATCCAAAGGGGAAGACTTCATGTATTCATGTTTAGTGCAATTAACATTGTCCAGAAAAGGCTACCACTAATGATATAAGATTTGCAAATGTATATGTACGAATTTGTAACAAATTTAAAATGTACATATAGAACCTTTCGGTGTAATGTTTCATCTATATTCCAACTCTTCCACTATCAATCACACCTCTTATCAACAATACATTTAAGGCTTTTTCACCAAAAACCCAATAAAAAATCTGATGCAACCACCATCTCAAACACGTTGCAACACTACCACATTAATATCACCCAAAATAATTACAAATCCACATCAAATATGATCAAGTAATTAACGTATCCCTCCATATCAAACAACTTATACTGTTCGGTGTTCACATTGCAGTGTACACACATGATTGCTAATTTATTGGTATATTTTAAGATTAAAACATTGGTGGATGATTAGGCACCTTTTTATACCATCATATGCATTGTTGGAAAAGAATCATTCTATTTTTGACAACATTTAAAAATTTCTTGTTAATTTTTTTGAATAATATTTACGAACCCCTTTGCTAATTTACTCAAATCAACACACATTCATTTATATAGTCAGGAACTACAATTTCCAGAAAATTCTACTTGTTTTGCATACTAGAATATTGAAGGCGAAGGAAGCGGAGGCGACGCATACACAGTTTCACACTTTCTCAATAAATATTAATTATTGAACTGAATTTACATTGAAAATCATAACCCTGAAATATTCTGCATCATTATGAATAACGATTCTGTTTTATTGACAAATTTTGGTACGAAGAAGAGTCAAGACTAAGTATGGAGGACATGAAAACGAAGATTACGATGTGGCGGTGAACCAGAAGCAGATGGTTAAAAACACCTGAAGAACACGGTTGGCAAAACAGCATAGTTCGAAGGACCCCATTAATGGTGGTGTGAAGGTGGAGGTGGAGGCGGGTCAGAGGTCGGATCCGACGGACCAGAGGGGGGAACTGGTCCCTTTGGCTTCATTTCTTCCCAATTCTCTCCTCTTCTCCCTGGTATTACAGGAAGATCTGTAGCCTTGTTAACTTCTATGAGCTTGGGAGCAGCATATTCAGATCCAGCTTCATCACTCACGGCAGCCGTTCCCATGGGCATGAAACAACAGTGCAGGAACAGAGATAATAATAACAACACAGTCAAAAGAAATCTTGGCTTATTCGTTTCCATTTTCAAGACTAAAATCTTCACTCGTAACGAAAAACCAAAACGCATGAAATGACGACAGGAATTACAACCAAGAGCTTCTTTATATGGATTGAAAAAATAAAATTACAGAAACAAATCCACGGAAAACCAGGTGATATGGAATGAAATGATGATCTATCATTTACAAACAAGACCATCTTTGTACATTACAAATACATCAATCTTGACTTATTCATCTCCATTTTCAACACCAAAATCTTGACTTGGATTCACCAAAAACTGAAATGGATGAAATGAATGTAACAGTTACGAGTTACGACCAAGAGCTTTTTACGGAGATTGAGAATAAATAAATAAATAATCAAATCCACCGAAAACCATGCGATATGAGATGAAATAATGATAACATTTACAAGTAAGAGGATCTTTATAGATTACAAAGAAGACTTCCTAGTTTTCAGGTAAGTTAATTTTTAAACTTATCGTTTACACTTTGCTGGATATAGATGTTATTTAAGGCGATATGTTAGTGTATTTTCTCTTATGGAAAAATTAATGAATATTATTTAGTGTTTTCTTTAATTGTGACAATAAATACATTAAAATATAATAGTACATTTTTTCAAAAAATTCCATTGGAAAAAATATTAATTTAAATATATTATTTTATTTGTAAATTTTCTAATAATAAATAATCTCAACTTAGCTATATAAGTAGGATGGACTTTAAAAAAATGTTGTAAAACAAAATTTGGGGTCCAATTTCTATTCAATGTTTAAAGTATCACAATATTTTAGTTTTTCTCAAGGAAAAAACAAAAATTTCTTAGGATAATCAAATAGCCATCAAATTTAACCTCTTTAATTTATTGTTTATCCTCACATTACATCCTCTCACCATTCCCTAATTACCATATATTACAAGATGTTTTTGATGTAGAAACCAAAGTTTATTTTTATGATTAAATTCCCTATGATATTTTTCAGTCAAATTGAATTTTTTCATTAACTTACTTATTCCTCGAAATTTGGAACAAATGTTCAAGGAAAAAAATCTCTTGTTTTGGCTTGTTAGGATTTCTATGGCCTTCGCAATTTGTCACACTGTCACTAAAATTAATTTTTCGGCATGAGGTGTTTTTAAGGTCATGCATTTAATCCATAGTGCCTACTTTGTCTTGCACTGGAGTATCTTTAAAATGTCATCCTCCTCAACTCCTATAACATTCCCTAGAGTAGATAGTAATTTAAAGTCAAATGGCAGTTAAACAAGAGTAAAACTTTATTCCAAATGTGTACCATGCGGAAATGAACATGCCTTTAATAACTTGCATTTCATGAACATGTTTCATATTTCCATGAGATTAGTAACACATGCACCATAATTATTTTGAACACTTAATTGTAGTTGCTTATTTTTTTTAACAGATCCCCTTAGAAAACACTTTAAAATCAAGGGTTCACATTGCATTGGTTGTCCCCCATGGAATCTAACATGAGGATGTGAAAAATTTGCAAAATCTTGGCAAAAAAAAGAAAAAGAGGGCCTGGCAACAGAACCAAAAAGTAGTCTTAATTTACTCACAAAAACCCAAGGCGCACTGACACATCACCCAGGAAAAACATGAGCACTCACCCAAAGCGTGCAAGGGTACCTAGTCCCTCTTTTAAGGTAGTTTGTTCATGAAGTTAACATGATCATACAAATATTCTAGATCCTTAATACATAATCAAGTATATTGCATAACATAAACTAGATCTAAATCTCAAGTATTCAAAAGAATATCTAAACAATAACCATAATCAGATTTACCATATAAGTTTTATGCTCAGATAAGTCAACAACCAATATCCAACCATAAAGGTTCATTATATTAATTGTTGTAAAATACAAAAGCTTCATACATACTTAACAATGTCACCATCAGTCATGCGCGCCCATAAACTAAAAACATAACTATACAAAACATGGATCCCAAAACCGTACAAATTAATACATATTTATAGTGGTAGGGAATTGCCATTCCCTACACTTACATCCTCAAAATAAGATGTATGAAAAGAATAGCCATACATCGCTACAAGATAATTACAAAAGCATGTAAAATCACTATTAATAGATTATATAATAATAGCTACAGTTCTAGTCCTATTAATAGCCCAAAACTATGCATGGCGCTTGATCTACCAATCTTCTGAAATAGCCTTTGTGCTCTTCAATTCTTCATACTAAATGTGCTCTGCACTCTATGTCTATATTTAGTCTTACACTGAAAAATGACTAAGTCCCCACATGCGCCCTATTCCACTATTCTTCCACATGCACCTACACACCTTCTTCCCGCTCACCCAATCCTTATACGCCTTCATTACTTACGTTTTATTTCATCAATAAAACACAAAGGAATGGAAAACATCAAAAGATTAGGTCATTCCAAATACGATATCTTATTATTCTAGATCCAAAAACATAATTTCCACCAATCATGCTCATTTCAGAGCATAAGAAAGAGCTTCAATGTGTCAAAGTTCATCTACAGTTCTAATCCTATTATTGTCCCAAAAATATGCATGGCGCTTGATCTCCCACTCTTTTGAAATAGCCTTTGTGTCCTCTTCAATTCTTCATACTAAATGTGCTCTGCAGTCCATGTCTATATTTAGCCTTACACTGAAAAATGGCTAACTCCTGAATCCTCACTTTTCCCACACGCACCATGTTCCACTTATTGGTATCCAAATTTGTTTTCCTTTCCAAGCCAAGAAGAAACATAGATTGGACATGGAACTTAGAAACAAATAGATCATAGTGTCTGTTATTTTGTAGCCGAGGATGATATCTAATTGGCCCTTTGTCACTTAGATTTGTGGAGAGATGGATAGCACCTTCAAGAGGATTTTACTTGTCCTCGCTACTTTAGGTCGTGCCTTTCAAATAGGGTGAGAGGACCCTTAGTGTAACCTCTGTTTGAGGAAGGCGATGGAGATATCCTTCTTTTGCACATATTTTATGAAGAAAACCTTGGGAAAATATGGCCATTACTCCATAATTTAACTCTTAAGAGTTCTCACTTCTAAAAGATGGAGATACTTTCAACACAAGGCTAAGGTTACTGAAGACATTAAGAAATCGTGATTGTTCTACATATTTTAGTAAATAGATTTTGTTCCTTTTTCGATATACAGGGCAAACAGGGGTAGTTTAGGATGAATTCATGGTTTTTGAATGATTTTGGTGGGAGATCAAGTAGGATAAATTTGATGATACCAGATCTCTAAGAAACTTCACAACAATGAACAACTCAACAACAGAAAGCTTCAAAATAGTTAAGATGTTCCTTAAACCAGAAGTTGTGCTAAAATGGAGGCCCGTATCAACTTGTTCTCACATAATATTTGAGAATCTAGCACGAAGGAATGAGTTAGAAGACTCAATTAAACACCAAAATCTCTTATCAATCACACCCAAGGTACACCTAAAGACTTATAGAAAATATTTATCAACAAATGACAGTGGAGTAATTTTAATTTTTTTATCTCATCATAGGATGAACGATCTTCATGAAATGAAATTGAAAATGCCACTAAACTATCACCGAGACAAGATCCTGTGTGATTTCACAAAGATTTCAATGTAAGATCCCAATACAAACAAAAGAGACTATTTGCAGACATTCTGAAACAAAGCGGAAACAAATTGCTAGAGATTGAACATAAATTAATTTCAAAATTTCTTAGATTCATCAGTAGGGGAAAGCTTCTAGAGAAATATCAGTGCTTGTTAATGGCTATACATCTGCAACAAACTTGACATGATAGAAAATATAACACATAAGGAATTAACCAAGTATCTCAGATTGGTCTCTCAGGAAGATGGATTTCTCAAATTTTCTCTTAAGAATTCAACCCCCTAACTTTTGCAAGAGTATTCTCATTGCATTTATACATTTTGCTTTCTCATTCATCTCAAATTTTCCCCCCAAAAAAGAATAATATTCAAGGGACCTTTTCTAGTTACAAATTTTCCTCAAAAAATGATGTTTAACAATTTTAGATCCGAAAGCTTCCAGGTGGACCAATGGTGAACTGATCATGTTTCTTGGGCCCTTGACTAATTACTAGGATGTCATGCCACAATGTTTTGGTATTCCTTCTAATCATTCTGATTCTGTCATGTGAGAAATCCCCTTTTTAATCATTTTCCAAAGGCTCTACACAGCTGGATCTGACAAGTAATCCCTTTCACCCTCAAGGAAACACCTTTTTCATCCTTTGCACCTACAAGCTCCATCATTTAAGTCTTTTCCATCTCTTTCCTCTGCAATTCTGCCCCGCATATATCTTTTCTGGTTAATTCCCATTTTTGTAAGTTCTTGAGTAATTCCAACTTCAAAATATCGACCTTAAAAATCCTTGGACTCACAAATTAAGTTATGGATCCATTCAATGGCACTTTACAGATAGAGATGACAACAAATTTCATCAAAAATGATGAAAAACAGTGTGTATTTACGTATCCAGGAGTCTTGGAGAAAAAATGGTAGAAAAATAGATGCAATACACAACAACCATTTATTTTGTCCCTTTTCTACTTTATATCATATCCGTCCATGTGTTTTATTACTGTAGCTACAAAAGAGAAGTATATGGGAAATTTTCCAAACAAGCGCGGGCCTTCCACGTGCCCGGGGCCCAAAAAAAATGTCTTTCATCCTTTGAAAAGTCTTAGTGTAAAAATGAGCCACCATAAGCCTCCATGTGTCTCAATGGCACATTTTGAGATAGTCCCCAAAATAAGAGACTGCAAACAAGTGCGGGTTCACCACGTGTCTCATTCCAGAAGAGTTTATTAAAAAATTTGAAGGTTCAGTGGACGGCACCATGTGTCTAGGGTTTGAGACATTTTTCTTTGGCTATTAAAAAGTTCAAGTAAAGCGAAGAGTGAGTGAAAGCCTCCAAGTGTCATCCAGCCACTTCATCAAAATAAAACTTAGGGGCTGGTCCCCAGACTGGAACATAACCTCCATGTGTGCCAGGAATTTCAAAATTACTTTGAAAATTTTAAGTATAGAGTAGAGCCGGTGGAATCCTCAACATGTCTCTCTGTTACACTTGTTAAGGTGGGACCTTGAGGAAAATTCTCAAATGAGCGCCAACCCTCCACGTCACCATGGTCTACCAAAACTATACCAACCACATGAAAAATTTGTCTAAGTCTGGGAAAGGTATTGGAAACCTCCACGTATCTCCCTGGCATAACTCCAAGGTCAAACCAAAGGGTGAATATTCATATGAGTGCCGACCCTCCACGTGGACAAGTTTTGAGTTGAAGTGAGCCTTAGAGTTTTCAAAGTGCTGCGCTAAGCCGCATCCAACCAAAAAGGGAAACGTTTCCACTAATGCTAAGTTGTAAATTTGACAGGGAAAGATACACCCGTCAAACCATAAAATGCAGTAAAATCACTATTTGAGCCCGGAAATGAATCTTTCTTCAAGGAAAAAGAGTTTGGAAATGATATAAGGCCCAAATGTGACCCTTTAAGTCACATCCAGTCACATTTTCACATATACTTGGGACAAAAATGACAGGGACAACAAAACCTAATTGTGGAAAATGGAAGGAAGAGAAAAAACCCATTTTTTCCCCCAGGTTACAGACTCTTTCACACAGATAGAGGAGTGAAAAAAAATTGTGGACTTTTAAGTTATGCTCGACCAAGGAAGGGACTTAATCATTGCAACCAAATGGAGGACATATTTTTTATGCATCAATACGGGGGAGATAGAAAACACAACAGATCCCACAAAATGAAGAATTTCAAAGAAAAATGGGGCAAGACTAATTTGAGCACCAACATCGACTCTGAATCAGGGATGGTCACTCATTGTGAGTGCCACAAGAACAAATAGAAAACAAAGTGCCAAAAATAGACCATTGGGAAATAGAGTCAAAGAATAAGCTTGCAGAGCAAAACAATAATAACTAACTCACCCATGGGTGAACCGAGAAACCAAAAAAATGGCCACCAAGGACAAGGACAAACAAAAACAAAAAAACACAAAGGTAGAAAGCAACAAAAAGACTATACACTATACAATGGAGTATACCTTTATTCTGAGAAATCAATCAAGGAAATGTTTTAAATGCCTGACATTAACAGGTAATCGAAGTAGTTCCCCATCTAATTCTTTTAGGAAGAAGGTATTTTCACCAATTTGAATATCATTTGAATAAGGGCCCATCCATAATGCATCAAATTTACCATGCTTTCCCTTATCTTCATGCCTTCTATCCCATAATAGCATAAGATCCTCAATGCTGAAATATCTTGGAGTCACCTTCTTGTCAAATAACTTCTTCAAATTTTTTCTAAACTTCACATGCCACTGATGGGATGCCCTTCTTTCTTAATCTAACTCAATAATCTGATTGATTCGAGCATCATATGGACAAACTTCTTCATCCTCAATTTTTTGAACAAACTGAAATGAAAATTGTAAATGAAGGGGCAGCAAAGCTTGAGTTCCATATACCAACTAAAATGATATTTTCCAATGGCTCTTTTGACAGTGATTTTGTCAGCCCAAACATCAAACTTCAGTTTCCCACCCCACTTCTTTTTATTCAGCTCCAAGGTTATTCTAATAATCTTCAACAATTTTTTATTTTTGGACTCATCATGTCCATTTCCTTGGGGATTGTAGTTAGAAGCATATATCAAATTGATTCCATACTCTTTGCACATTGCCACCAAAGGTTTGGCTCTGAAACTCATGGCATTATTAGCAAAAAGCTTAACTGGCACTCCAAATTTACATATGGTTTGATAGCATGAATTCCATGATAACTTGCCGTGTGTTTCCTTCTTGTTGGGGATTGCTATCCACCCACTTAGTGAAATAATCTTGGCTACAAGAATCCAATTTATGACCAGCACTAAAAGGATCATAAATTTTACCAATGAAATCAATTCCCCATTTCTTAAATGGGGCTTCAACTGACAGAAGCTGTAAAGGAAGGGAACCTAAAGCTTTCATTCTTCTAGAAAAAATGTTGGAAAATTTCACATTTCCTAACCAATAGAGTTGTATCCTTGAAGAGTTCACCACCAATAACCAGCCCTCAAGATTTTATGTGATGTAACTCTTCACTGGTAAAATGTTCCCACAAACTCCTCCATGGATATCTAGAAATTACCTTTGGGGCTTCATCCTCAGGAACATGCATCTTTTTTTAGAGCACTCCCTCTGGGTTCTTCCAAGCTAAGGAAATCAGTGAATGAACAAGATGTGAAATAGTGTGAGAAGGTTCAAGATTTAAGTTTAATTCAATTCTAAGAATATGAAATAGTATTTATTTATCCACTGATTAACAAGGGGAAAAACACCTCTAAATTGTTATGGCAAATCAATTTCATTAACACTTCCCACACAAAAGTTGACGTTTTTACTTTGGGTAATTCAAAGGAATCCATTACCAATTGTCGATCTCACAAGAAAATCATCTTGAACTCTCGCGATTCTTTTCCATATTTGTCAAAAACACCTCAAAAACAAGAAAATTACTTGCCGCTTTTAAATCTCCCAATCCGACTGCGCATGGAAAAGAAGCAATCCTTTGACTGGAATGGCCTTCTAAAAATCTCCATCGCAATGATTTATAATTCAAATGCCTGGATTCAAAACAAATTGGATAAATATCATTGTGTAACACGTGAACATTTCTTGAAATGGGAAGAAAATAACCTCGACCTCCTTAAATATTGGTTTGTGCTCTTATGAAAAATATCATTACCTCAGTAATTGCATCAACTCAAGAAACCTGCTTTTCCAAAGTGGATGCGATTTTTTTGAGACCATCACCCTTTTGAATCAAGGGTTGTTGTACGAACCCTGGGCAGGTTCAGTTGAATTTATCGAAAGGTAAACCAGTTTTTTCCCTTCAACAGGACTACAAATTGGGAGGGGCATTTGTCATGATTATGCATGGTTTTGAATATGTTAGATCTTTGAGAAGTTGTCGTTGGTTAAATACGGTGCTCAAAACTAGTTTGTCAGTGCTTGTTGATTTCAAGTTGTCATCGTCTTGTCCGTAATATTGTATCTAAAACTTAGAAATTGCTTGCCTCATTTAGAGGAGCATTTATCGGCCATGGAATTGTTGCACATCAGCACGACATGTGACATTTGAATTGAGAGTTTTTTTCTTCTAATAGGTTTTACTGGGAGGACCTGCTTTTCATCCAAGCAAATGTCCCGCAACAACGGCTAATCAAACATAGGTTAACAGCCAGCAGGTGCCAATAGAACACCGCCCACCCACAAACCATTTTGCACCAGGACCCAATGAGAGCAAAAATGAAAATAAAATGACACAGACACCCGAAACAAAACATGATGAGGGTTGGAAAGGAAGGACAACGAAATTAAATTGGATTGTGCCTCCTAGTAGAAGATTGCCTATCGACGTAATAAAAAGGAAAAATTAAAAATGTTTGTCATGTATTTATTATCTGTCATCGTCATTTATCAATATAGTTTTCATTATGTCTTATGGAACCAAGTTTGCATAAGACTTCTCTATAAAATAAAGTTGGATCACGAGCCCATATGTGTGTTAAAACTAGTAATCGCACACTGAAAGTGCGATGTGTGCGCTCAAAGGGATAGAGTGGGAAAGTGATAGTAGTAGTTAACATAAAAAATGTCCAAGAAAATATTTAGAAAAGTAGAAATCCATGAGAACTATAAAGAAGATTGATTTACAAAAAAGGAAAACTGAGAAGAGAAGAGATTATGGCCTCTCCATCTTTTCTAATTTTGACATAAAGGCTTAGTGACATGTTGGATTTCTGACCAGTCGAAAGAGAAAGGAGGCAAGATTCGAAGGTCTTGAAGGGAGGGAACCTTGGAGATAGTCATGAAAGTAAGGCCTTCTATCATTCTGAGCTAGGTACAAAAGTCAATTGTCACTTTATGTAGAGTATAGCGTGAAAGGCCTTCGACTATTTTTGGATTGTCAAAGCCCAAACCATTTTTAGAGGTAGTTGCCTATATGAGTCCTCTTGAAATTGGAAGTACCGAAACATGTAATGGATTATTTGTTAAAAGGAACTATAACCAGATCATACCAAGCCAAAAAATTAGATGTTAATCAAGCACCACAATCAATAAGATAAAAGTAATTTGCCACGAATAACTTTAATAAAACCTTCACAAAAAATTGAGTAGCAATATCAACATTTTATTATGGAACTCAATGAAATACAATGATAATTTTATAGGCCTTTCTTATATGTCACAAGGAATAACAATCTCAGAACCAGTCAAGGTCGTAGATCAAGCCATAAATCAAGGAAAGAACTAGTCATCAAAGAACTAGTCAAGACCATAGATTTAGGAAAGAACTAGACATCAAGGATCTATTCAACACCATAGATCAATGAAAAAACTAGTCAATACTATAGATCAAAGGTTTAAAACTATGCCTAACAACTAGATAATATCCCCCTAATATTCAAAAAATAAAAAGAAATATCCACACACATGAGTGGGTGAGGATAAATACAATGAATGGTAAATAAAGTACCTATTGTTAGGAGGTATGCATGTTTTAATGTGGGAGAAGGGAAGTTTTTGGGTGAATATGAGAACATGGATATGAACAAGTCAAGATTACAGACCTTTTCCATAATAACAAAGATTTATATGAGCAATTTGTATTGCCTTTCTATTAGTTCATCTTGACATTTTTAGGAATGTTTTCAAACATACATGATGACAAAGAGTAACCTATGTAGGTCACAATGTGGGGATGGAAGCAAAATTCGACAGAGGCCGTAAATCGATTGATTGTTCAGGAAAAGGGAATATCACCCCTGGGTGGCAGAAACTATTTTGGAGAGACCAATCAGAGATACTCATGAAAGCTCTCACCCGTAGTTAAATGTAATTGAGGAGTTTGATTAGGGAAATGAATCTTTGGAACAGTTTTGGTATCATAGACAGTGTATTACCAAGCCTAAGTTATACCTTTGATAATATAGTGTATAGTCAAAATTAAGGTATAATGAATTTGAATGTTCATTGAAGAAAACATTGGCACGGTGTTATCTAATGGAGTAGGTTAGAAATGTTAGTGTGCTACAATATTCACTTGACAAGGTAGAAGTAAGGGTATATGGTTGGAGAAGGTAGTGGATTTTCTACTTCCAATAAAAGTTGAAAATGCATAATGTTTTTTATTCCTTGACCTTGGTTTTTTCGGATAGTGTGTTAGTTTCATGTTTGACCAATGGGAGTCTGTTATGCCTCATGTTACTTTTGCTTCCACTGATTCTAGGAGGAGCTAGCTATTCGGCATGCCCAATTAAAGGAAAAGTTGAGATTCTTGGGGAGCATGAGAGAATTTGAGACCTTTGGTTGATGTTTGCTTACCAAAGCATGGAGGTATGATCCTACTACCAGGTAAGGAAGGTTAGATGATTTACTTATGTTAGGCTTTGTCATTGATGTAATATACATGTGGGACAAGTTCAGGCTTTTTTCCATTAATGACAAAGGGGGAGATTGTTGGCATGTGGGCCTAATCCCCTGCTGGAAATGATGGGAAACAACATTAATGACAAAGTTAAGAGATGTCATAAGATGTTTCCATGATGATGTAAGATGTAGCTAATATGTTGATTCAGATGGGGTTCAGCTGATGACAGTGATTGTTGTGGGCCTATGTGAACTTACCGGTAGCAAACCCATAAAGGTGCCTACCAGAGGTGTAGCTGATGAACCAGATGTGAGCTTCATGGATGATTAGGAAGCATGTTGGAATAATTCATAGAAGGTCGGCTGTGGATGAGTTCTATTTAGTACTATGGATCAGTTATATGGTCGAGGTACTTGTGGATAAAATGATTACATGTGCTCATTAGGAGTAGGTATACGTGTCCTGGGAGGTGTGAAAAAGTTGGAATGAGGGTGGGCCTGAGGTCGTGGAAGCATCGTATTCAGGTTTTTCCTGAGTGCTCTGAACCTGTGCATGTTTATTAGGCGTAATTTTTAAGTTATAATCTAGGAATTTATTTGAACATTGTAACCGATTTGTAATTATGCGGATTTGAAAATTGGAGGAGCTGGTGGAAGATATAGAGGTCATGACCTGTCGACATTAAAATTTTCCTCTGTAATTTCTATTTTATTAATGTCTGTATTAGGAATAGGATGTTGTTAAGTGTAATTAGTAGTGGCATCCAATATAAGATAATGGCGCCATCAGCTCCGGTGTACAGTGTCGCCAATAAAGTAGAGTACGGTAACAGTCAAAGTACAATAGGAATGTTGTGGTAAAAAGAAAATATTTGTCGTAAGTGGTCCGGTAATGTTAAAATTTCAAAGTTTGGGGTAAGTAGAGAAGTAGGGTCTACATGATTAGGAATTAGAAATAGTATATTTGTAATAAGCACAAAGAGTGATATAATAAATATTTTGTATATTTTATTTATGGAAAAGTCTAAAAAGGTGGAACCCATGTGAGATGATAAGGTTTATCTTATCTTAGACAAATAAGCCTACATGTAAAGGCAAGATTTTAGGCATGGAATATGATTGGCCAGAGTGAGATTTCCTATCCTGTCTTAGAGATAGGGTGGATAAGCCTGGAATTTCTCTAAATAAAGAGGCCACCCCCCTCATTTAGCATAGAAGGAAGTAGTGAGAAATATTGTACGAGTAAGTGTGTAAAGGAAGCCATCATTTTGAAGGTGTGTTAAAGAAGCCATCAAGAGGTGTAATTGTGAAGTTTCTCCCATAGTTATTGTTGGAAGGCAAGTGAATTCAGTAACACTTGAAGTACCTCATGGGTGAGATTGTAACAGTTTCATGTTAATATTATAATTTATTTTGATATTTCAGATTTGTCGTCATTCTGTCTTATCATAGTCAATGGTATTATTGTGTTCGGTTGTTTTTTTGCTTCCAGATTACATCCACCAAACCAAAGTCTGTGCATTAGTAAATAATCATAGCATGAGGAGTTCCCGGTGAAGAATTATCATAGTGCGGGATTGGTGATGACATTTTGGTTCCGTTGCCAGGACCATTCCTCGTTGGTGGATTTTTTGGAGAGATATTCCCACTTAGGAAAAAATTAATTGGAGGGTAACCTTGTTTTTACTATGCATAGTAGTTACCATGGTAAAGTCATTTTTACCGCGAATAGTAGTTACCATGTTAAAGTCATTTTTGCCTTGAATAGTAGTTACCCTAGTAAAGTCCTTTTTGCTGGGAATAGTAATTACCGCAGTAAAGTCACTTTTTACCATGAATAGTATTTACCGCAGTAACTTCACTTTTTTACCGTGAATAGTGTTTACCACAATAAAGTCAATTTTTACCGCAGTAAGTCAAGTTTTACCATAGTTTACCGTGGTCATTTCTATTTTATCGTAGAAAGGTGTAAAGTCACTTTCTAGTATAGTGATTCCAATTATTTGTACACATAAGTCTTGTTGATTGTACTTGTGAGCTGGTATTTCACGGTGGTTACTTTTGAAAATGGGAAAGATTTTGTTTTTTCAGCTCAATCTAATGAAGATGCTTCTTCTTTCATTCAAGAGTTTAAGTGATCTTGTATTTGTAATGGCCTTATAAGAAGGGAACAATGGACTGAATTTTTTCCTACCTTTTTGGATGGTTCAGCACTTAGGTGGTTTGAAACACTAGGTGATAATGTGAAAAATTCATGGGATTTATTAACTGAAAGTTTTCTTGAAGAATTTGGTGAACAACAGAAATATGCAAATCTCATGATCGAGATCACAAAGCTATCCCAAGGAGAGAAGGAGAAGATAAGGGATTATCATGCTCGTGTTCTAGAGCTAAGGAGGAAGCTCGATGCCCAGATCTGGAAGGAAGGACTAGTGGATGGGTTGATGAATGGCATGGATAATCTCCTCTGTAAGCACTTCATTCTTGGGATGAAGCCAAAGATCAGACAATGAGTGAAGTATGACCGCCCAGCTACCATTGAACAAGCAAAGGAGATTGCAAGAAGGCAAGAAGAAAGCATGGAAGAGGAGCCCAAAGAAATTGTTACTAAAGTAGAGCCTACACCAGCACCTTTGGTCCAGAATCCACAACCACTCCCGGTGTCCATGAGCACAAATATTTCTCCTAGTACATCTACTGAGTATGAAGATCTGCTCAAAAAGATGGGTCAGTTAACTATTAATCTTCTTCAAGGAAAGGAATTTAAGTCTCAGGGAGGAGACAGAGGTCCAAAAAGAAATATTTCTGAAGTTGTTTGTTATGGTTGTTATAAAAAGGGTCATTATAAGTATAATTGTCTAGATAGAGCTTCTACATCTAGTAAAGGAGATAATGATAAAGGAAAAGCACTTGTGAATTCTTTTAATGTAGTAGATAAGAGAAGAAATAATGAAGTAGATGTGTTTGTAACAAAAAGAAAGAAAGAAAAAGATAATCAAGATGGAAATGATCCTAAGAAGATGAAAGAAGAAACTAGTAAGAAACATAGGAGAAGAAAGTTGGGTGTGCAGGATTTTCTGATTTCATAGGGGCAAGGACCATACTCCATCTTGGAAGATCTATCCAAAAGGCCTGCAAATATTACATATGGTCAATTCTTGACTATGTCTTCTGAGAAGAGGCGGGAGTTGCGAGGTGGACTCAATGCTCAACGAAGGAAGGAGGTTGAGATCCCTATTTTAGAGGTAGAGGCAGATCCCTACGCTCCACAAGTTGAGGTATTATGTAATGGTATTTCAATTCATGATGTCTTAGTTGATGGAGGTGCTGCAGTTAATGTAATGACTGAGTCTGTAATGAATATGTTGGGTTTGAAAATTGATTGCGCCCTTCATCACTTATGTTAAGGTCATTAAATAAGGGAAAAACTAAACCAGAAGGTGTAGTTTCAAATGTGGCAATATTTGTTATGGGTGTTGTATGTGTGGTAGACTTTTAGGTGATGAAAAATGGTACTGTTGCGTACCCAATGTTGTTGGGAAGACCATGTCTAAGGAGAGTTCATGAAAGAAACTACTGGAATGAAGGCTTCATGACACTTGGATGTGGTAGAGAGAGGGTGAAGATAAACGTGATCCCTCGAGCATCATAAGAGTAGAACCTGTGGATTCAAGTGATGAAATTGATGATTAGACATCCTCTGAATTATTCTAGTACCAGTGAAGTGGACACTAAAAGATGAAGAAAGTGAGGTTGATGTTTCGGTCATGGATATCCTGCCAGTCACACCAACTCATGAACCCATAAAATTATCTGAAGAATAATTTGATGATCGTCTCCAACAAATAAATATTGGTGATGCTGTGATGGAGAATGAGAAGGAATCTTACCTCTAACTCTTTCAAAGGTACATACACCTATTCAATTTTGATTACAAGGAACTCTGTCAAGTAAGTTGGGTAGAACATTCTATTGAGCTGGTAGATAGTGCTAAGCCCATAAATCAAATGCCATATAGAATGAATCCTAATTTTTCCAAGACTGTAAAAGAAGAAATAGATAAGTTGCTTGATGCAGGATTCATATTTACTGTAGAGAATTCAAAATGGGTTTCTCCCATTGTGATCTCAATAAAAAACAATGGGAAGCTACGCATTTGTGTTGATTATAGGAAGCTCAATAAGGCAACAAATAAGGATCATTACCCTCTTCCATTCTTAGATCAGATCTTGGATGAAGTAGCTGGCTAGGAGTGCTATAGTTTTGTTGATGGATATAGCGGATACAACCAAGTTCGTATAGCAAAGAAAGATCAGCTGAAGACCACGTTCACCACTCCTTGGGGAACTTTTGTTTATAGAGTTATGCCTTTTGGGTTGTGTAATGCTCCAGAAACATTCCAATGTTTGATGAATAAGGTGTTTGAACCCTACATTGAGAACTTTCATTAGAGTATTTTTGGATGATTTTTACATCTATGGGAGGAAGATGGACCACCTGCACTAGATGGAGACAACATTTCAAAGGTTAGATGAAGCACAAGCCTCACTAAACCCTACAAAGTGTTTCTTTGGATGTTCTAAAGGTGTTTTGTTAGGGCATGTTGTATCTAGAGATGGTATTGGTACTGATCCTGATAAAGTTTCAAAAATCAAAGAGTTACCATTTCCTATAAATAGAAGTAAGTTGAGATCATTTTTAAGCCATATGGGTTACTATAGAAGGTTCATCAAGAATTTCTTAAAGATTGCACAACCACTAACCTAGTTCTTGAAGAAGGATGTTACTTATGAACCAGGAAATAAGGCGCATGAATCTTTTGAACAACTGCAGGAAGCCCTAGTGTTTTAAACTATTTTAAAGAATCCAGATTGGAGCAAGCCATTCATTGTGTATACTGATGTCTTAGATGCAGCACTAGGAAGTACTATGAGCCAAAAGGATGAAAATGGGAATGATCATCCAGTTTACTTTAGGAGCAGACAAATGAGCAGTGCTGAGGTAAATTATACTGTAATTGAAAAATAGGCTTTAGCTATCATTTTTTGCTGTAAAGAAGTTTAGAAATTACTTGCTAGGGTAAGAAATTTATAGTTGTAATGGATCATCAGGCTCTAAAATATATTGTAAATAAGCCTAACCCATTAGGGAGGATAGCAAGATGGATAATTTTGTTATGAATTTGAATTTGATATTATAGATAGGCCAGGAAAGAAGCATGTCAATGAAGATGCACTCTCTCGATCCTATGATGGTTTAGGTTCATCTTGTGATGATGATGATTTCCCAGATGCAACATTGTTATCCCTTGACACAATCCCTAGTGAATACATAGATATTTGGAATTATCTCAATGAATTCAAGTTTCCTGATGGTGCTAATGCAAAGTCTAAGAGAAAGATTACTCAAGCCAGTCATCCATATTCTATTCTGCATGAAGTATTATTTTGAATAGGACCTGATGGACAGTACAAGAGGGCAGTTGGACGTGATCAAGGGAAGGAAATGCTAGAAGAATTTCACAATGGTACATGTGGAGGGCACTTCTTTGGACAACTTACAGCAAGAAGGATCTTGGATGCAGGTTATCACTGGCCACTCTTTTTAAATATTGTTATAATTATTGTAAGACATGTGATATTTGTCAAACACATGGTAACCGTAAGACTTCATCGGCTCCATTATGTCTTATTCTTCCACTCGGTCCCTTTGAAAAGTGGGGAATAGACATTGTAGGTCCACTTCCAACTACATCACGCTAAAATAAGTATATTGTAGTTGTCATAGATTATTTAACCAAGTGGGTTGAAGCTAGGCCATTGAAAATAGCTTCCATGGATGAAGTGTCAAGGTTCATGTATGAACACATTTTCACCAAATTTGGTTGCCCATTAGAAATTGTAACAGATCAAGGAAGCCACTTCATTAATGAGGTGGTAGAAGCCCTAGTCAATAAGTTTTCTATTAAGCAGAGGAAGGCAACAACATAAAAGCCAAGCCCAAATGGACAGGTGGAATGAACAAATTTTGTGTTGTGTCAAATTCTAGCAAAAGATGTAGCCTTGTAGGTACATAAATGGGATAAAAGGATTCATGCAGCATTTTGGGCATATAGGGCAACATCAAAGTCAGCAACAGGATACTCCCCATTTCAGTTGGCCTATGGCATTGATCCAGTTCTTCCTATTGAGTTTGATATTCCCACTATGAGAGTTATGAAAAATTAAAGGATGGATGAAAGTGATTCAGTAAAAGAAAGGTTGGTACATCTTCATTTGTTGGAGGAAATGAGAGAAATAGCAAAGGATACAAGCCATAAGAATAAAATGAAGCAGAAGGAATACTTTGATCAAAAGATCTAGTGGTCTCCATTTCATGTGAATGACTTGGTTCTAGTATATGATTCTAGATACAAAAAAAGAAAACAGAGAAAATTTCTTCCAAAATGGATGGGGCCCTACAAAATAGCAGCTGTGCATAAAAATGGTACATACCGACTGGAGGAATTGGATGGCACTCCCATTACGAAATGGGTCAACCACGACAAGTTGAAGATTTTCCAAGCACCAGAATAGTATACTCCGAGGACGGAGTAGAAGCTAGGAAGGGGGAAGATAACGACACTCAAATTTTCCTCCGTAATTTCTATTTCATTAATGTATGTATTAGGAATAGGATGTTGTTAAGTGTAATTAGTAGTAGCGTCTGATAGAAGATAACGGCACTGCCAATATGACACCGCCAATAATGTGGAGTACGGTAATAGTCAAAGTACAATAGGAATGTTGTAAAAAGTAAATATTTGTCGTAAATGGTCCGGTAATGTTAAAATGTCAAAGTTTGGGTAATTAGAGAAGTAAGGTCTACATGATTAGGAATTAGAAATATTATATTAGTAATAAAGACAAGGAATGAGGTCATAAATATTTTGTGTATTTTATTTGTAAAAAGTCTAAAAATGTTTAACCCATGTAAAATGATAAGGTTTATCTTATCTTAACAGATAAGCTTACATGTACAGATAAGAGTTAAGGTATGGAATATGATTCGTCAGAGTGGATTTCTTATCCTATCTTAGCGATAAGATGGATAAGCCTGGAAGTTCTATAAATAGGGAGGCCACCCCCCTCACTTAGCATAGAAGGAAGTAGTCAGAAATATTATAGGAAGTGTGCGAAGGAAGCCATCAGTTTAAAGGTGTGTTGAAGAAGCCATTAAGAGGTGTAAATGTAAATTTTCTCCCATAGTCTTGGTGAAAGGCAAGTGAAGTCAATAACACTTGAAGTACCTCATGGGTGAGATTGTAATAGTTTCATGTTAATATTATAATTTATTTTGATATTTCAGATTTGTCATCATTCTGTCTTATCATAGTCGATGGTATTCTTGTGTTATGTTTTTGTTTTGTTTCCAGATTACATCCACCAAACTAAAGGCTATGCATTAGTAGATAATCATAGCATGAGGAGTTCCTGGTGAAGAATTATCATAGTGCCGGATTGGTGATGACAGTGCCAAGGTCATGATCCTCAATATCCCTTGAGGGTGTTATGATTCTGTTAATAATGTGATCAACATTATCAAAGTTAGAATCAAGAGCAACCAGCCCTCTTGGAATGGTATTAGTCTTTAGTTGAATGATGTCTTTTCCAAACAAGATTTCTTTACCAACTGCTACACACACCATTGGCTCCCAATCAATATTCTGATCATAAAACTCCTCTTTGTTTTGCAAAAATCTTCTGACCTGAACATCATCATCAAAAACCTACCAATGCTTAATATGGTCAGGTATAGATGGCCTAGTTAGCACTTCAACATCATACTCGCAATATGGGGACATTGCATAATTATCAAACTGAGATCCTAGTACTGCAAGTTTTTTTTTTAAATCATTGAACTTCCTATCATGATGAACAATGTTGAATGGATCAAACATCTCAATGAGATCCCAAACTCCATGCTTGTATTGTTTCATTCCCTGATTTTTTGTGGCATACATTTTTATGACTTGCTTTATAATTAATTTTGAATCTCCTTTGACAATGATGTCCTTGACACCATATTTCCAAGTAATTATTAAGACCAACATAGTGCCTCATACTCAGAAATGTTGTTAGTGCACTCAAAGTTGAGTTTGAAAGAAAAAACAAATTTTTCCTGACCTAGAGAAAGCAAAACAACTCCAACACCATTCCCAAACTTGGAGCAAGCTCCATCAAACAATAGATTCCAAGGAGATCCCGCTTGTTCAATATGATTGCATTCCTCAATCTTGTGCTCCTTTCCATCAGCAAATCCTACAAAGTTATCAACATCAACATTTTTGTACAATACTTCATAGGATACTTTGTTGGGATCTTCAATAAGGTGCAACATCTTATTTTCCCCATACAACCTGACAAGGCTGCCCTCAATTGGGATGGTGGCATAGGACATATCCATTTGAAAACTCCTACTAACAATTGTAGCCCACTTTCTAGATAACATCATATCCCACTTGGTTGGGCAGTCAACAATAACTACATCAAGCTTCAAATTCCTTCCTCGATAGGCTACAAGTTGCACCACCAGACCCTTCACACACCCCACCACTGACACCTTTCTAGAATCCATAACAATGCACTTCCCATATCAAGCTATTACTTTGATATTCAATTCATTCATAACTTCTAGAGGCATAACATTGCATGATGCCCCTGAATCAAACATATAGTTGTGCAAAAATCTACCCTTAATGATTAGGGTAGTGAAGAATGGGTCCACATTCAGCTAAGAATATACCAAGGATGTTCCCAAATAAACCTCTAGTGGTTCATCTAGCTCTTCTGATGCTAGTGGAACCTCTAATTATTCTATGAGTGGTGGATTCTCCACAATGTTTATATTTTTTCCTGGGGAAATCTTCCCCTCTTTGAATCCCAAGTATTCAAATGCTCTTTTCTTATGGTCAGGAATGCTAAGCAACTGAAAAATTGGAAAAGAAACTTTGATTTGACTTAAAACATGAGAAATTTCATATGGGACATTCTTTGGCAAGGCAACATTAGATGGTAAGGTAGTATTGGAAGGAAAGCTAACACACTCACTAGGCGGTATAGGATTTTTGACATCTTGGGCATGAGGAGGGGTATATTTTTTGTTTGGAACTACAGGGATTTTAGAAAATGCATCTTTCTTAGGATCCTCTTTAGGAATGCTTTAAAGTAAGGGATATTTTGGCTTGGCTTGAGGCCATGTCCTTTTGACAACATCACTTCTTATGTTATATTCCTTCTCTTGAGAAATAACAACATTCATCAGTAACTGTCTATCTTCCTCAGATGGGATTCCTCCATCATACTTCTTTATCATCAAAGCCCTTAAATATTCAAATTCATTATTGGGAAATTCAAAATCTTGTACAGTATCTACTTATAAAGTATGAGAGGGAGGAATAATATGTACCCTATGAATGCAATCCAAAAAAGTGGCAGCAGTCCGGGAACTTATCACTTTAGTTGAAGTTGCTCCTTGTTGTGAGCTTGTGGAGCAACCCACCATGTAGACATCATCATTAGTGTCATCATAATATTCTTCTTTTTCTTGTTGATCTTCCTTACACAAAGCATGGGGCATGAAACGTCTGTCACACTAATCAATTACATGTGTCTCCTCCACAACATCAACTCTGGCACCCAAAGGATCAGACACCATTCTATTTTCCCTTCCTTGGGGCTGCTTATTTCCAAATCCAATAGGTCCCTTGCCTCTATCATAAGATATTTGGTGATTTTTGAACTTGTCTTGGCCTTGATGCTTGTGTTGACCTTTTGATCTCTACCCAATCCCCTTCTCTTCCTAGGCTAGTTTGTATGATATTTCCTTGGCAGCCCCTGCCAAAGTTTTCACAAATTCTTCCAAATCAGTAGCCTTACTTGTTTGAGGTTTTTATAGGTTAATTAGTTTTACACCCTCCCCTTTTGGAGGCTTTCCATTTACCTTAATATTGTTCTCTATTTGAAGAGCCATGGTTAAGGCCTACCTAAAATTAGTAGGTTTTTTGTCCCTCAAATAATAAGAAGTTTTTTTTATCAAATGCTTCTGAATATTTGATCAAAAATGATTCATCACATGGCCTTATCCTAATAGGAAATATCCTCAAGGTCTTGTTAAACCTCGTGTTGAAATCATGTACTAAATCATTAGTATTCTTCTTAATGTTTTCAAATTCTAATAGAGGAAACCTAGGGTCATTTCTATAACCATACTGTAATCTAAATGAATTTTTCATCTTAGTCCAAGAATCAATAGCGTTATCTAGAAATGCCTTATACCAGTCCCTTGTATCCTCTTCCAAAGTATGGATAAACAATTTGATATATACATCTTCATGTTCAATCCCAAAGTCTTCCATCATATTGATAAAAAGCTTTATATGTTGATCACCAGTTATAGCGTTGTTTCCTTGGAACTTTGGTAGTCTATTCCTTACATCTATAGGAACTGCATTTGGATAACCATCCATCCCTACAAATTTTATAGGTCCAAAGGTATTTAAACAAATGGATGTCTGGGTGGGGGCAAGGCCATGTTATTTTGAGGAGGTGACCTTGGAGGGGTGATAAATTGATAAGGGGTAAAGGGTCTTTGAAACACAGGGGTATAACTTTCAAAATGCATATCCCCTAAAGGCCTTATTTCTTAGAAATACCTATCAACTTCTGAAAAGAAAGGGGTAGAATGAGAAGAAAACTTTTCAAAGTCAAATGAAGGCCCCTCTCTAGTTGGAGAATTTAATTCCAGAAAGAGGCTACCTAATTCAGAAGCACTTGAATGACAGTCTTCAATGATAGGATGATCACTTTCATCAATGGAGATCCCTCTTCTTGTCTACTTATCTCCCAAAACTCTCTAGAATTTTCTTCCTTCTAATTTTTCTTTTCCTAGCTCTAGAAATAATGTCCTAGCAGGGTCCCTAGCAAAGAAATACCTTCTTCCTTCCATCTTTGCAAAGGTTAGTAACAAATATCACTTGATAGAGGTTAAGACACTGGTATTCATTGAGAATCAGATCAAAAAGGATTCACCACCAGGGATTTCAACCTTAGTTGTGCAAATGCACTAAATATGATCTGTCAAATGTTTGTCAACACTAGAAACTAGATAAGGAAATATTTTGACTCTTCTTTACTCAGACTTATCAATGAAACCTAGTGCAATAACTATAGAAAATGGAAGTATTTCACATAAAATTTGTAACTTTGAAAATTCTTACAGGCCTAAACACAGGATGATGCCTGAAAAGATGTATTAGCACTTTGAGCATAGAAGAAGTGTTTACCAGGGTCTTAATATGAACTGCAATCACTATGTCCCTAGCAATGACACCAATTAAGTGTTGTTGAAGGGATAAATAGATATGAACTAGCAGTGAATCAACAAATTAGTCTTAGCAACTCAAATATGTCCCCGGTAACGGTGCCACTTAGGTTTTGTTGATGGGATAAATAGATTTAAACTGGCAATGAATCAACAAACTAGTCTCAGCAACTCAAATAAGTCCCCGAAAATGGTGCCACTTAGGTGTTGTTCCCAAAATTGATTCTCCCTCAATGTTTGAGTAGCATCATAAGTATTGACAGGAAGCTTAGAGACAGATAGATCATAATGAGTCATTTTATATCCGGGGATGGGATCTGACTGGCATTTTTTCACTAAAATGTGGAGAAATGGGTAGCACCCTCAAGAGGATTTGATCCATCATCACTATTTTAGGTTGTTCCTTTCAACCAAGGTAAAAGAACCCTTTTGTAGCCTGTTGTTTATGGAAGAGATGGAGATATCCTTCTCTATGATTTTTTTAAAGAAACCATTAAGAAAATATGATCAATGCAAAAAAATATAACTCTCACGAGTTGTCACTCTAGATAGTGGAGATATTTTCTAGACAAAGTTCAGGCCACTAAAGACATTTGAAATCCTGATTGTTTATGCATGCTTTGGTAATAGAAACTATGCATTTGTATATAGACAGTAAAAACAGGGGTAGTAAGGGTAAGATTGGATGTTTTTTAAATAGATTTTGGTGGGAAGTGTGGTAGGGTGAACTTGATTCACCAGATCCTTGAGATCTTTTACAAAAATGGAAAAATAAACTAACATAATGCCACAGAGTAGCTAAAATGTTTCTTTAACCAGAATATGTGCTTCAATGGAGGCCCATATTAGCACCTTTTCATAAAATATATGAGATTCTAGCATGAAGGCTTTAGTTGGAAAACCCAAAAAAGCATCAAGATCTGATCCTAATCATGCCTGAGGTACACCCAGATGCTTACAGACAATCTCTAGCAATAGATAAAAGAAAAGTGATTTTAAATTATTTACTTCACTCCTAGATGAATTTCTTTTTGAGAAATGAATTTGAAGATGCCAATAAAATTTCACAAGGATTGAGACTTGTGTGATTAAGACATATTTTGATACAAGATTGCAACATGAACAAGAAAAACTACTTGCAAAAATTGTGAAATAAAACAAACACATTTTACATAAGATCAACACAAAATAACTCGGGTTGGATTAAATTTATCAGCAGAGGAAAGTTTCTTGAACAATCTTAGAGATTTTCAATGGCTATACACTTGCAACCACCTTGACACGATCAAGTTCAATACAAAAGAGATATCCTGGCTTCTCAAATAGATTCTCTAAAAACATGGGATCTATCAAGATTTTTTCTATTAGAAAAATTAGTCCTGACCCCTCCAACTCCAACCTCTTTCATGAAAAAAATCATTCCATTTGTATTTTTTTGTAACAGAGTTTTCCCCTAAAAAAACCAAAACATTCAGTGCACCAGTGCTTTCCATGATTACGATCGCGATTCCTCGAATCAGATCTGCAAAAGGTCACCATGTGCTCAGGGGGCATATCTCCTCGAATATCTACCGCATTCAACTCCTTCCTCTGGAAAATCCTTCTTCCTTCTATTCACCAAGCACTACTGCCCCTAATCTATCAAATTTGGTTCCTTGTGTGCTCAGGATAAGAAAAATAGAAGATCAGATCGATCCCAATAGCCAAATCATTTTAATTATGAAATACATTTCCAGATCTCCCCCACCAAACTTAGATATCAAAATTAACTCCCCTCTATTTGGCATGTAGGAAATACAAAGAAATCATGAAGGCTCACACTTCAAGGATATTTTTAGTAATAAAGGAGGGAAAATCAGATTCAGACACACAACTATCATTGATCTTTACTACGAATTTGGGTCGTGCACATGGAAGATTTAATTTTAGAGCGGGACTGCGGGTTCCTTTTTTCCTTTTACAAATTTTGGAAAAAATTAAAATTTTCACATTTTTTTCTATGCCTCCGCCCTTACGAAATGAGCCTGACACATGTTCTAAGGTGGGTCCTAAAGAAATGTGGCCAAATTCTACCATTTCAGCTCTTTTTTTAAAAAGGGAAAGTTTTCCATGTTTTCCCCATAGCTTTGCCCTTAACAAATGTGCCCGAAACCTATCCCAATGTGGGTCCCATCAGAATTGCGCTTGCTTTTCACTTTTAACTCTTTTCTCCTAAAAGGAAAATTTTCCAAATTTCCCCTAAGGGTTCATACCTCCGTCGTTGACTTTGAAACAAACCTTGACTGATCCTTTGTTGAGCATGCGGGCCATTTGTTATATTTTGACCCTTTTGAGACTAAGAGGAAAAAATTCTAAGTTGCCCCCAATGGCCAGCTTCCCCATCCCTTTTGAATTTTCAAATTTCCATGTGTCACAATGGCGCATCTTGAGATGATACCCAAAATTTGAGACCTTGAATGAGCACAGGCTCACCACGTGTCGTTATGGCACAACTTCAAAAACGTTAAGGTTTCAAACTGATTTAGTGGGGGCACGCTTCCATTTTCAAATTTAATTCCATTTTTCCAAAACAGAAAAACATCCAAATTACCTCCAAAGGACCATATCTCCACCATTAGCTTCGCCACATGTCCTTCTGCGGGGTCAAAGTAAGACCTTTTCCCTGCCACTTAAAATTTCCTCTAATCAGAGCCTGATGAGGCTACGGGGCGAGTTCAAACCTTGTTCCAAAGTATCCAAAAGGAACACGTTCACAAACAAATCCACCACACCCTATAAATTTAGAAGAAACCACGTAAGCACCAAAAGAACCAATCAGAAATGAGCGGAGCCATGAGACCAAATTTGCCCTTTTGCCAACAAAGTAAAAAGTGATAAGTTAAGGCATTTTTCTGTCATCCCCTGACCAATCCAAAAGAATTCACATGATTTCCAAATGATGAGGTATAATTTTGATAGGAAAAGGACACTTTCCAGACCGTCAAAAACATATAAATTCATCATTCATGCCCAGAACCTTATTTTTCCACTAAGGATGAATTTTTTTGAAACAAAAACTAAGTGAATCATGGTTTTGAGCATATTTTGACCATGGGTTAAGATTTTCAAAGGAATATAAATGTAAATTGATCATTCTCGAGCTTCCATGGTTGAGGAAAGATAGGGAAAATGATAAATCCCACATATTTTTAAAAAATTAGGGTAAACAACAAGGCAAATTCGGAGACTCCTTCAAGGAGGGACATGACAATGGATTCTGTAAAAAAATTGAAGCATTTCAAATGGAGGTAGAATATTTCAGAACACCCACATCGAGAGACAAAATGTTTTAAAACATGTAGATAAGAGGAAAATAATGGAAAATGGGGTGAAACAAATATGAGCACCAACAGGAAGTACGTAAATGAAAAATGGAACATTTGCACCTGATCCATGTTAAGAGAAAGGGCGTAGAAAAGGATCCTCTAAAATTTTGTTGAAGTTCTTGTTTTTTTGGGTGATCTCATGCCACCTTGACTAGAGAAGTGTGGGGAGGAATGTATGCATGTTCCTTCAACCTGTAACTTTCTTCCCAATTAAATGTGAAGAGATCTCTGTGCTACCTGGTTTTTGAGGAGATCCAATGTGACTTGAAAAATTAGTGTATGGAGGAAAACCCACTATATCCTTCAACCTATAACTACTCCCTATAATTATAAGGACACCATGTCCTATAAAAGTATAACCCATAATTCCAAGGGTAAAAACTAAATTCAATTGTACTGGTGTATAAGTGATATGTAGTGTGTAAATCCCAAATGATGTCCTCATCTTTGGGGGCACTTGTGAGATAGGAGAATGCATAATGAAAAAGGACCAATCACATAAAATTTACCATAGAGGGGGAAGGTAAAGTGCTTGGCAGAAACCAAGGCATGCACAAATAAGTGGCTAGAAAAAAGTGTTAGTAAAAAAAAAACAATTATGCATGTAGAAAACCATGTGTAAACTACACAAATAGTGTGTAAACTACCAAGCAAGGTAGTAATGTAAACACACAACAACAAGAAAAAATATACCACACAAAGTGGGATGAAAAAATGGGACACCACTGATGATATTGCAAGACAATCATGTCAATAGTGGACACATACAAACAAATTGGTGTTCAAACCAAACAAAATGTAAATTCCACATACAATATCAATCAAGTACAAGAAAGTAGAAAAAAATTAACAAATATTCATGATAACATGTAATCCTGCAAAACAAATGGTACACATGAAGCACCCGTTAGCATGTTATAAATATTACCCATATGTTAAGAGGGTGAATAAAACTGAATAATGTAAAGTGATAAGTAAGAAATGAAACAATAACACCTATAAGAGATGAATAAGGATTCCCCTAGTAACTATTGTGAATTCCCCCAGTAACTGTTATGGGACTGGAAGTTGTCAATCATCAATATTGCGTATAGGAGACCTGTATCTGTGATCACAACTAGACGAGGATGTGAACCCACATCTATGTATGGTAATGGTAATGACATAAAATAAATCTATCTATTATGTGTAGTAAAGCAAAACATATAAAAAAAAGTACATAAGAAAAATTAAATACAATGAAGACAATGCAATACATTGTCGATGGATGGAATCTAATGTAAAATGGATGATAGGAGATGTGTTTTTCCCAAAGTGGATGGAAATTTATGAAGCGAGATTCTTTTTTTCCCCCCCTCAGCATTTGAGAATGAACTGTAAACAATATTGCACCATTAAGAAATGTTCATATTATGTTTTTTGTGGAGCGCATTATGATGAATGTGTAGTGAAGATATGCAAAATTTTGGAAGAGGCATGCATGAACCTTATAGCGTAAGTTTATATCAAGATGAAATGTTTAAATGAGTGATGATTTAGCATAAAAGTGTATCACTACACGATGAGTGAAATAGGTGATGAAATTTCAAGTGTAAGTGATGATGTTTCCTATAATGTTTAGAGAACACACGAGTGATGATGTAGCCTAAACCGTATACCACTACAATATGATAGAAAGTCAGACCGTGTAGCCTATGGCATGTATCACTATGAGATGGTAGAAAAAGTGACCGTTTTTCCTATAGTGTATGTCACTCTCCTAGGAATTTCACATACTATGAGGATGAATGATGAGTGTATGAGTATGATACAGTCTATTTGATTTGTAAACCCTTGAAATTCAAGTATTGACTAAGGAACTAGAGTGTCATAGGGTAATAAGTGCAATGCATATGAGTAAATGGATAGAATAGTAGTATAGGATATGAGGATAGATGACCATGTGATGTGTACACTATATAGTGTAGTATGTGATAACAACATAGTGTGTAATATGTATAGGATGTGTAGACAACATAAACATAGTTGTATGTGTCATGAATACTAGCATGATGTGTAGAATGTGTATGGTGTGTAGATGTAGAATAAGTGTAGAATGTATTATGATGGATATATGATATATGATGTAAGATGTGTGAAATGATGCTATGTATATGTGTGCAGAAATCCCTCAATATTCAAGTGTGAACCGAAGCACAAGAGTGTGTCATCAGGTAATGACTATTATGAGTAAGCATGTGCTAGAATACTTATAATGAAAATTTCGGGGGGGGAGATGTGTAGATGTTATGCCCTCAAGTGGGTGTGATATAATTAACTATCCAATGATAGTGAAGGACGAAGGTCTTCAACTTGATGCTTTTGGTGATAAACATATAGGACGATTGTCTAATAGTTGTGGTATAAAAGAGTGATGTTAAGTAATCGAATGAAATATGTATGCATGGGATGGATGAATGAGAATCTGAGCATGGATTTTATGGACACCCACATGGAATAAAATGATGTGGATATCTACACTGAGATGTTGTAACAGTGCGATAAATTGGCCTATGGTGATGTGGAGGACTAACAAACTAGTGAGGCCGCATAATTGAAGAATGCATGGGCAAGCTAGGAGTAGAGTGTGTCTTAATTAACATAGGTTGCGATGTAGTATATTTATGAGTGGATGTGCAAGGAGATGAAAAACATGGAGTGGAGGGAGATATATCATTGATAGAGAAAACCTGGTTGTTATGGATAATTTTTAAACGTAAATGATTCATAAACAAGATAGACAGAGAGTAATGAATTCGAATGAGCCCCATAAGTATATCACATCTCTAGTCTACTTTACCAACTAGGAAAGGAACAAACATAGTAAGTGGACCAACCATAACATGTATCTTAACAAAACCAAATGTTTTTTTAATCAAATATTCAATTTGTGATAATGGATAGCCAATAGTAATGAGAAGTGGGAAATATCTTGTGCTAATAGGCTAAGAGGGATTCACCTTAGTATTTTTTATAACAACTGAACCAATAGATGCATTGATATGTAAATTATTAGATGTGAAATTTACATGATATTCACTTTCGTAGAAAGAAATAACCAATGGTGAAGCATCATTATGTGTAACTAATAACTCAAGAGTCCCCTTTCTAGGAGGAGGTATTGCGTGATACACATAATTAGCCAAAGTTTCACTTTCTTTTGTGTTATGTTTTGGTAGGGGGATTGTTAAATATTTAAGTTTATGATGTTTGTTAACAATTTCTATAGTTTCTAGCTCTTGAAGTTCAATTTTTCCATTATCAATAAATCCCTGAATGATAAAATGAAGTCAAAAAAAAATATTTTTAAAGTGTCATATGCACTAATGATTGTCGGAATAGTCATTTTAATTGAAGAAACACCCTTTTGACAGAGATGTATCTATTTTTTATGGAGGATGTAGTGTAATGAGGTTACTATCGAAGAGTTGCACAAGTAAAATATGCAGAGGGATACTAAACTTATTGAATATGTACTACGATGGATTCGATTGAAGCTTCTTAGTATTAGAGACTGCGTTGACGAAAACTTTTGTGTCATTTTGTTTAGTTGCAGATGGTTTGAATGTGTACCTATATTTTAAACATGAAGAGGAAAAAGTCTACTATTTGTACTTAAGTTTTCCTATAACTAAAATTTTTGTTTCACAGAGCTTGAGAGTACAAAAAGTTGATCAAATGAAGCATAATTCTTAAAGATAACACTCTCTAAGAGACATGATAAGAGACTTTCTGTAAATTATTCTTGAATTTCATATTATATAACCATATTCCATAGCTTAGTTAGGTTGTTCTTGTAATGCAATACATAATCCGCTAAGTGGTCATTGGACCCTTGTTTAAGTTGTGCAAGTTAGGTGTAGTAAATATTAAATCCAATGTTGATTGAGAAATGAATTAAGAAAAAAATAGCGAGACATGTTAAATAAATTTATCAAATGGATAGTTAGGTCGTAAAACCAATTCACTACATACTCATGAAGACTACTGAGGAAATATTTCAGCCAAAAGTATATGATCATCCACAAAATCAAGGAAAATAAACATGAAATGCTCTAAGATTCTCTTGAGGGTCACCATGTGCATTAAAAATTGGTAACTAGGGGTTGAAAAAGTTAGGAGGAAGTAGAAAAGTTGAAATTATAGGAGTGAATCTAGTGTACAATCATAAAGTAGAATCTAAAGATGGAGACACACAAAAAGTAACTTGTTGCAGCTGATTAATCTATGCTTTGATATCTTTATATAGGGAAGCTAAATATTTAGTGGTAGTAGAAGGAACTATTATGGTAAAATCACAAGCACCCCTAATTTCTCACAAATAAATGGGTGAAAAATTCAATGTGATTTTTCAAACATGGAGTTATCTAAGAGTGTGGGAATTTGAAATTAGGATAATTCTTCGGAGAAGGTCGGCTTCCTATCCTATCTTAGTGCCAACTACACCAAAGTGCAGAGAGCTGCATAACTAATCCTAATCTAATATTTTCAAGGAGACAAAGATAGAGGAAATGCACGAAAATTAAGACCTACTCTAAGGGAAGGTGATGGACTAAGAAGGATGTTGAACAACCTATAAAAATAAATGCAACACTATCAGAACCTTGCAATGAAAACAACAAAAATACATAATAACCTTGCATGCAATGAAGGATCAGAAAGATGCAATAGAAAATAGAATATACGGTTTGAAACATCCACAGATATTATTTTATTTCTCTCAAAGATGATATAATGTTAGGAAATCTTTATAGTGCTCATATTATGTTGTTATATTTACTGCAGGGTAAATACTATTCATTGTTTGTAATTTTGTATATGTGAGTTGTAAATGAGTTGTTATTATAACAACTCATATATTTGATATATTGTTATGTGTGGGTTATGTGAGCTATACTCACCCCACATAATTAGGTTTGGTTGAGATTTTGTAGTTGGCAAGACTCCTTAAAATTAGGATGTCTTTTTCCTATATATATGGTGTTTCTTTATTTTGTAAAACAACCCGAATCAATTGAATTCATAATATCATTATTCAGTGTTATTATTATTGTGCAAATTTAAGGTTGTGCTGATATTTGGTACTAGAGAAAAAAGTTCTAAGTATACTAGTTGTGATTTCTCAATGTTTAACTATCATATCAGTCTTGTCTCCTGCATTTATAGATCTTCTGATATTGAGTTAATATTCAAAGGTTTGAACCTATGATATGCATTTGTAGTGATTAAGATGCATATGTCTTCTCATGTACATGACACATGTGATTTTCATTGAGACCATCAATTCATGATTCGTCATAAGGAGATGATTGATTATCAACTGTCCATGGCACTTTTTCTAGTCAAGATTATTTTGCAGTACTTTTGTCCCAATACACATCAATATGGATCAGACCTTGTAGCAAGGTGTTGCAAGTAAATCCCCAATAAGCCTATGTATAATTCATGGACCTCGAAGTTCTCTTGAAGTGTTAACATGAAGCTTTGGATGTGGTCAAATTTTGGAGAACATGAAAATTTTGATCCATACGATGTTACTGTGAAGATACAGTCATTTGGCATTTTTTTTATGCACCATAACAATGTTTCCTATTGAAAACATTCCAACTCATGCTTACATTAAATTAAAATATGGAAATTTATTCCCATGGTTGCAATATAAATAAAATGTGTGTATAATTCTGTTCAGTCGTTGATGTTGAACATGCACCTGAAATTGTCTCACTCTTTTGTTCAGGAAGCTAGATCATGGAAGTGTATTTCTGGTAAATTCAAAGTCCCTACATTGAATTTTGTAATTATCATTGGATTTATCCATCAATTGACTATGGTATTTTGGATTATTCTAAATGAATTCCATTGTGGCTTAGCTTGTGAAGAATTTGATTGCATTCATGTTGGTTACATACCTCTCACCTCGGTTAGGCCTCAATTAGATCACCCCATATTACACTTAGATGCGTGCTGTCAAACCAGCTTAAAATCCATCTTATGGATCACCATACAACTTGATACAGAGTTTCATTCTCATCAGATAAGTTAAAATTGTCATCTGGTTATGTTGTGGTCATAGCATTTTGATATACAAATTGTCTTCAAAATTTCATTTAGTCATGCAAATCCATACAAAAGTTATTGCACGTTGTTTAGTGTTAAGTGCCAAAAGAGTCAATGTGTAGTCCTCTTGTCCATTTCTAAACAATTGAGTCTTTGTGTTTAGAGTCTTTTATATGTCATTAAAGTCAGAAAAATATTCTTATGGTATTGCAATTGTAATTGTGTCATTGTAAAAATTATTAAAAATATATATGCATTACGGAAATGACGTATTTTCGGTGGTAACCGACGTCCATTTTTTTATTTTATTTTTATTTTTATCATGGCTAAGTTGAATCAAATTGAAAAATTTGAAGGAAAATATTTTTACACATGGCAGGTGAAAACTCAATTGTTATTAATCAACAAAGACTTGTGGGAGATTGTGGATGGCAAAGCAAAGAAACCAAGAGATGCAGATGAAGCAGTGATATGGGACATCAAAGATCGAAAAGCCATAGAAATCATTGGATTGGGGTTATCTGATGCTTATTTGCATCATATAGATTTATCAAAATCCTTAAATACAATTTGGAAAACACTAAACAAACTATTCAGATCATAAGCAAGAAGCGAAACAGTAGCACTAAAACAAAATTTGTTCAGACTCAAAATGGAGGAAGGTGACAACATGGTGGAACATATAAGTAAGTTTCGTTCTGTATTAAATCAATTAGCTGGAATAAAAATAGATGTTCCTGATGATGATGCAAAATCAGTTTTACTTAATAACATGTCTCCTAGCTATTCTAATATGGTCTTCACATTGAGAAAAATAAATCCAAGTCTAGAAGACTTGATTTCTTCTTTGATAGAGGAAAACAATAAAACAAATAAAATTGAAACAAAAGAAAAAAATTTATATGGAACACATGGTAAATATGTTAAAAAGAGATCCAGTCATTCTTTCAAGTAAGGTTCAACCTCCCAGGATCCAAAGAAAAGGCTTCTTTTTCACTATTGTAATGTTTCTGAACATGGATTAATGTATTGTAAATAAAGAGCAAGGGATCTATTGGATGGTAAATTGAATAAAAAATCTTTCATTTCTAAAAATAAAGAAGAAGAAAGTGATTGGGAAGTGGAATCCAACCATTCACATGATAGAGAAGTTGATGCTCAAGATAGTGAAGAAGACTTTCTCTAATAGAAAAGTGCATCTACTAGAGGACAGAGACACAGGAGCCTGTAGGTCAATCAACGACCTCTCATCAGTCACCAATGATGGGACCGCACATGAAGCTATGGTGACATTGTGTGTGAGTTTACTTTTATTTCAGAGTTGCAGTTGATTTCAGTTGTGTGTAGCAGTGATTCTTTTTCAGTGTTCCTACTTATGTGTTGAATAAGTGAAATGTTCACATTGAGGGGGGGAACATAGTCTCAATGTTCCATTTTTATTTTTCCCTCTTTTCAAGTTTGTATTCAGTGAGTAGTGTTTCCTACATAATTCCCTGAAGGAAAAACATTGTGGACAGATGAAAGCACAAGGAAAAGCAGCATCATGATATTGAGGTTGTTGGTTGTCCTGTAAAACCATCATTTGTTGAGGTTGTTGGTTGTCCTATAAAACCATCCTTGTTGAGGTTGTTGGTTGTCCTGTAAAACCATCCATGTTGAGGTTGTTGGTTGTCCTGAAAAACCATCCAGATCATGAGCACACACGAGTGGCACACTGCGGAAGGAAGTGTGATTATTTCTCTCCCATGTTTTCACTAAGGGGGGGAATGTTAGGAAATATTTATAGTGCTCATATTATGTTGTTATATTTACCATAGGGTAAATACTATTCATTGTTTGTAATTTTGTATATGTGAGTTGTAAATGAGTTGTTATTATAACAACTCATATATTTGATATATTGTTATGTGTGGGTTATGTGAGCTATACTCACCCCACATAATTAGGTTTGGTTGAGATTTTTTAGTTGGAAAGACACTCCTTAAAATTAGGATGTATTTTTCCTATATATATATGGTGTTTCTGTATTTTGTAAAACAACCCGAATCAATTGAATTCATAATATCATTATTCGGTGATTATTGTTGTGAAAATTTAAGGTTGCGCTTACATATAATACATCACATTTAGTGCCAAAGGTACCAATATTTCATTAAAATGTTTAATAGGGATTTTTTGAGCTCCACAAATCTCTTACATACAATAAAGAAGGGAGGGACATATGTAAAGTGTCCAACTTTTGAAATGAGCCCCTCCTTACAATATCTAGTAAGAATGAGAGAAAGGGAGAGCGAAAGAATTCAAATTCTTGCTTTAACAACCCAAAATGCATTAAAATAACCTACAACCATGATGGTTTCCAAAAAAAAACCTATACCTCCATGTACTTTTCTATGTTGGGATGAAAGGAAGCCCATACCTTCATCATTTTGGTCAGTAGAAATATTGAAACATTTCTCGAAAATGGTGGACTATATTTCCTCATATTCGAATTCTTAATCTCACTATGATGAGGACACTGAGAGATTTCCAAATAGTTGTTTTATGTGAAAATATGAGCTCCTAGTCAAACATCATGGTCATCTGAAGATGGGGGGTACCATACTGCAATCAATTCTAGTGGTTGATCTACTTTTTCGGGACCTCTCAACCTACATCGCACCCTCCGAAATCCAACATTTCTTACTTTTAGGATTAAAAGCTTTGGATATTTATAATTTAGAGATCATTTTTAGTTTTCACCTTCCGGAGCTCATGAAACCTTTGACATGTCAAAACCTTGAATTCTAAAATTCAGACTTTAAGTTTCAGACCTTTTTGTTTCTGGATCGGGTTTCACAATTTCAGGGGTTCGGGTTTCAGGATTTCAGGGGTTCAAGTGTCAGGATTTTGGGTATTGTTTAACCATCAGGGAAATGCATTTCTCTGAAGTCATGAAATCCTGAAGTCTGAAATTCAGACTTCATATTTCATAATTCTCTCCTCCCTGTGTGGCACTATTCATCATTTGACCTTGTTGCAAACCTTGAACACTTGAATGTTTGAAGTACGAATTTTTTGACTTCGAACATTGATGTCGTTTGGACCTTTTGAGCTAGCCAATTCAGAATTTTCATCCACCAAATAATAATTCTTCCACGTCCAATGTCCAAATTTTTTGGACTCTGAAGTGTCTCTTCAAAACATACATCCTACTAATTCCAAACACCTCAAAACTTCAACTTGCTTTGCTATAGCCTGAAATGTGAGCTCCCATGGCCGAATCAATCATTTTTTTTTCTCAATGTGAGTCTAATTTCACACGAGGGGAAAAATTAGAAAAACATTTAGTGATTCGCGGGGTTACTTTCCTGCTAGGTGAAATATCAGTTGCCTCGAAGTATCCATTGGGCATGTAGTTAGAAACGATATCCTGATATTCATCTTGTATTTGAAACTTTCTCCAAACATCTTGCAAACTGTTGTCCTTGAACCCGCTCTATTGTTTGCACTCACAATTTTCATAAGGACATCTAGAAGTTAAGATTTTGTGAGAGTGCAAAATTTTCTTGACCTGGGATTTTCACCTGTTCCTAAAATAGAATGTTCCGAAAACTAATTTTATTTACTTTATATTTTGTTTCCTTTGAAATTAGCAATTATTTCATACAAATATGAAATTCTTCTTTGTTACAACACTTCACTTGAGAGGCACATTACACTACACAATGATACATCTTATGGCCATATAAAACATGTGTCGAAGGCACTTAGGGGAATGAAACCTAAACTACAACAAGATAGTGTGCATACACATTAGAGGAGTTTAAAAGCCTAAAATAATATGTACAAGGGTGAGACTTTTCCTTATTTAATAGCAATGTTTGATATGGATTCCGTTAACTAGAATCAAACGTTATTATCCATCCAAAGTAGACAATTACAAGGCATTATTGCTTTTACATCCTGTGACCATGTAGGGGCCACTCCAAATGGCATCAAACTTAGAATTCTTGCTTGGTTTTTCCCGATCTGTATCCCACTTTAGAAATAATTCCCCATCTTGTAAGGTTATTACCCTAGTCTTCGTATCAAATTTCCTCTTGATCATAGCTTGATCCTTTTCCATTGATTACATGGCATACCTTCTTATTTCTTCCATTTCCATAAATTCCACATACCTAGCTTCCGTAGGCTTGAAATCAAAAAATTATATTTGTTTCATGAGTTCCAATGCCAGAAAACTCAAGTAATATAGGAAAGACCACCTCTTTCCCGTAGACTACCTTGTAAGGGGATTTAACCATCGATACGTTTGGTGTGATCCTGTCATCCCATAAGGCTGAATTTCTATCAGTATGCCATGTACTTTGGTTTTCATCTAGATTCCTTATAATTATTCTTATAAAATTATTATTTGTGGAGTTTACTAGTCCATTACCTTTTGGGTAATAGTTTGAAGAGGTGCTAAAGTAGATCCCATTCTTGATGGCTAATTCTATAATCTTGGAACCTAGGAATTCCATTGCTTTGTTTGAAATGATAGTGGTTAGTACACCAAACCTTATCACTATTCCTTCGATAGAAATCCAATAGAATAGACCTCTTTGCTTCCTTGAGATCTACCACCTCTGTCCAGTTGGTGAAATAGTATTTTTCTTAAAAAATACAATTATGGCCTTGGATGTAATTTTAATGGATGACCCCGATGAAGTTCAATCCCCATTACATGAACGGTTGGTCAAATTAAATTGGATGTAATGGATGTGTCATTAGCCTCTCCTTACATGTGAAGAAATGAAACGTCTTACACTTCTTAATTCAATTGTAATAGTCATTGAACACTATGGGCCAATAGTAACCTACCTTCATTATTCTGAGTGTTGTCACCCATGGATGGAAATGATCTCATTCCTCTCCATCATGAGACTATTGTAGCACCTTGTCAATTTGGCATGTTCTAATGTAACCCAATATAACTCCATTGACGTCCTTCTTGAACAAGATACCATCAACAAGCACATATGGGATGGCTTGAAATGTGAAGTATCTCCACTTGGATTTTCTCATTTCTAGAGGGCATAGGCCTATTTGCAGGAAGTGTATCTTGTCTTTTTTCCAACAAGAAATAGGAACATTAATAGTTTCTTGATCTTGACTATCCTATAGCACCAAAACAAATTCCTATTTTCATTACTTTATTCATTCTTGTTGACTCAAGGATATCTATTCACATAATCCCTTCCCACGGACCAACTTATTGGCTTTTATTTCAATATTGTACTTCATGACATGAGTGATCCATCTTTCATGTTTTTTGTTTAAATATTTTTTCAATAGGAATTATTTGACTTGTGCATGGGATACAAGCATTTGGATCATATTGTCATGAAAATAGGTGCTTCAATTTCATTAAACTCGTGACCACGAAAATGACATGTTTCTCAATGAAGGAATACCTAACTTCATAATCCTCCAAATCTTGACTAAAGAAGGTAACTGACTGTTTAGATCCTTCTTTATTTTTTTGTACTAAAATTGCGGAAATCATATCTAAACCACCGAAGGCATAGAGCATGAAATCCTTGGAGAAGTCTGGATTTATGAGAGTTGGGACTTGAGATATAACCTCTTTGATAACCTTGAAATTTTATTTAACCCACAGTTGTCCACTTAAATTCCATATTCTTTTTTAACATCAATGTTATTGGATTCACAAGAGCATAAAAAAATGGCACAAAGCTTTGCACGAAGTTGATCCTCCCTAGCAAATATGTGATTATCTTTCTTATGACTTACCAATGGAAATATTCGAATTGCTTCAACTCTTTTTGTGTCAATTGTCAATCCTTTCTTTGACATAATGTGGCGTAGAAGCTTGCCTTCATGAGCAAGGACTATGTATTTTATGGTATTCAAAGATATCCCAAACCTCCTAATGACTTGTCTTAGATGGAAGAGGTGGTTTTTTGCATTTTTGGAAAACACATTAATGGCATCAAGATAAACAAGCACTCTTTTGTTTATCAACCCCTTGAATTACATATCCATTTCCCTTTGGAAATTTTCTCCAACTTTTGACGATCTAAATGACATTTTTTGTAGGCATATGTTCCCCATTTGGAGGTGAAATCCATTTTGAATTGGTCATCTTCTTTCACCATTATCTGATTATATTTTGAATAGTCGTTTAGGAGAAAGAGTCTTTCTGAACCGGATACCACCTATATGATTTATTTCATTGAAGGGAGAGGGTAATGGTCTTTGAGAGATGCCCTTTTCAAGTCTCGAAAGTCCACACAAAACCTTGTTTCTATGTTCTTCTTCCTCACTAGTACCAAGTTGGCAACCCAACTAGAGTGCTTGATTGGAAATATAATACTTGCCACTATCAACTTGTTTAGTGCTTTATTCTTGGAGTCTCGATGTGTGGGTTGATTGGTATTTTCTTTTTCCTACTAGTCTTAGCATCCATATCTAGTTCTATTATATGGTGTGATAACTTCATATTGAATCCTCGTAGATTGACGTAGCTCTAGGAAAAAACATCTTGAAAATCCTAGAAAATTTTTATGAAATCAAATCTTTCTTGGATAGTGGCCAGTTTACCAATTTGGAGTGATTTTTCCTTTCACCCACTTTAATTGGTTCTAAATCTTCACCTTTGACTTGTAAGTTGGATTTCTCTGTACAAATTTAATCATTTACATTGAAGATAGACTCCAACATAACCAATCCTTCGAGGATCTTTTTTTTCCGCAATTGCACTACCTAATCCCCGTAACTGATGCTATAGTTTATCTTAATTCCTAGATAAAAATTCTACTTCCTCTTGTATAAAATTAATCTTTTGTTGATCATTCTCAAATAATTCACAACTTGTATTATTATCAGGGACTGTTTTCCATACAACTACATGGATATGGGGTTGTGATTTATTTCATCTTTATATTTTTCAATCACAACAATTTTTTCTCCTATTGGTGCTCAATTTAATCTCACGTTGTTCATTCAAAAATTTCTCAGTCCACATGATTTAAAGTTTTTTGTCTCCCTATATTTATGTGTGAAATATTATTCATTCATTTGGTTTCCATGATCAATCCTTTCTTTTGGTCGAGGATCACATTAAGTCCAGATATTGTTTTCCATTTCTCTATCCATGAGGAAGAATTTGTAATTTGGGCATGAATTTGTGTTTTCCCCTTCCTTCCAATTTTCCACAATTATGTTTTGTTTTCACTGTCAATTTTTGTCCCAACATCCGCAGAAACGTGGTCCTTTCTAATTGGATACGACCCGACGGGTTTTTCTAGTGAAATTTGCCACTTTTGTCACATTTGTAAAAAATACAAAATTAAACCTGTGGACACGAATAGTCTCTGATTTGCTATTCAAAAAATATGAAGTGGCAAGGAAAATTTATTACTTTGACCCCAAAGAAGGAAATGTGGCATTTTTCATGTTGTAAGCGGGAAGGTGGGTCGAAGGAACATTTTGAAGTTTCTTTACCTCTTTGTACAAGCGAGCAAAGTTATGAAATAATCCGTAACTTTGCTCAGTGCCCACATCAAAAGTTAGAAGCAGAAAGGTGGGTATTTGGGGCCTTTTAAAAATCTAAGGCCCACTTCAAACTCAAAGCTTGGACACATGGAGCGTTTGGCGCTCATTTGAGGATCCGCCTCTAGGTCCTACCTTAGCAATTGCGCCAAGGAGACACATGGAGGATTCCCCTGGCTCCTCTCTATACTTTAATATTTCAAACAAATTTCTAAGGCGTATGACACGTGGAGGCTCCATGCCTATTTAGGGACTTTCCCCTCTACTTTAAGCTTTTGAAGAAGTGCCGAAGGCCTGACACGTTTTGGTTTTTGTTGAATCCTACCCATACTTAGTCTTTTCAATCAGACCCTAGGACACGTGGCACCTTCCGTTGGTCCTTAAAATCTTTCAAAGGCCAACTTTGTTAGACTGCAAGACATGTGGTATGCCTGCACATTGTTTAGGATCTCCACTTTGCAGGCACGAAGGAAATACAATATCAAAAGTGCACCAAAGCAACAATGTGGAGGCTTGATTGCTGGCTCCTTTTTATACTGAAGACTTTTTCAAAGGCCTTAAGGTAATTTTCTTGGGCCCAAGGCATGATGGAAGGCCCGCATTGGTTTGTGAACTAGCCTCTATAATTCACCTTTGCACTCTGGACCATTGCTTGGACTCACAATACAGGTATGTGGAATATTCCATGAATGGATATTCATTTATAAGAGGTGTGAATGTAGGTATCCATGTGAGGTTGCACTCATTACTAAAGGTGTTGCCTCGAGGGAAAAAAGGATTGCTTGTCAGATATAGCTATACAGAGCCACCTGAAAATGATTGAAACGGGGATTTCTTGCATGATAGAATAAAAGAATGATTAAAAGGATTGCAAAAAGGTTATGGCATGGCATCTTGGTCATGGTTGAAGATATAAGAAACGTGACCAGTTCATGATTTTTACACCTGGCAGTTTCGGGTGTAAATTTGTTAAACATCACTTTCTGAGACAAATTGGTAACAAACAAAGGATTCTTTGAATATTCTTCTTTTTGGGGGTAAAATTTGGGATAAGTGAGTGATTGAATTGTATAAATGCAATGAGGATACTCTTGCCAATGGTTAGGGGTTTGATTCTTATGAGAAAATTTGAGAAAGCCCATCTTCCTGAGAGACCATCCGAGAAACCTGTTAATATATTGTGTTTTAGATTTGATCATGTTAAGATGGTTGTGAGTGTACATCCATTGACAAGGTCTACTGAAACTATTCAAGAAAATTTCCCTCTGCTGATAAATCTAATAGATCTCAAATTAATCTATGTTGATCTTGGGAAAAATTGTGTTTGCTTTTATTTTATAATGTCTTTCAAATGGTTTTGATGTTTCTATTGCAATCTTGTGTTAAAATCCCTCTGAATCACACAGGATCTCATCCTTGTGATAGTTTAGTGGCATTAGAAATTTCATTATGAGAATATCCTTCATCCTGTAATGAGATAAACAATTTAAAATCACTTTACATTCATTTTTTTGATAAAGATTGTTTGTAATCCTTTGAGTGTATATTAGGCATGAGTAACCAGGGGTCTTTAATGTTTAATTGAGTCTTTAGCTTGAGCCTTTGTGTTGAATTCTCAAAGATTGTGTGAAACCGTACAGATCTAGGGCTCCATTGATGCACACCTTCTAGTTGAAGGAATATTTTGGCTATTCTGAAGCATTATGTCTGTTAGTATTCCAATTGTTGTAAAGATTCTCAAAGATATGGTGAAATCAACTTCATCTTGCTTAATCCCCACCAAAATTTTCAAATAACCATCAATCCTACCTGAAGTACCCCTATTTTTGTTGTGTATCCACAAATAAACAAATTATACTACAAAAATATATAGAATGAAGAAGGTTTTAAGTGTCTTTAGTAACCTTAATCGTGTTTAGAAAATATCACCATTCTTTAGAAGTGACAACTCGTGAGAGTTAAATTGTGGTGCTATTGATCAACACGTTCTCAAGGTTCCCCTAAAAGATTGTGCATAAGAAGGATCTCTTCATGTCCTTCAACCTGACAGGAGGTTAAAAAATGGGTCCTCTCACCCTGGTTGAAAGGCATGACCTAAAGTAGTGAGGATAGATCAAATCCTCTTATATGGTGCCATGTGATTTCTCCAGTGCCTAGAGATTACAAAGAGCCAGCTGAATCCCTTCCCCGACTATAAAATGAATCTTTATGATTAGGATTTATCTGATTGCAGTGTCTTGTCAAATCTGTGATGTTGCTTATAGACTTTAAAAGGGAGAATGCAATTTGGATACCAACAACATTCTGGCACCATTATAAAGGGATTATTTGAACACCTTGGAGACTTAATTTGTGGAATATGAACATCTAGTTCTATGCACCATTGACCAGGGATTAATTTGAACACTTTGATGCTATTAGTATGTCACCTAGTTTGTGGAACCAACACCATTCAGGCACCATTTCATAGGATTATTTAAACACAGAAACTATTTGTGCGGTAATAACACCATTTTAGTGTCATTTCTAGGGATTATTTGAACACTAGGACCTATTTGTGCGGATACAACACTCTGGTGCTGATTTTGAGGGACTATTTTAACACCAAGAACTATTTATGTGGAAACAACACCATTTCTGGTGCCATTGTTGGGGACTATTTGAACACTGGGATGTATTTGTGCAAAATGAACCACCATTTTGGTGTCGTTTCCCTATGGATTATTTGAACACCGTGACCTATTTGTTTGTGGCAAGGGTTCAACACCATTATGGTTCCATTTCTGAGGATCTTCAATTTAATTCTTATATTTGGCCCTAGTAATGTTTCTTATTGGCTCTAAGTGTAAATATGTTGTTGAAACGTCATCCTATGTTGAGATTTGTAAGAATTGTGTGAAGTTATGAAGTTCTGTGTGTAATATTTCAAGTTTCTAGTCATTATTGCACTAAATTCATATCATTAGTGGTAAATAATGGTAAAGGAAAGCTAGATCTGGGTAAGATTTGTTAGCATTTAAGTGTTGAGAGATATTTGGCAAGTCATTTATAGTGCATTTCCACAACTAAGGTGAAAATCCTTAGTGGCGACTCCATGTTGTTTTTAAAATTTATAAATACTAGTGTCCTTAACCTCAAGGGTTTAAGTGAATCTGTCACTAATCTTTGCAAAGTTGGAAGGAAAAGAAATCTTATCTTCACTAAGGACCCTACCAAAAAGTTGTTTACAAAACTAGGAAAGAGTAGAATTCCACCCCAAGGAAAAAGAGTTATGGAAAATAGTTGGAGATCAGGAATCAAGAAAATATTCATCCATTGTGGAAAGTGATCAACCTACGGTTGAGGATTACCATTCTTCTTCAATTGATTTTGAATCAGGTAATTTTTTATATAGAATTGAATTCTCAATTGGAGAGAGGCCTTCATTTGAAGTCTTGTAAGTGTGCTTCTAAGTCTGTCCTTGTATTTTCCAAAGTTGATAGGGTCTTCCATGAAATAGAGTCTTTAGAGGACATTCATTTTGAAAATTATCACTGCTATGTTCCAAATACCCCTTGAGGAAAAATCCTCCTCATCATTATATTTCTCCTGTAAGATCACATCCTAAAGAGGTTGAATATGTATCCTAACCCCCACCTAAACCTCCATTTGTTGTCAATACTGGAGTTATCTTTCCTCTAGATTTTAGAGGTATGTGTCGAAATGGACATCTAAATGGGGTCCACAAGGATGTTAGAAATAGACTGAAATCCTAAATTTCAAGGTAATAATGCTATCACTCGCGATCAGCATTTAAAACATTTATAAGAGCAATATGATGGAAGAATTTGAGTTTCTAATTTGAGGATGTGTATATAAAACTATTTATTCATACTCTTGAGGAGGATGCAAATTTTCATGACTGGTATAAGTATTTTTTGAGAAAAATCAATAGAGTCATGGACAGAAATGAAAAATGCTTTTAGATTGTAATATGGGAATGAAGACAGATCCCTCGGGTTTCTTTTTTCTGAATTTATTAAAATATTAAAAAGAATTTTCCTAATAAATTTGTCTATGAAATTCTATACAAGGTTTGATAAGACCTTGAATAGGCTACCTGTAATCTATGAGGCCAAGTGATGTTTCTTTAATCTGATAAAATATTCCTGATGCTTTTGACAAAAAGGCTTCCTATTATTTAAGGGAGAAAACCCATGAACTTTGAGGCATGACCTTCACCATGGATTTAGAGACAGATTGAAAACAATATAAAATTAGTTGGTAAGCCTCATAAGAGGGAATATATCAAGCTAATCAATCCAGAGAAGCCTTAGTCACAGTAAGTTTGTGGACCTAGAAGAGGATATAAAAACATTGGTTGGAGATGTTAAGGAGATGTCTTATAAATTGGCTAGAGTAGAGAAGGGGATTGGACATGGTTCCCAAGGTCAGAATAATGCCAAAAGGTCAAGAAATATTTGAAAATAGTCCCAGACCTTAGGTGATGATAGATCAAATGACAGGGGTAAAGGGCTAGTGCGATCAAGAAATAGACAACCCCAACCTTGTACATGGAAGAAAAGATTGGTGCCTGATCCTTTAGCTACCAGAGTTGCTACTGTGGAAGAAGCCAATGAAATTGAGTGGTGTGAGAGACGTTTCTTGCCACATGTCCCATGTGATGAATATAAAGAAGTTGAGGAAGTTGACGATGACACTGATGATTATCTGTGCATGATGGGGTGCACTATAAGCTCACAGAAAGGAGCAACTTTGACTAAATTAATTAGTGTCAGAATTGCTGTAGATTTAATGGGATTACATTCACTGGGTATTAGCCCTTCCTCCCTCTCATACTTTTGAAATAGATATGGTACAAGATTTTGAATTTCCTAATAATGATTTTTAATACTTAAGGGCATTATTGATTAAAAAATACGATGGAGGAATCCCTTCTGAGGAGGACAAGCAGTTATTAATGAATGTTGTGGTTGCCCAAGAAAAATAATATAAAACTAGGAGTAAAGTTGTCAAAGGGACAGGACCTCAGGCCAAACCAAATACTCCAATTCTCACCAATATCCCAAAAGAAACTCCTAAGAAAGATACATATGGAAAAGGACTTGTTTCCCCAAAAATAAATGGTATCCCTGCCCATGCTCAGACCGTACAAAAATTCTTTGTTGTGAGATGATTTTTTCAGTCTTCCTCCAAATGCTTCATTGCCCAAATACGTTCCTTATGATATTGCCCATGTCTTGAGTTAGATAAAGATTTTTGTTCCAATTTTTGAGCTACTTAGGATTCCATGAGCACAAGAAAATGGCCTTAGAATATTTGGGATTGGAAGAAAAATAGATTACCCAAGGCAAAAATGTAAATAATGTTGAGGCTCCTCCTACCATTGCAGAGATGGAAAAACCCCAAGTACTGGAAGAACTAGGTGAGCCACTTGAAGTATTTTTGGGAACATCCTTGGTTGAGTCCCATCTGAATGTAGATCCATTTGTCACTACTTTGATTATTAGGGATAGGATTTTACACAACTGTATGTTTGATTATGGAGCATCATGCAATGTTATGCCTATTGATGTCAAGAATGAATTAGATATAAATGTGACATCAGATTATGGGAAGTGCGCTTCCATAGATTCCAGAGAGGTGCCAGTGGTTGGATATGTAAAGGTTTTGATAGTGCAACTTGTAACCTACCCAGGAAAGAACTTAAAACTAGATGTTGTTATTGTTGATTTTCCTACCAAATGGGGAATGTTGTTATTAAGAAAATGGGACGCTAGTGTTGGTGGGAATGTGCAAATGGATATGTATTTTGCCACTATACCTATTGAGGGCAGCCTTGTAAAGTTGTATGGTGAAAAGAAGATGCTACATCTCATTGATGATTCCTATAATGATTCCTATGAAGTGTTATACACTAACATTGATGTTGATAACTTTGTTGGATTTGCTGATGGTAAAGAGCACAAAATTATTCAATGCAAGTATCTTAAAAAAGTAGGTTCTCCTTGTACTTTGTTGTTATATGGGACTTTCTCTAAATTTGGAAATGGTGGTTGTATTGTTCTGATATCTCCAGGCCAGGAAGATTTTTTTTTCTTTTAAACTCAACTTTGAGTGCACTAACAATATTGCAGAATATGAAGCATTTTTATTGGGTTTAAGAATTGCTTGGAAATATGGTGTTAGAGACATCATTGTTAAAGGAGATTCAGAGCTAATTGTCAAGCGGGTTAGAAAATTGTATGCAACAAAAAACTAGAGAATTAAGTAGTATAAACATGCAGTCTAGGATTTCATTGAAATGTTTGACTCCTTCAACATAATATATCATGATAGCAAGTACAATACTCTAGCAAACAAATGGGCCATATTGAGGTCGATATTTGAAAATTGTATTGTATCCCCCTATTGTGATTATAATTTTGTGATATTAACTAGGCCATTTGTTCCTAACAATGTTAAACACTGGCAATTGTTCGAAGATGACACCTAGGTGTAAAGGTTTTTATAGAACTAAGGAGAATTTTCCAATCAATGTATAGATTGGGAGCCAATAGTTTGTGCGGCTAATGGAAAGGAGACTTTATTTGGTAAGGATATTATTTATTTGAAGACTAATACTATTCCTAGATGGTTGGTTGCACTAGAATCAAATTTTGATAATGCTGACTAAATTTTAAATAGACACATGTCAACCTCGCGAGATGTTGAAAAAATTGACCTAGGCACAAAGAATAAGCCTAAACAAATATGGTTAGATAGAAACTTGGATGGAAAAGAGAAACAATCATATGACCAGTTGTTAAATATGTATCAAAACTGCTTAGCATGGTCATATCTAGTATGGCAGGCATTTGAAACATTTTGTTCACTGATTTCTCAGAATCAGGGTGCACATCATTATACAGTGTATAATATTTTGTTTGTGTTCTGCTTTTATGTTTTTCTGTTTCGATTTGTCCCGGTCGCTGGTGAGCAATTTTTGTTGGTTTCTCAATTCGTATTGGGGGATTTTGTCATTGTTGTTCTACTCTACAAGCTTGTTCTTGACTTCATTTCCCAATCGATTTCTAGCACATGGTCTATTGTTCTTGTGGAGCTCATAGAGAGTGCCCATCCCCGATCCAGTGCTAATGTTGGTGCTCAATTTAATCTCACCCTGTTCATTCAAAAACATCTAAGTTCACAAGATTTGAAGTTTTCTCTGTCTCCCTATATTTATGCATGAAATATTCTTCATTCATTTGGTTTCCATGATGAGTCCTTTCTTTTGGTCAAGGATCACATTAATTCCAAATATTATTTTCTGTTTCCATGTCGATGAGGAAGAAGTTGTAATTTGGGCATGAATTCAAGTTTTCCCCTTCCTTTTATTTCTTGACAATCATGTTTTGTTTTCCCTATCAATTTTTGTTCCAACATCTGTGGAAAAATGGTCCTTTCTAATTGGATGTAGCCTGACAGGTCTTTTTGGTGAAAATTTCCACTTTTGTCACATTTGTGAAAAATACCAAATTGGCCATGCAGCCCTGATAGTATCTGATTAGTTATTCAGCAAATATGAAGTGGCAGGGAAAAAGTATTACTTTGACTCAGAAGGACACAAGCCGGTTTTTCATGTTACAAGAAGGAAGGCGGATTGGCGGAACATTTTGAAGTTTTTTACCTCTTTGTACAAGGGAGGAAAGTTATGAAATAACCTGCAACTCCATCGAGGCCCATATTAAAAGTTGGAAGTGGAAAGGTGAGTCACTAGGGCCTTTTGAAACTCTAAGGTCCGCTTCAAACTCAAATATTGGACACGTGGAGGGCTGACACTCATTTGCGGATCTTCCTTTGGATCCTACCTTAGTAGTTACACCAAGGAAACATGTGAAGGCTTCCCCCAGATCCTCTCTATACTTTAATTTTTCAAGAAATTTTCTAAGTCTTGGGACACGTGGAGGGCCCGCACCTATTTGGGGACCTACCCCTATACTTTACTTTTTCAGAAGCACCGAAGGGACATGTGGAAGTTTCTAATGGATCCTGCCCATACTTATATTTTTCAACGGCTGAAGAAACTTTCTCGGACCCTAGGCACATGGCGCCTTCCACTGGTCCATAAAATATTTCAGCAAATTTGTTGGACTGAGACACATGGTGAGCCCGCACTTGTTTAGGATCTCCACTTTCGGGCACCATATCAAAACTGCACCAAAGAAACATGTGGAGGATTATGATGGCTCATTTTTATATTGAGATTTTTTCAAAGGTCAAAATGAAATTTTATTAGGCTTTTAGGGCATGTGGAAGGCCCGCACATGTTTGGGAACTTGCCTCTGTACTTCACCTTTGTAGTTAAACTAAGAAAACACATGGATACTTCCACTGATTCATGTTTCCACTTGGCCAACTTGGACTCACAGCATAGGTATGTTGAATAGCACGTACATAGATATTCATTTCTAAGAGGCACAAATGCAGGCACCCATGTGAGAGCACTCATTTCTCAAAGGCGTTTCCTCGAGGGACAAAAGGATTTCTTATCAGATCCAGCTATACAGAGCCACCTGAAAATGATTGAAACAGGGATTTCTCTCATGATAGAATAATGTAATGAACAAAAGGAATGTCAAAAGGTTATGCTGTGGCATCCTAGCCAAGGTTGAAGGTCTGAGAAATGTGACCAATTCATGATTTGTCCACTTGGCAGCTTTGGGTGTAAATTTGTTAAACATCACTTTCTAAGACAAATTAGTAACATGAAAAGGATTCCTCGAATATTCTTGTTTTTGGAGGGAAAATTTGGGATAAGTGAGTGATTGAATTTTATAAATGAAACGAGGATAATCTTTCCAATAGTTAGGGGTTTAATTCTTAAGAGAAATTTTGAGAAATCCGATCTTCTTGAGAGACCATCCGAGAAACCTGTTAATCTCTTGTGTTTTAGATTTGATCATGTCAAGATGGTTGCGAGTGTACAAGCATTGACAAGCTCTGAGATTGTTCAAGAAACTTTCCCCTGTTGATAAATCTAATAGATCTCAAATTAATTTGTGTTGATCTTGGGCAAAATTGTGTCTTCTCTTATTGCAGAATGTCTTTCAAATGGTTTTGAGGTATCTGTTACAATCTTATGTTCAAATCCCTCAGAATCACATAGGATCTCATCCTTGTGATAGTTTAGTATCATTAGCAATTTCATTATGAGAAGATCCTTTATCCTGTAATGAGATAAACAATTTAAAATCACTTTATTGTCATTTTGTTGATAAATATTATCTGTAAGCCTCTGAGTGTATCTTAAACGTGAGGAGCCAAGGGTCTTTAATGTTTAACTCAATATTTAGCTCAAGCCTTCATATTGAATTATCAAAGTTTGTGTGAAACTATGCAGATCTGGGGCTCCATTGACGCAAACCTTCTTGTTGAAGGAATATTTTGGCTATTCTGAAGCATTATGTTTGTTAGTCTTCTAATTTTTGTAAAGGTTCTCAAAGATTTGGTGAAATCAACTTCATGTTTCTTAATCCCCACAAATTTTTTTGAATAACCATCAATCCTACCCGAAGTACCCATGTTTGTGTTATGTATCCACAAATTAACAAATCCTACTACAAAAATATATAGAATCAAGCAGGTTTTAAGTGTCTTTAGTAACATGAACCGTGATAAGAAAATATCTCCACTCTTTAGACATGATAACTCATGAGAGTTAAATTATGGTGTATTGATCATATTATCTCAAGGTTCCCCTGAAAATTATACAAAGAAGGATCTCTTGATGTCCTTCACCAACAGAGGTTACAAAACATGTCCTCTCACCCTTGTCAAAAGGCACAGCCTAAAGCAGTGAGGATAGATCAAAACCTATTATATGGTTCCATCCATTTCTCCACCACCTGAGTGATAAAGAACAAGTTGTATCCCTTTCCCAGATACAAAACAACTTCTGATTCATTTGTCTCTAAGTGTCTTGTCAAATATGTGATGTTTCTCGGCTTCTAAGGGAGAATGAATTCAGATACAAATAGCTCCTACTTCTGCAAGTCTATCCGCAACTACATTCTTCTTTCTAAGTATGGATTCGATATTGATTTCTTCAAAGTCATCAATGACATCCCACACCCTATTTATGTAACTCTTGAGTAGTTCATTTCTTTTTGCATGTTGTCCTCTGAATTTTTTAACAAGAAACTCGCTATCCCTGAATTCCTACAAATTTATTATGCCTTTTTTCCTAGCCTAATGAAGTCCATGGATTAGAGTTTTGTATTCAGCTGTGTTGTTTGAACATTTGAACTAAAATTTGAAATCAAAAAATTATTTGATGTTATATGCTAAAACAAACATTGCACCTCCTCTAGCACCTTGTCTTCTTCTCGAACCACCAAAAACAAACTGCCACACTTCATTTTCATTCTTATCTTCCAGATTGATGAGGCTAGGAATGGGTGAATTCCCTTCGTGTACACAATATAATACTAATTTAGATTCCTCCATTTCTTTGTAAGGATCAAAAAAATGTTTTTTGTTATCCCAATAATCTAGATTCAAATTTTGAATGCCTTCAACCATACTACCTGTTTCTGGATCATTCAAACATACTTCCTAATAAAAGGGTGAGCAATTTGCATTTATAATACTTGTTACATAAGGCTCAATGTGGAAATTGGAAATAATCTCTAACCTATTTTTTTCCTTTTCTCCATACCTCATCCTAAATAGCATGTGAAACCAATCTATAGATAAGTATCAACCAAATTTGGATCTGAAGTCCCTTGATAGACACAATGCAAAGAGTTGTAGAAGGTCAATTACTGACACATCTTACAAAACTGTGACATTTGGGCAAGCATGTGGTGTAGTACTTAACCCTTTGATGACTCCAACTATTCCCATTGTTATTCCATCAAGTTGTACCAATCCTTTCGAGACTGGATCATACTTGATTCCCAATTGATCAACTATTTGTTTTAGCGTTATTAAGCTACTTGTCCCTGTATCAATCATGCAATTAGGTACCAAGTATTTTCCGACAATCAATGACACATAGAAAGGTGTGCTAGAATTTGAGGATTGTAATAAATATAGATTTAATCAACTTAAATATTATATAATGTTACAATAAATATTTAAATAAACATTACATCATAACATAAGTAAATAAAGAAATACTTACTGGAAATAAATAACACATGTGACACAGTATTGATAGTGGAAAATCCCAAATGGGTAAAAACCACTTTGAAAATAAATTTTTACTTTAGAGAACTTATTTTACATCTAGTAAGATCACCTCCTCCTTAAAACCCTATTTACCAAGGGTAAAACCAAATCACTTGATTTGCACACCTTTGATATATTTCCTGAATATATCAAATGAGGACCTAAAGTCCTTTTTATATAAGGTGATCGGGTATGTCTCCTGACCCACCTTTTCAACCTAAATGGCTGACACATATACCTAGGTGATTGTATTTAATAAATATAAACATAAATGATTCACATATTAAATACTTACCTAATGTATATTACCTAGGTATGAATAATTAATAATAGAAAAGTATTTCATATTATTAAATATTTAACCTATATAATAGTGATGGACCCATATTAATTAAGGGTTGGCCAGACGACTTAATCATTATGTTCCAACACTCCCCCTTAATGTTAAGTGGGATAACATATGCCAATAGATTACCTGCCCGTGGTACACTACAAGATTTACAATCCTTAAACCATAAATATTTTAGGCTAGCATATCAGGTGAAGGAATTATAACACCTTCATCATACTCAAGTTACCTTTTGGTACAAGAGGATTTGGAATCCTAAATATCATCCCATGATTCAAGTGGCTAAGTATGATTTGTGAGTTTTACATATAAATCTCAATAGGTTCTTATAAAAGGTTATTGAACCCAAGAATATAGGAGCCTTTTATAACCAAGGACCTCCTTAACAATATGCTTGTACTAGATGTTTACCAATAAACTCAATAGGACAACTAAAGAGTTTACTAGAATACCACATTTAAGTATCTTTCTACACTTATTTCTAAAAAAGAAGCCGAGGAGGTATACATTTTCAAAGGTCTTTTTACACTTTCCCGAAGGTCTTTTTTACAAATGAGCGAAGGTCTGTTTACAAAAACATCCATTAGGAGGTGACATTGTCATGCACACTTCCCCCTCAATGGAAACTCCGACAATCCAAGATTTTCATGAAAGTGGCAAAACTTTACAACACTTAGGGGATTTGTGAAGATATCAGCAACCTACTCTTCAGTCAACACGAACTTGAGATCTATCTCACCACATACCACCTTCTCACAGATGAAGTGTATATGTATCTCAATGTGCTTTATCTTATGATGTTGTACTGGATTATGTGCAAGAGCTATGGTGCTTTGGTTGTCTTAAAACAAAGGAAAACTATGTGTATCATTCATCTTTATCTCATCGAATAACCTCTTTGGCCATAGAGCCTCTTTTGCAGCTTCTATTGCACTTTTATACTTATCTTCTGTTAAAGAGATAGAAACAATTGGCTACTTTTTTCTGCAACAAGTAATGGCACATGCACCAAATTTAAACACATAACCATAAGTAGATTTTCTATCCAATACATCACTAACATGATCAGAATCACAAAATCCATATAAGTTAGTATTTTCATTCTTAGTATAATGCAACCCATAATTGATTGTACCTTTAATATATTTAAGAATCCTTTTTACAATATTCCAATGAACTCTGTAAGGTTCCTACATAAATCTAGAAGCAATTCCTACTGCATAGGAAATATATGGTCTGGTGATAGTGAGATATATCAAACTACCAACTAACTTATATAAAGTAGGATCAAAATTTTCACATGCATCTTGTTTAGATGAATCAATTTTTCTTAGTCCAACTTCCATAGGAGTAGAAATTGTTTACAATCCATCATGTTAAAATTTTTTAGTACATTGGTTGCATATTGTGCTTGAGAAACAACAATATAATGTTTATCTTGAAATAAAACTCTCTGCCAAGAAAATGATTTAATACACCTAAATCAGTCACTTCAAAGTATTGTTCCAATTTTTCTTTAGTTCTACAAATTAAAGCAGGAGTATCACCAGTCATAAGCAAATCATCAACATATATACAAGCAATAATAATATGTGATCATTCTTGCTTAATGAATAGATCATTGTCAAAAGAACAATTAGCAAATCCTAACTATTAAAAGAAAGAATTAATTTTTGCATACCAAGCTCTAGGAGCTTGCTTTAAACCATACAAGGTTTTTTTCAATTTACAAACAAAGTTTTAATTTACCAGTTTATTCAAACTCCTTAGGTTGAGGACATGTAAAGTTAGATTTTAAATCACCATTCAAAAAGGCATTTTCCACATCCATTTGGTGGATTTCCCACCCAAATTAAGTGGCACTTGTAAATAAGGTACTAACAGTACTTATTTTAGCTCCAGGGGCGAATGTCTCAACATAATCAATACCAGGTTTTTGAGTGAAACCTCTAGCAACAAGTCTAGATTCATGTTTTTCAATACTACCATCTGTATTATATTTTACTTTGTATAACCACCTAGACCCTCTAATAATTATTTTCTCTGAGGTGGAACCAACTCCTAGGTTTGATTTTGAATTAGGGCTTCAAATTATTACTTAGTTGACCCCCATATTGTTGCACTGTATTAGTGAGGAATTTCTCATGCCTATGGTTTGATCCATTTGAGCTAGACCAATTGACCATTGAAACTTGCAACAAGTCTCATTGTCCTGGGATTTCAAGTTACTCACACATGGAAATTCTTATGTGCATTTTCCTCATCTAATCTATGATGCTGAAAGGGGATGGATTATGTTTTTTTCACCCCTTACTTAGAACAACATTTTCTAGAGATTTAATAGACACATGTGCTACTACAATAGATGCCTTAGTTTGATTTGGTACATTTGGAGCTGTATTTGATCTACTAACTCCTTGTTGTGTAGGGTTGGGTTGAGAAATAACTGGATTAGATGGTTGTCCCTCCTCTATGTTCCATGTCTTTAATCATGTATTAAGAGCCACATCCTGGAAAGGAGGTTGATTAACTCCACAAAAGTCTTTTGTTTTCCATTAGAGGTGCCTCTTGTTGAGTTTCTTACTACTGATTTCTTTCCTCACTTAGTTCTTAGGACACACCAATGGTGTACACCATTAGAGACTGATTAATTACACCATTGAAACATGTTGATTGATTATGATGTAGATTACATAGGTAACACCACTCATACTCCCGTGTGATATTATTTTGTGTTTGTACCACGGAGCTTGATGTTGAAACTACATTTGGATCATATGGTCAGAATAGTCTGGTAACCTGAGGTTGTCCTTGGTTTAGGTTTTGATTTGCAGCCTGAGTTGGTGGTTTCTTTTGTTTATATGAGGGCCTGGAATGATACTGATTTTGAGGCTAATATGGTCTAGAATTATGATATTGTTGTCTCTTGATAGTTACTAACTTATTTAATAGGTTCTGTAGTTGTTTCATTACCTCTTATAGATCTTTAAAAGTACCTGAAGAAGAGGAAGCCTCATTATTGATTCGATTCCTAGGGTCTAGAATGAGATTAAATTATAACATTTGAATCATTATAGAAGTTCCCATTTCTAGATAGAGAGGAATAGGAGGCCTAGGTGCTAACTTACATACTTGAATCAAAGAGTTCTCCACCCTGATAGCTATGTGGTAAGTTGTTGGTAGCACTGTTCCTCCCATTGATTAGATCATCATAGACATGTTAGAATTAAGGGCCTTGAAGAAGTAGAGGAATTCTCCCTCAGAAGTTTTCCTTATAGATATTGGAATCCTATCCATTTCCATTGGAAATGGAAGTTAAAATATGCCATTTGTTTATTTGAATCTCACGCGATCATTGTCAATTGTTCCAATAAATACATATTGTCTACCCTCTTTCCAAACTAGTTGTAAAGAGCTGAACACAACTAATTCCTATTTAGAATAGACCCTATTATTAAGGTCCTAAACCATTTTTAGGTATTTCCTTTGTAAGAGGAAGCTAACAATTTTTCTACAACATCCATCTAACTAATTTTGTGAATTACACAGACATTTGCAATGTCTTAGATGTGGTCAATAGGTGTTGTGTGATTTTACCCCATGAAGTAGGGGATGTATTTCAATCCTACAATCGGGACTTCTTTTTTAGCATTTAGGAAAAGTGGAATACTACCCATGAAGTTGATAAAGTTATTTTTTAGTCCTTGTGGTGGTTGTTGATTTTCTAATATGATTGGTCTGAGGACTGTAGTTGATTGGAAAAAAGGTCTACCATGTGGAGGTGTAGATAATGTCCTGTTAGGTGCAGATGGTGATATTTGTGGTCTTATTCCTCTTCTCCCTCTTCCCACAAATAGTTATAGGTAGAAAAATAGTCCCTCTTCTCTAGTGTTAGACCTAGTTTGAAATATTTTCATGTACTTTGGCAAACTATGTTGCTACACTACTAAATTATATCCCTTCAGAGTAGCCATATGTGTTAGGGAAATGAGCCTCTAAAGGCTTTATTTTTCCAAGTCACACGCCAAGCTTGACATGATGAGAATGAAAATTTTAAGGACCTATATATTTGATCTTTTAGAGGTTGAAATTTTCTTACAACTAAAAGTCCCAAAATCCTGAAATGCAGAAATTTCCAAAACTTAAAAACCCCTAAATGTCTGAAATTAAGGGAAACCATGAAATACAAAATCAAGAAACTTTTGAAGTTGGAATTAAAGAATTCCTTAAATCGGAGGAATTCTCAAATCTAAAATCCTGAAATTTTGGAATGTCCAAAATCCAAAAATGGAAAAAACTTTGAAATGTCACAAGTAAAAATTTCAAAAATATAAAAAATACCCTTTTGAAGATTAGGTCTTGATCTATCAGCTGATGAAATTTTTAATTGTTTTGAACAATTTAATCCCTTGAAAATTTATTGTGGAGTTCATCTTGAGAATTGAAAATTCCATAATTGGAGAACTTATAATTTTCAAGTCTTAAAAATGATGAAAATGCCTTCGAAGCTTGAGGAAAAGACTTCTAGTCCCACCACACATGCCAAAATTGTTATGGAAAAATCACAACACCACTTATTACAAGTAAATGAATGGTTGAGGAAGTCAGTGTGATTTTTCAAACATGGAGTTATCGCAAATGGGAATTTGAAATTGGAATAACTCTACAGAGAAGGTTGTCTTATTATCCTATCCTAGTTCCAACTATTCCAAAGTTTAGAGAATTGCATATCTAACCCTTATCTAATATTTTCAAGGAGACAAAGATAGAGGAAGTTCATGAAAATTAAAACCTACTCTAAGGTATGGTGATGAACTAAGAAGGATGTTGAACAACCTGTAAAAATAAATGTAGTACAACCAAAACCTTATATGCAATGAAATATCATAGAGGGATAAGTGCATGAATTTGATGGACAAATATAGGGTCATCCGTGGACGTCATATTGCAAAAAATAGCGAAATCTCAAATTTTAGGGATTATTAGCAAAACGTGCACTCAAAATTAGAAAAATTTGTATGAATATGAATTATAGAATTCAGAATCTAGTTTCTAGAATACTATTTTTTTTTTAAAAAGACAAGTTTAGCTATATTAAACACTTAAAATTATATGACTTAGTTTTTTTTTTTTGAAAAAACTTATAAGATTGTTGTCTGTTTGCCCATATTTTGGATGACCAAATCTTGTTATTTTTTTTTCCCTTTGGTGAAACATTATATGTAGTTGTTTATGTTGGGATGGATTTTATTTTGTATTTTTTTGAGTAATAATTTTATTTAATGATTTTTTCATTGAAAGTGGTCTGAAAATATTTAGAAAACGGAGCGCTTTCTATTTGCCCACCATAACTATATCAAAAAATATAAAAATTATATATATATATATATATATATATATATATGTATATAACGTGTATATAATTATTCCACGCTTGGGATGGTATAAGTTTTATCACATTTTGATAAGCAAAACAAAAGTTACAGTCTTAAATGTAGACATGAACATTCACGAGAAAAAATGTCTTAAACACCTATTATTAGTTAAAAAATTATAAAATGATATTTATCTTATTCTATTCACTTTAAAATCAATATTTCTATGAAGCTAACAGTTTCCCCTACGCGATGGCAACTTTTTTGTGAATTTTTTTTAGTTTTTTAACATGGTTCAAGTCTTTGGAAGAGTAGATTTGAGGTTTTTTGAACTTTTACACATCATAATGACCTTTCATAGATTTGGTTGGGGAAAAACAAATATTTCCTGTGGCTTAGGTTCGGCAGATAGATCCGTGATCATGGTTTATAAAGTGCGATCATGGTTTTTTTAACACAAACCATGAGTGTGCTTTATAAATTGTGATCGTGGTTTATAAAGCACGCTCGCGGTTCATAAATCATATTTATAGACATCCCAATTTCCAAATTACCATGTGAGTTTTACCCTATGACCTTACCGTACGAATTACTGCAAAATGCTATCTTTTTTTGCATGTTTTTCTTATCACCGGAAGTAAAACATCATGGGGGACAAGAAACGAACTCAAAAAAGGAATTCATTAAGTAAAAAAACACCACACGCATTATAGGCCAACAAAATTCAAAATGTTGAGTGAATGCGGAAACTTCGTGAATCAAGAAGAGGTTCATCTTCAACCCCAGCTATTGTAAGCAATGAAGAACCAGGTAATGTTTCTACTGTCAATGTTGAAGTTGAATTAAATACTCGTGATGAAGATGTTTTTACTGTTAATATTGAAGAAGAATTAAATACTCATAATGTAGAAAATGTTGAAATTGAAGGAGACGATGAAAATGTGAATAAGGAAATTCATGTTGAAACTGTAGATAGGTAAAGTTTGACGAAAACACCTCCTAGAATTTTACGTAAGAAACCTAATTTTTTTATTGAAATTGATGAAAACATTTTTAAACCAATGTCTGACAAACTTTTTGAACGAAAAAATAGAAGAAAAGCCACTAAAATTTGGGATAATCATTTTGAAATTTGAAATGATTCCCAAAGATGTCATTTTTTGGTTAGTTTGATGAAATTGATTAAAATGAGACCTACATTAAACACCTTAGGATTGACAACATCTAATATACGTGATCAAAACTCTACAATTGTTGAAAACCATCATGATGCATATCACACTGTTGGTGTCAAGAGACACACTAGGGATAGTAATATTGTGTGCCATGTACTTGCTACTAGTGTTGTAAGTGAATCAATAAAAAAAATGTTTGATTATGCAAACAAGTCAAATGTTGCAAGTTAATCAAAAAACTCTAATGAAAGTAATTGAAAGACGTAATATCATTTAATCACTCAATAACACCGATTTTTGGGTATTTTCTGCTAGAGAACCACGTAAGGACAAAAATAATTCTTATGCTATAAGAGAAGTTATTAAATTTTGGCATGATAACACTAGAGTTTCACCTAATACAAGAGATGTTATAAAATGGAGAGTTAGTTCTACTAATCATGAAGCACATCCAAATAATTTCTTAGATATGAATCAAACTATATTTTTTCATAAGTTTAAACAAGAGAATCTGGAAATTAAAATTAGTCAAATTTTTTTTGAAATGTTGAAACCATTCTATGTGAAAATCAACCACGCTCGCACCACTTGTTGTAGGCAACGTGTTGAATTTGCGATGCATTATGCTAAATTTTTATGTATTCATTCTAATTTTTAATCTGAACCTATGTTATCGGAATGTGGTGTTCAAGTTCCACCAATATCTTCTAGGGATTTCATTCCTACTATATTTTGTGAAAAAGAAGTTGGACATTAATTTTATAGTCAAGATTGTTTAGATGGAAATTGTAGTACATGCAACGGATTACCTAAATTGGAAAGTTGCATCTATGAGAAAATTAAAGGTACAATAGGACATAATTTAGTTGAGTTTGATAAATATAAATCAGTTGCATACTAATTGAAAGATGGAAAAGAGTCTAAATGGTATGAGCTAGTTACAGAAAAAATGCCTGTTTTCCAATTTTTGAGAAAATTTATGAATGAAATTTTTTATGAGTATACTAGGCATACACATAGAGCGCGATAGTTGGATGAACAGTTCAAGCTATGCAAGGACACATTTTCTATTGGTACTATTGTTTCAGTGGTTGATTTTTCAGAGAATTACACATTGCAACCACAAATTGAGGTTCAATCGCAATATTACAATTTAGTACAAGTTTCTATTTTTGTGCATATAACATTTCTACATTCTCCTGATAGTACAGAGAATGATCAATTTTTTTAAGAAAGTACCACTTTTATATCAGTGATGATCGTACTCATTCTACTAAATTTGTGCAAGGGTGTTTCAAGTAATTTTATGGAAACTTGTCTGATAGGGACATCCACTTCAAACAACATTATATATGGTCAGATAATTACATGTCTCAGTTTAAGAATGCACGAATGTTTTATTGGATGAGAAGAATGTACATCAAGATGCGTGTGCAACATATTTGGAGTTTCACTGAGGATGGATATGGAAAAGGAGAGCATGATGGTGTAGGGGCATGTGTGAAAAGAGCTCTTGTAAGAGAAGAGTTGAAGTACAAATATGGTGCTAAATTAAAAGATGCAAAGAGCATAGTGGAATGGTGTATTGACAACATGGCTCGAGGTTCTCAAGAAAATTCCACAATTCGCAGATATTTTTGGTTGATAGAGGAACAAAAAATTGCTAACTACGAGGATTGTATAACACTCACTGGGTCTAGTGATATGCACTCATTTTGTAGCTCAGACGCTACTTCACGTGCCGTATGGATAAGAAATTTGACATGTTTTTATGCATCTTGTCTCAAATTTTTCACTGCTATGTGTGATTCACAAGAATGGGTGGATGGATGGATTTGTAGGCCTCTAACTTCACTTCCTAGTTATTAACCTCCACAAGAATTACGACTTGTTTCTGCAGATGAAGTAGCAACATCTAAGGAATTTGACAAAAAAATTATTTTGGTATGTCAAGGTATTTACATGGTTATTTATTTAATTTTTGTATTGAGTTATGTCCATTGAAATTTTAATATGCAATTTAAATTTGAGTTGTTCAACTTTTTTTTTTTGTAGGACACATGTTTGCAGTAATTGCGACAGAAGACAATGAAGAAGGAAAAAACTATTTCTTATGGTGTTGCATCGAGGAAAGAAAGAAATTGACTTCTCCTATTATAGATGGTGAAGATATTAAGTATCGTATAGGGTCAGTGGTAGTTACTAGAACTTGGCTTCGATGGTATCCATTAAAAAACTCATTTGTTTGGGTGTTTGAAGACTTTGAGACACACAGGAAAATACTCCTATATTCACATCTAGTTCTAGTGACAAATATTCAGCTGTATAGATATCGAGGAAGGCCTAATAACAAGATTCTTTGGAAGGTTCAAGAGTCAGATAATGAATCAATCTTGTCTGCTATTCAGAGTAGATCTGATCCTGATGGTTCATTGGAATGAATTTACAATTCTCATGTTTGGTATATATAATTTCTTTGATATATATATATATAAATTTTTTAGTTTAAAGATCTAGATTTAATTTTGAATATATTTTATTTTAAATTTGTGTATTTGGATAAATAGATAGTATATGGTTTTGATTTCAAACTTAAATTTCTTTGACTAACACTTTTATGTTTAGGTTAGTGGTGCTAGAAAATCTTCCACCTTCACATGGTTGGCACAGTTAGTAAAAAATTTTAAATTCTTGAAGCTAAGAGAAGCCTTCATTGTTTGAAAAGGTTGTAAATTTTGAAAAAGTTATAAATTTTTAAAATGTTGTAAATTTTGAAAAAGTTGTAAATTTTGAAAAAGTTATAAATTTTGACAAAGTTGTAAATTTCGAAAAAGTTGTAAATTTTGAAAATGTTGTAAATTTTGAAAATGTTGTAAATTTTGAAAAAGTTGTAAATTTTGACAAAGTTGTAAATCTTGAAAAATTTGTAAATTTTGAAAAAGTTGTAAATTTTGAAAAAGTTGTAAATTTTGAAAATGTAGTAAATTTTGAAAACGACTCCTCCCAAAGTGTTTACAAGACCATACCTACATGTGTGCACTAATCTGGGAAGGAAAAAAATGAGAGAGGCTATTGTAGAGGGTCCCTACACCAAGGTGTCGGATCAGATGAGACGTCTCTAGGTGCCACGGAGTTTGAGTAGTCACCCGTCGAAGTTGAGAGATATTTTGGTCTCAGGGATCTTAAAGGACTACACCTGAATGGAGTATCCTAGAAGAAATGACCTTGTCATGCACTAAAGCACCACCTCCTCTAGTGTTCACCTAGCCACCCAGACATGTCGGTGGAGTCGGTTCGGTACCATGACCCACCGTTTGCAAAATATAGTGTTTGACAACCTTACACTGGCTCCAATTGCACTATTTCGCGTGTTTGCAAACAATAGGGCAGCGAGAGCATCGATATGAGAAGAAAAAAACTAAGAAGCTATTGTAGAGGGTCCCTATGCTGAGGTGTCAGATTAGACGAGGCATCTCTAGTTGCCACACAGTTCGAGTAGTCACCCATCGAAGTTGAACGATATTTTGGTCTCAGGGCTCTTAAGGGACTATGCCTGAATGAAGTATCCCGGAAGTAATGACCTTGTCATGCACCAAAACACATCCTCCTATAGCATTCCCTTGGCCACCCAGACATTTCAACACAGTCAGTTTGGTGCCACAACCCATTGTTTGTAAAATATAGCATTTGACAACCTAACACTAGCTCCAACTACACTATTTCGTGCATTTGCAAACAATAAGGCAGAGAGAGCACGAAAATGAGAAGGAAAAAACTAAGAGAGGATATTGTAGAGGGTCTCTACACTGAGGTGTCGGATTAGACAAGGTATCTCTAGCTGCCACAGAGTCTGAGTAGTCACTTGTCAGAGTTGAATGATATTTTAGTCTCAGGGATCTTAAGGGACTCCACCCAAACGAAGTAGCCCGGAAGCAACGACCTTGTTGTGCACTGAAAAATCACCTCCTCTACCATTCACCTAGCCACTCGAATGTGTCAATGTAGTTGGTTTGGTGCCATTACCCACCGTTTACAAAATATAGCATTTGACAACCTTACACTGGCTTTAACTGCACTATTTCACGTGTTTGCAAACAATAGGGCAACAAGAGCACAAAAATGAGAAGGAAAAAAATGAGAGAGGCTATCTTAGAGGGTCCCTACATTGAGGTTTTATATCACACAAGGAATCTCTAGGTGCCATGAAGTCTGAGTAGTCACCCGTCAAAGTTGAATGATATTTTGCTCTCAGGGCTCTTAAGGGACTACGCATGAACAAAGTAGCCCGGAAGCAACGACCTTGTCACGCACCAACAAACCACCTCCTCTACAATTCACATCGCCACCCAGATGTTTCATTGTACTCGGCTCGGTTCCATAACCCATCATTTACAAAATAGAGTGTTTGACAACCTTACACTGGCTCCAACTGCACTATTTCACACGTTTGCAAACAATAGGGCAGTGAGAGCACCGAAATGATAAGGAAAAAACCAAGAGAATATATTCTATAGGGTCCCTATTCCGAGATGTCAGATTATATGAGGCATATCTAGGTGTGACGGAGTCTTTGTAGTCACCCATTGAAATTGAACGATATTTTGGTCTCAGGGCTCTTAAGGGACTATGCTTGAACGAATTAGCCCGGAAGCAACGACCTTGTCGCGCACTGAAACACCACCTCATCTAGCATTCACCTAGCCACCCGCATGTGTCAAAGTAGTGGGTTCTATACCATGACCCACCGTTTGCAAAATATAACGTTCGACAACCTTACACTGGCTCCAACTACACTATTTCACGTATTTGCAAACAATAGGGCAGTAAGAGCACCGATATGAGAAGGAAAAATCAAGAGAGGCCATTCTATAGGTTCCCTACACCAAGGTTTCATATCAGATGAGGTGTCTCTAGGTGGCACGGAGTCTGAGTAGTCACCCGTCAAAGTTGAACAATATTTTTGTCTCAGGGCTCTTAAGGGACTATGCCGGAACAAAGTAGCCTGGAAGCAATGACCTTGTCACACACCAAAACACCAGCTTATCTAGCATTCACCTTGCCACCTAGACATGCTAGTGTAGTCGGTTTGGAGCCATGACGTTTTGAGGCATGACTCCTCACTTCTCACCTCTATTCATTTCCTAGGACTCAAAACATTCAATGTCACTTGTTTACTTCCATCTCTCTTGTTCTCTTTGGACTTTCCGTTGTCCTCTTAGGTCCTTCATCACTATCCTTGCTTTTCTCTCTTGAGCTATGTTGTTGTGGTTATCTCTCTGCATCCTATGTTGTCCCAACTATGTCCTTACATGCTCATTATTTTTTCATTGTAATAGGATTCTTCATCACAGATCACTACATAGAATTAGGAGTATAAGTAAATCATCAAACAATTAAGGGAACACATCTGAGGACCTTTTATTCATAACTGCCATCATTGATTACAAGATATTAATCATCTATGCCTCAAATTGAAGTAATTTCTCCCATCTGAAACTTCAACCCCCAGTCCATCAAGCAAGATCAAGCATTCATATTGCAAAGAACGACATGTGACTATTGGTTGAGCATGATCCTTGAAAAAGGGAATGATATTTTTCCTGAGATTATCTCTTTTTTTAGATTGTTCTTGGTCATATATTTGAAAATCAATAGGAATAGAGTTGAGATCAAGAAAGAGAAATTCCATTGGGAAAATAATCTCCCATTTGTGAGTGAGATGAATAATTTTTATTATCATTCCTTGGTGAGCTTAGGTGTGTTATCATCTGACTCAGAGAACTTTTATGACATTTTTTCCCATACCATCACCTAGAGGTTTGATGCTCTTAAAGAAGCCATTTCTAATTTTGAATCCCATGAGGAGAATGTATCAATTTTTTGGAAGATCTTGGGACAAGAATGCATGATCTTGGTACTCCTCTCAAGGAGAATAATTCCACATGAATAATCTTTAGGATTAAAATTTTAAGAATTGGTTCAAGAAAATATTTGTGACCCTTTCCTTCAATAGTGATACTTTAGAAGCCCTTGTAGAGATCATAGGTTATATCTCTAGAATCCTATGAAGAGTTATGAAAAATATTGTAGTCAATGGGGAAATATCAATTCCATTCCTGAGAATTAACTCAACACATTGGAGCATGTGAACATCTTGGAAGATGACAAAGTTTCATTTGTAGTTTCCAGATTCAACAAGATGGTGTATGGAAAACCCTCATCATTCAAGATCTTCAGTGGAGGAAGACATGAGTTGATTCTTCATTAGAGGAGGATTCTTCATGTGATGCGTGGAACCTAAGAATACTAATAAGGGCTTACTATCAAATTTTTACCCTTTTCAACTTGGGACATCAGAATGCACCACCACATGAAATCTCTCCCTTTCGTCACTTAAGGCTTGTAACATTCTCACTAGGTATGATTCCTCAAGACTCCAACTTGGTTATGTTTCCCCCTCTCATGAATAATTAACCCCTTCACAAATTATCACCCCTTTAATTCCCTTTATCACTCAAGGCTTCTAACCCTACCCTATCATGCCATGTAACCCGGGTTAATCCAGAATGGTCAAGGATGAGTTCGAAGGTGAGTTAGCTAGGTTAATGTTAAGAGGTGAGTATATAAATACACTTAGCCATTTTTTAATCCCTTTTTAATATTTCCTTTTCCTTCATTTTTGCTAGTATTTAGTTATGCTACTATATTTTCAAGAAACCCTATTGCAAAAATCTCATTTTTGCTCATATCTCCTTCATTTTTGCTCCATTTCCCCTAAAATTTTTCCCGGAACTTTTACTCATGAACTCCTTGAATATGATATAAAAATATTTTCCATTGGTACCCTAATTTTTTATAGCATCCCATTTAAAATTTCAGAGAAAAAACTTGCCTGTTTAGATCCTTGCAATTATGGAGATCGAAAACACTTGAAATTTGAAGCAAGAAACCATATGAAAATTCCTAATCTAATGAAAAAATTTCATCTCAATCCAAATATAAGAATACATTATTAAATATTTATTATTAAATTGGCATATGAGCCTTACTAAAAATAATAATTTTTGATAACAAAGAAAAAAATTTGAAACCTCTTTGTAATCTTCAATTCTAGAAATATGAAAATTGTAAAACTTGAAAATCACGAAAATTGTAAAATCTTCAATGTTGCACCATAAGTAACGTTAAATATTAATATAGTTCAAGATGAACTCTACCTCACTTATTTATATCAATGTTCTCATTAGTTGATATGCAATAGATTGAATGTTAGCTTTAAAAAAAAAGTAATTGTACGTATTGCCGTTTTGTAGTTCACCTAGCATGGTTTTGCTTAATGGAATATGTTTGCTTAACAATTGTACCATGTAGTGCTCTAGGACATGGTTTTTTAATTATAAATCAAACATACATATCTATAACTAATTTAAGTGGTTATGAAAACATACATAGAAGGATATCATACATGTACTGAAATTAAATCAAACATATAGTTCAGTATTATCGTTATGAAAACCAACACACATGGATATATATATATATATATCCAGTGTGTGTTGGTTAAATCATATTAATGACTTATATATATATATATCAAACAAAGTGTGCTCCAGATGCACATCTCTAAAAATATATATGTACATAAGTTCATAATGTATGTGCACATCTTGAACTAAGCACGTGTCATAATGTACATATGGGACCACATGCGGTCGCGAAAGGCTATATATATACAATGGACTGTATGAATCTACATGTTCACTAGGACCAGATGGCCCATATATATATATATATCTATGTACATCCAGGTGGACTATAAATTTACATCATGAAACATCTTCCCTCTCTTCGCCCTGCTAGAAGTAGCACATCCACGACCTGGGGATGTAGTGGAGGGAAATGCCACTACAGATTTCATCCATGTGGTCCTAGGTGTCTTTAATCATGCCTGCAACCTAACCTGCACATTCATAAACAACAAGTTTTTAACACCCAAAATTTTAAAATACATTCAAAATTTAGAAACTTGTACATTTTTAGTTAAAATGCATGTGAAATCTTACCACAATGTCATGATCCCTATCAATTTGTTGTTGACATATCGCAAAGACAACAATAGACTCACGAGGGGTAAACTACATGACAAAATAATTAATTTTCAAATCAAATAATTCACATATACCTAAAAAATTTGATATTGTAGATTTAAGTAAATAATAAGAAATAATGAACCTCCAAAATTTAAGAAATTTAAAAAATTGTGTACCATCAGTCAGTGGATCTGCAGATGCTATGGTAGTATCTACAGTAGCCTCCACAATCTGCATATATGGAGGAGTCTCTCTAGCAGTCATAAGCCTATACAAAAAACATGTACAAATCAATATTAAAATCTACATGACAAAGGTCCAAAGCATGTAATCCACGTGAAATTCCACAATTAGAAACAAAGTGTAAAGAGATTTACTAACATGTGTAAAACTCATGTGAGGTGTGCCAATAGCCTCAGTTCCCAAAGCAGATGATGACCTGCCAGGCTCCTGTGTATAAAAGACAAACATATTAATATGTACAACATACACGTGAAACATTATAATAATAATCTAGTGCAATCACATGAAATTAAAATGTAAGTTTGTAGTACTTGAAACTTAAGTTTGAAACATGCCCAGCTATAGTAGCTAGCATGTCGATGCTGGATGTTTCCTTCACCGGCTCTTGCTATTTAAAATAAAATAAAAAATTAGTTTTTACATGTATGTACATGACATATAATCAAATACATATATATTAAAATCTCAAAAATGTGAATTAAACTATTGTATATATATATATATATATATATTATTTATATTTATTTGAAATTTACCTATGAAAGACCAATATCAGTGGCACCAGTTCCAAAAACATTCCCCAACATCTCATCTATAGAAAAGAAATCCTGTGAACCAACAAATGATATCTTGCCCACAGTGCATATGACACCACATGATCCATAGTGGTGTTGTGCGCTAGAACTGACGCCTCCACCAACATCACCAGATGCAATCTGGTCACTATGTTGGGTCAGAGTATCAGTGAGCTCCCTCAATGCATGCAGTGTATCAATCTCCACAACCTACTTCAATGTAGGAGGGATAACTAAAGGCAGTGGGGGTTTTGGTGCATGGGGGATCCTACGTTGACCTATGCGTGCACTAGGTCTACTCTATGTAGAGCCACCTCCTTGACCAAAAAATTTAGAAAAGTTAAAATAATTCAGGACCTCATTAAGCACGAACTCACAATATAATTTCTTCAAAAAATAAAGAGAAACCTCATTGTTGTTACATGGTGGATAATCAAAAACCATCCACTATTGGTCCTAAAAAAAAAATTGATTCGGTCATCATGGCACCAGTGGATTGGGAACTATTTGTATGTAACTACGGGGGGTATTGGTTCTAAGGTCAGTAAATAATTCACAAATGAGATCTTTTCCAATTTTTTTGTATTTTACGGCCGCATGGGATAGTTTATCTACATACCACCACCTACAGTCACTTCTAAAGGTATTCCATCTATGTATTTGGTTGGTTGCGGAGTCGACTTCGCCAATCAATGTTTGCAATGTATTGGCTAAAGTCATCCGGGATGGATTTGTGGCATGATTTTGTCTTATAGTCTAAATAAGATTCTTAATGACAATTTTATTTTCTCAAATTCTTCCAATGATATTATCTTGTGTTCCTGTTGGCTCAGTGGGGACAAAAGGAGCCACAGGAGGTGGATCTATTTTAAATTGTAAATAGCCTAAGAAAATAAGGTAATGAAAATATACAACCGTAATTTGTATGAAATAAGAGGAAATTACTCGATTTAGTTGAAGAATGTTTAGGACTGTGTCACAAAGTAAACTATAATAATAAAATGTGGAAATGAATACCCAAAGGCTTAGAAAATTATATATCTGAGATATCTAGCTGGAATTATGTGCCTGGAGAGGGTTGGGGGCACCTAGGGTTCCCAGGTCTATAGTTTTGGGTGCCCAGGTCTGTGCAAGAGTTCTTGGAGCCAAATTTGTAAGGTCACTAAAAGATCTAAAACCCTCACTATCTATCACGTGTATGTTGATACACTAAAAAAAATGTCACCAATAATTGGAGATGAAGAGAATACCTACAAAACAAGAATAAAAGTATCAAAATCCTAAAAAAGAAAGATTCAAATTAAGGGGGCAGACACACCTCATATGCCACAATGGCAAGCTTACTACTTGAGCATTGTACTACATTTAAAACCAAAATGTAGTTTTGTGTGTGTGTGTTGAGGTTGTGCCATATGTGCTTTTGTGAAAGTCACACTTTTCAAAGTAGTTATCAATAAGTAGATGTATAAATATAAATAAATTGTGGATGGAATAGAAAAGACTCCCCTTGTATGAAGTGTGATCCAGATGATTAATCAGGTAATTTAACATTCATAAGAATTAATGAGATATACACACCACTGAATATAATTGGAAAGGAAAAAATCAATTCTCATTCAAAGGAAAAAATTGGAAAAATCTATGGTCTCATACACTCTTATGTCTAAAGGGTTCCTCTTGATCTTATCTTTGCAATTAACACATGAATATGGCCAAGTAGCAAAATGATAACGATCACCCATGGCTAGAAAGACCCCACAAAGTGGTGGACAAGTAGAAAAAGGATCGGGGTGCCCCTGGTGGGACCAAAGCTCTCCACAGGTGCCCCAGTACTTACCCTTTTATCCCAATATTGAGGCTGAATATGATGGGAAAATGTGGATATAGACTAGGCATGTGCTAATATAATGAGGCATGTAATGAGCCTGATGAAATACAAAGTAAACATAAGCTGGCCAGTCAAGACTACGGTTAATTAGTACAGTTCTATTTCTACTCAAGAGTACCTTCTGAATAGTAGCATGAGCCCACGATAAATATCCCTTTCTTTTTGTGAAAGATTTTTTGACCACAAGTACACATTTCAAATTTGTCCTATAGTGATTCCTTAGATGACCACTTATAATCTCTAGATCCACGTGTAATGATAAATTGAGTTAGAAGGTTAAATTCAGCCCCTTGGATGCACATGCAAGAGATAATTATCCTCTATGTATTGAAAAAAATTCAAGATACTTTACAGGTTAGCAACACTTTGGTAAAAAACTATCCATGTAAAAGAGGTGTGAATTTGAGGTCCACTTGCAAGATCTGATAGAGGAAACATTTCAAAATAATTTTCTTTCTTTTGGTCCTATATGTTAAAATCAGCTCCTGCAATTATAATTTTCTAGAGGTTTCAACACCTTCCCATTGCATGGGAGGACCACCTGGGGTACTAAACTGCCCCAGGGTACTTTGTCTTCACAATGTGGTTTTTATCTAGGTGTGTAAGAAGGATTAGGCATATGAGGAGGTGCATTCTAATCAAGGTGTTGCTATATTTTGAATCTATTTTGATTCTAGACTAAGATATTAGTTTACCCATGTCACTTTCATTTGAATTAATCAATTATGATTCGAAGAAAAGGATAGCTGATGGGAAGACCCTTTTGCACATAATCACTATTGTAAACATTAAAATTGCACCATGTTCTTAGATTCACATGGCACAAGGATCATGGTTTTCAGATTTTTGAGGCAATCATTCGATTGACTATTTTTGTCTGTGTTTAATTTTTTCGAAGTATATGGCTTTGAGACCTTAAGTCAGTCCAATGAGAATGATGTTGGCTTCCTTTATTAATATGGGGTTGTTCCCCACTCTACGTGGACCACTTGACCCTTCTTCCAATTGTTTGTGAGATTCCTAACCCTTGATAACTAATTCTACACTAACATTACTAAAGGAATGGCTCAGACACGAAAGCAAATAAGAAAAATGAACTACCCAGTGGGTGAGTGATGGGATGAAAAGAGGGTGATCACCTCCCCAATTTAAAGTGACAGACCGATTTATTTGTTCTTCAAAATTCTTGATCGTTGAAAATTCACACAACTCTAATATGAACCAACAAGATAACACAGGGCATGTAAGAGGGAAAAGACATTCATATGGTGGGGGACTATAATGCCATTGATAGGAAAGATACACCCTGACACATCGGCATCAAGCGATCCTTTACAGTTTAGCCGGATGTAAATGGTTGGGAAATGTAAATTCATTGGCCATTTGCTGAAGATCCAGAGAGATCTATTAGGCACGAACCAGTTCTCCATTGTTTGATATCTGAGTGAGTTTAGCATAAAATCTTGATGATTGATATTTGAATTGGGAGAAGAACCATTTTAATGTGTACAAGAACTTAAATTTATAGAACCATTGGATATTAAGACCAGAGAATTGAAGTTAGGACCTCCATATGTGGAGATAGCTGAACCTCTAAAGTTGTATTTGATAAGCCTATGGGCATTTCATCATTCTTTACATGCAGTGCCCATTTGTAGAGGAGACATGAAGTGTCATTACAAGATTTTTCTCCATAACTACAACATGACACCTTGATGTGCTATCATGCGTTAGTTTTTCTCATGTAAATAAATTATATGATCCTTTGCACATTATCATTTTCCATCATTTTCCCCCTTTGTGGTTGGTTGCTTTGGTCCAGGCTGAACATGCATAGACTGAGATTTTCCTTCATAGGTCTAGTTTCTTGATTATTCTCTGGTTAATGCATAAGATGTGAAATGATAGCCTAATGAATCTTTGCACAGTTTTATTGTTAGCATTATCATAAACATTTTGAAATAATACTGTATTTAGCTAAGGCACCACCATTCTCATTGTCATTTAAACTTCCGAACTTAAAAAGAGGGTTAGGAAGAGCACTATGTTTTGGTGAGTTCAAGAGCTCAGTTTTTCATTTTTTATCTTTCATAGTGGTCACTTCTTTATTTAAGATGGAGGACCGTCACTCAATATTCGTGGAAAATTATTTGCAGATTTATGTGATTTGACTATGAGTTATTATTGAGCACTCTGAAACCCCATGAGAGTATTGTTATCCCATGGGTGCCCTACCCCCGAGGGTAGGTGCTCAGATAGCACCTGCATCTAGATTATTTAGTCCCAAGAAATTTGTAGATTGATTATCCTTTTAGGCACGTGTAAATCGATGTTTCTATCACCATCCCCTTCGCTTAGTTTCCTAAACTCTCCTATGGAGAAAGCATCTGTAAAACCCTTGTTATCAAAAATTCACCCTTAAGGTAATTTTGATAACATGCATCAAATTATTCAGCTTGGGGCTGAGCAAGTAGAATGAAAATCGAGGCCCAAAATCCTAGTCCAAGCAGTCCGCCGCAGCAGTTGGGCTTCTCTTCGAGACGCGTGGGGCGCGATCCAAGAAGCCAAATCGGCCGAATGAATTAGAAGAAAATTGCCTAAAATGCAAAAAATTTTCGCGCAGTTGCAGGACTATTTTAAGGCAAAATTCACACCGTGAAGGGTTGCGGATCGATACCAGTTTGGGTCATACGCAAGGTCTTGTCGTCCCAAGCAATTGTGGCTGAAAAAATTCAAGGTTAAATCATCATAGTTTGTCCCAGGACATCCACGGGTCAGATTGGGACGTAACGCGGGAGGACACGAAAAGGCCGAAACGACCGAAGCAGGGAAAATTCGTCCGGGAAGTTGGGACAAAAGTTGCGTGAAGACAGTCGGGCCAAAAGTATGCCACCAACATGAATCTCGGCCGAGTCTTGTCTTCACCTCAAACCAGAGCAAGGACAGCCCGAATCCGGGCGGTTTGGAGATATTTTGTCCCAGACAGTCCACGAGATAAACCCGGGACAAAAGTACGCGAGGGACGCGTGGGACGCGAAAACGTGAAAAAGGTGCAAACAGGATCGTCCGGGACAGCCCGGACAAAAGTACGCGCCAAAGCAGGAGATTTTCATCTGGGACAGTTGGGATTAAAGTATGTGCAGTACGCGAGGGATGCAAAAAGCTGAAACGGCCGAAGGCAAAGAAGAAAAGTCAACATTTGACCCGTGAAACTTCAAACGGCCATAACTTTTGACTCCAAGCTCCGATTTTCACAAAATTGGACTTTCTGGAACGAGCACGACGTCCTCTATGCCACAGAAATTGGATTTCTTATTTTTAATGAGGGTATATATATTTAATTAAAAGAAACATATTCGGCTCCAGTCAGTTAATGCTCATTCCCGTCAAATGACAGAAAACGCCTGCCAGACCCAAAATAGCTGCCCGCACTCAAAAGGCCATAACTTTTGCATTTCTCAATGAAATCACACAAAATTGGTACCGTTGGAATCATGGCTCCAATCCTGATGCATAAAAATCAAGAAATTCTAGATTTGATGAGAGATTGATCAAGTATTTTTAAGAAAACGTGTCTGGATTCATAACAGTGTTTTATTTGGTGGTTGGGAGTGCAATTAAGAGGCATGGTCATCATTCTTTCTCTACTGCAGCACCTGGGATAGTATGGGGAGCCTTTTGCAAGTAATATATAATAATTTTACTCCATTTAATGCCTCTTACAAGTGGTTTGAAGGACAAATTTCGGGATTTCCATTTTCCCTTCTCTTTGCCTTCTCATTTTTCTATAAATTGGAGTGTTGGGCTCATTGTAAAGGGGAGGTAGTTTTTGTAGCAAAGATCTGCCAAAATTTCTTTGTGAAGCCAATGTGTTGCAGGCCCTTGTTTTGGACTCCTTGCATGGTGATCCAGGCCCTTACCTTGTAACCGATTGAACTGTGTATATCAAGAAGTAATAAAATATAAGTTTGTGGATGTATCTTCCCCTTTGCTCTTTTTTCTTGCATTCTTCTTGCCCCTTCAACCTCTTCTTTATAATAATATTGTGTCTATTTATTATGTTCATGCACGGATCCATTATCATTGTGTATTTTTGAAATATTGTTGTGAATGCGTTTTGCTAGATTATGGAGAAATTGTCATCACCTCTTCTAGTGTGCACTTTACTTCTGTATTTCACGCATTTGGAGACTACTCTCACACCCTCCTTTTCTAGTGTATCACTGCTTTATTGTAGGCTTTCATTTCATGCATTCTCTCTCCCTGGTCTCTTGGAAATTTAGAATAGAATAGTTAGTTTCCCCTGCATTAGAGTAGATTGTGGCAGGTAGTTTAGGAGCAAGAACCAGCTTTCTCTGGAGGTCTGTTTCAAGTAGCAAGTCCCACAACTTGGAGATAGTACCCATGTTATCCAATCACACTGTGAGTTCAAATACATGCACAGGGGTGCTGTGATTCGGTGATAACAACTATCTTTATCAAAGTTGTTACAACTTGAAGAAATTTTGGAAGTGATTTTTTTTTGGAACAATTGGATTATAGTCATGATTTTCTAAATATACTACTTGTTGTATTGGTTAAGTGTTCTATTTATTGAATGAATAAAATATGTCCTCGGGATGAGGACTCTTTTTAGGGGGAAGTATGTAACATCCCACCCTTTTGAGTCCCAAAATTGACAATCATATTTTCAAGTTGTGTGTGTTAATCAAGTTGCAAGACAAAAAATAGAAAAAGGGAATTGCTTCCACATTCTCTAGGGATTGATGGCAAAGGTTCTTCCCCTAAAACTAGGGATTAATGAAATGAAGAGGAATCAATTATCATTTTGAAAGAGATAGATGAAGAAAGAAAGAATATGGAAAGGATGGGAATATATATAGAAAGATTCCCCAAGTGAAGGGGGGTGACCATTGATAGGATAAAAGTTATAATAAAAGTAAAGAAAAAATATGGAGGTGACCTTAGAAAAAAAATTATAAGGACAAATCAAGAACTACAATGAAGTTGTTTTTAATGGCCTATGAACTGTATGTGTTAGAAAATATCACTACAAGATGGAGTGAATGCAATAGAAATCTACTCAAAAATATGTGCAATTTGTGGGACCAAGAGGTCAAAGGAAAAAATTGATGTATGCAGACATAAATACAAGGTTTTTCAAGATAATGGTCTGATAGATGGAAAGGTATTAATCCCATGTTTATCATTCATGGCATGTTAAGTTGTGTGGCATTAGTGACTTGGGAAAAATGCTTTACAAGAGCAATACAAAACATGTGCGGCTAATACAAACTCAATTTAGCATGGTTACGTAGCAGGTGGATATAGTGCTAAGAGGTTTTGAGTTTTAACCTTGTATTAAATGTATGGCCAACTCCTTGGGAACAGTTAGCTTCCCCGAGAAGCCAACCCGAAACTTTGTCACTTTGTCTCTCTCAAGCTATGAGTCAGATTAAAGTTAATGTTGGTATGAGTTATTTTTGGGGGTTTCGAAGGAAGTGAAATTTCTCTCCATTGTGCATGTTTTTCAGTGATGAATGCAATTCTAGAAATGGATATAGATGATGACTTGGCCTATTTCGACGAAGACCAGGGAAATTTTTGATAAATTCAAAGTTGTTTTTTATTTTTGGAGAATATTGCAGGAGAAAGGAAGCCGAGTTGAGCAAAATTGTGGACATTGTAGACATTAGCTTCTCCCTGAAACTCTAAGGGATTTGATAAGTGTTATTTTTGAGTGAGATGGAAGACAACAGAGGAGGGAGGAAGTGTCAGTGGACTGAAAGAGTGCTAAGAATCAAAACCCTAGATTAGCTTTTTAATTTTAGTTAATTCTATTTATTTTATTTGGATTTTTTAAAACTTTATATGGGCACCAAGGGGCACTCAGCGGTGACTTGAAAAATTCATATTTGATTTAAAAAATATTAAATTTTGTAAAATATTAAATTCAAATTCAAAACACAATAATATAAGAAATGAAGCATAGATATGACACAAGTAATAAGATAAAGAAATATGAAACCCTGGGTGCAACAAAGATGATAGAGGACTTAGTTTATTTCAAAACAAAATTCAAACTATGTTTGGCTAGAAAAGAGTTAAATAAGATGAGGAATATTTCATAACTACTCTCAAAATATTATAGGTCTATTGGATCTTCCTAGACTAGGATGCCTAGATGAGGGTGCATGGACTGGGTAAGGGTGGTGCCTAGGTGCTAAAGTCTACTTCTAGGAACATATGACTGTGAAAAATGGTTAGAATATGAATTTTATTACATCATAAGGTATTCACTTACCTTGATTGTTGGTCTCCTGTATGTCGCACTATGTCCATAGATTTTGATTGTAACCTACGAAACAAATTGTCTCCTAGAAAAACCCAAAAAACATCAAATCATAGAAATAAAAATATGCAAATATGGATTTAGAGTAACCTCAATCGTCACCTGATAGAGTGAAATTAGGATCAAGCACTACACTACATCTTAAACTCCATATAGTTCTTTGTGTGTGTGTAGAATCCTGCCCTAGGAAGCTCTAATGCAAGATGTACCTGATAGCGAGCACTAACTAGATGTAGCAATATAATTAGATGCGTGGAAGAAAAAATAAAATTACCCTCCTATGAAGTGTATGCAGAAAGTTTAGTCCCTTATCCCTTGAGTGATAGCTAGATGGATGTTTTTATGCTCTTATAAATTCCTTTGGATGTAACCTTAGGTAATGAATTTAGATGCTTAGAAATTGTTCCTTTTTATGGTCACACAAATTTTCATTTATATGATTTTTTTATTTTACTTTCGTAATTAACATCTAAAAGGTTGACCCATAAGCAAAAAATATTCCTAAAAGAAAAAAGAATCCCAAAAAAGGTGAGTAATATTCAATGATATTGTGGGAACCTAGAGGGGACAAGGATTCCTATGTGTTGGGTTCCTAGATGGGAACTGGTGTCCAAAGTCAAGAAACATAAAGAAATAAATATTAGACATGGCAATGAGGTTTTGAACACCACAAAAAATTAAGAAAGAAAGTGAAGATGTCAAAGACTGATGTCAATTAGTGTTTTTATTTCTTATGATTCATATAAATAGTGGTATGTGATTATTACCTGATAATGTACCCAAGTGCATAATTTAGTGTCAACATTTTCCCCGACTTTGTGTGTTTGAGTGAATAATGTATAACATAAATTAGGTAATAGATACCTACCTAATAACCATGTAGATCAATGGAAAAAGTATTTTGAGGAGACGAGTTTTAGCGTGGAGTGATAAAATGAATATTTTAATTTAAGAAAGAATAATTGACCCTAGGGGTGAAACCGCAAGTGTTATGTCAAATTTTTTTAAAAAATTAGTTTGATGTGTTCAATTATGTAACTGTTACTTAACATAAGGAAGAACCTGTAAAAAGAAGGCTAAAAGAGTAATCAAAGTCATGTATATGAAAAATTTGATCCAAACATGAAAAAATAAATGTGTAAAAATGCTAGAAAGTAGTAAAAAGGAAAAATTGCACCTGATCTGTGATGAGTGAAAAAGGATAGAGAGTGTCCTAAAAACTATGGATTAGTGAATTTTTTAGGTTATCTCATGCCAAGAATGATTTTTTTGTGGGATCTCATGCCAAGTGCGAGTCTTTTGGGAGATCTCATGTGATGCTAGTAGAAGTGTTGGGGAGAAAGGGCTAGTTTTATTATCTTTAGACACTAAATCATGCACTTTGTGTATATTTCTAGTTGTGGTCACATACCACTATTCATATCATTCCTATGTAAGAACATTTCTAATTTACTATTGTCTTTGGCCTATTTGCTTACTTTCAGTTTCCTTGTTGGTCTTACACACCTTATTTCCTAAGATGAATTTTGAAACTTCACATTTTCTTAATATAGACACCAACGCCTAAGTGTACTTGTTCCCTTTGGGTGCCCCTAACCTATTTTTTACTTACTCACATTTTTTGGGTCCTTTCTAGATGTTGGGAATCTTTATTTCTTACAATTTAGCCTTTTACTAGTTAATTAATAATGGAACATTAAGTAGTAAACATCTACTATCAATACCTAAAGTTACATCCAAAGGAATTTTAAGAGCATCAAACCATGCATCTACAATTCATTCAAGGGACAAGGGGTTACATTCTTTTGCATACACCTCATAGGAAGGGAATATAATTTTTACATGCACACATCTATCGGTATTTTCTATATCAATTTATTGCTTTTTATCAAGTGCAGCCTACATAAGAGTCACGTAGGACATGATTCTACAAACACAGACACACGCAAAGAACTACATGTAGTAAAAAATGTAGTAAATCACTGTGATTGTAATTTTTCTCAGTCGGGTGATTGTCAGGGTCAGTCTAAATCTTCATTTGTATCATTTTATTTTTAGCATTTGATGCTTTTTATATGTCGTAGGTGCCCTTTCTATTTTTAGGTTGCAGGTGAATTCGAAAATCAGGAAGTGAAGTACATCTGACTAAAGACAACATCGAGTGAACATCTTGCACACATGTGAAATTTGTTTTATAAGGTTTTTAACAGTCACACGCACCCAGAGGAGGTCTTCAGCACCCCAAGTACCCTTGAACCATCCTAGGTAGCATAGTCTAGGCATTCTTGACATCCCAACATTTTTATTGGTTTTTTTGCAACACTCTCTTGATTGTTTCCTTAGTTTTCTAGCTCGGAACATCTTTATATTTACAATGAATCCTCTAATTATTTGTTACCTTCTCTTCCATCAATGGTTTCATATTTTTCTTTCATACTTGTTTGTGTCAAATCTGTACTTTATTGCATATCTATAATTTTGGTATTACTTAATTAGAATTTATCATTTATATTTTAGTATTTTTTATATCATTTGATGAAACTATCACTTGATTCTAACCTTCATTATAGGGTTTTCTTCTTATGCCCATCACTTGTAGTGGTCATTTTAAGTCTTTTTATCACCTCGATCTTCCGTTATCCTCTCATAGGGTTTATAAATCAATGGCTGAAATTGATAACCCATTTATTAACTCTCAGCATGTTCCTGTGAAACGAATTGAAGCATCTAATAGTGAGCACTCAGATTACAAAGATACAAATGTTATTGTTGATCAAGAACAATTAGATAATCTCAAAAAAATTAGTTAATATTTGTGTGATAATCTTTCCCATATTTTACATATACTCCATGCTTTGATTACTGATAAAATCTCTCTTTATGTTGCTTCAGAAACTCTTAGTGGATCTTCTTTGGTTTCCATGGCTTCCACACAACCCCTTCATATTCCTTCTTCCATTCCTACTAATATCACTCCCATCATTCAAATTAATTCTTCTAATGTACAATATGACACTTCTTCAAACATGCTTTATTTAAATTCTTTATATTAGGATTTGAAAACTCAAATTCGTCAACTTCAATTAGATACCTATTGTGTATCTCCATCTCTAGATTCTAGTTTGTTACTCCATACTCCTTTCACATGCACCATATCCATGTATGTGTTTCCCCATATTGTTTTCACAATGAAGATAACCATTTTTAAAGGCCATGACAACCCTTAAGAGTATTTCATGTAGCATATATAGCTATGTGGATGATCACACTTTACTAGGAAATATCTTTCCCCATAGTCTTCAAGATTATGGAATGCATTTTTTTATGACCAACATGTCCACTCGGTAACATATTTTACATAGTTATAAAATAATTTTCTCACTCATTTCTCTATTAATATCGTCTCTAAGATATCCTATGCTCGAATTATGAAACTTAGAAAAGGACCTAACAAAAATCTAGTGGATTTTGTCTTGGGATATAACAAAACTTATATAAGATGTATAATTTTCTTGTGAATTTTAAATTAAATATTTATTTCTATATAATATATTACCACCTCTCCACAATAGTGTTATTTTAAACACATCTCCATCATTCGATAATTTGTGTCACACTCTTAAACTACACGAAAATAAACTCTTATCTAGAGGCAAGATTAAGTATCATGAGAAAGCTTCATCCCCAATGTGTTTTTAAAGATAATAAACCTTGAAGCCATCTACAAAACCTAATGAAGATAAATATAATTTCAAAGCATTTTTTAATCCTAAAAATCTTAAATGGCATCCTCCTAAGCATTTACTAAAGTTTCTATTTATCCAAGTCTTCTATTGCCATAGCTCATAAAAGAGTAATCTTATCACACTTATTCCTCTACTCAATATTGACCCATCGCATCCTAGATCTCATAAGTAAAATGAAAATTTCAAATGCAAATATCATCAATGGATTTGGTATTCTACATATTGATGTTTTAAACATTAATATCTTATTCAGGATCTTATTGAAAATAATGTAATTGAGCTTCCTAAGCCTACGATAGCTACGTCGATCAGCAAAAATCCCAAGCTTAAGATCTTAAAAAATCCTCTTCTTAAACATGTAAAGAAAATTGTTGACTCTTCAGAAAATCATACATACCGTGCAATGCCTCTTGTTACATCAGGGTGGATTGATTTTATTTTTTCTCACGCTAACGCATCTATACTAGTTATTATTTTCTCTAATCATGACTATCATGCTAAATTTTGTTGTGATCTCTTGTAAATTAATTCTTCTATTGGATCTATTTCAATCAATAACACTATATTTGATCCATCATTTCATGTAAGTGCATGTTCTATTGCACTTCTTGATGTTATCTATTATCCACTCTCAAAACAATCATATCATGTTCCTAACCCATATGGTTATGTTTAAATTCTAGTTAACTACAGTCCTCTTACCGTGCTTGTGCCTTTTCTTGTGGCACTTATAGGTAGAGGGTGTGAGATGCTCTTAGGTATTCCCTAGCGCAATGCAACTTAGATTATTAACTCCATGAATTACCTATGTCTAAAGATAATTTATAACAAGCAATTCATTACTATCAATTGTGTTCCACCATCTACACCATGGCAAAAAATTCCTACTGAGGTTATCATTACACTCATTAGAGTATATAGGTCCCCATGACCACTCAAATCTAATGTAAAATATTCTCATATATTTCCTACTCATGCATGTCATACTTAGTCTCATATGTATAATATTCCATATCATTAGTCTAGGTCCATCACTTAGACAACTCCTTCACATACGTATACATCACCACCTCATTTTAGTTCACAGAGGTGTTTATCACCATTCCGTTCTAATTCACATAAATGTTTATCACATTTTTACTCTATTTCATATAGTTTTTCATCACCTTTGCACTCTACCTCACATAGGTATTCATAACATATATGCTCGATTTCATATAGGTTTCCATCACCTACTAGGTATCAAGTACAAAGGTCTCATTCATCAATACAACATATGTATCATACACCAACGATATTAGAGCATGTTCACAGGCCTTTATATCTATAAGAATTGGGTGGAGGACCCTCACATTTCATTTTTATCGAGTAGGAAACTCATTAATTCTCACTTAGGGGACTATAATACTTATTCTCCCCCTTCTAGTATTATCAATTTTCTTACATATATACTTGTTCACTCTACACTTTACAAATAGTCTTTGACACACATCTTACTCATTTTGATACCTTGATATCTTCATTACCTGATGATGCACTCTTGTAATATGGTTTAAAATTTATTGTTAAGGGTCTCAATCTAAAATGAACCTCACTAAGCTAACATACTCACTATTTTTATGATTTTTCAATCATATCTTTCTAGCATACACTTTAAACCATTTCTCAATGATGCACTCTTGTTATATGGTTCATTCTCAATTTCGAAAGGGGAATTTATAAATGAACCTCATCTCATGAATACTCGTTCACATTCACTTAGGTGGCATTAGGATAATAAAAAATTCACTCTACTTTCCATTCCATTTTGATCATCCATAGCATATTACACATCTTGGGTTTACATTGTTCTTGCTTACTTTCACTCACATGATACTTTGATTATTATGTTAGTTGGATGAATTTTATGTCATTATATTTATCATATACACATGTATGTTTAATTTCCTTAGTGTTGTGATTGTGGAATTTACGTAGATTGTTACATACAACATTGATGTTTGAAACTCTACCTATTTCAAGTCCTGTACGATGCTACTGAGGAATTCACTTTCGTATACATCATAGGTGTTATTGTTTTTATTTATAATAATTCCTATTCTAACTAGCATACTAATATATCATATCATACATGTTTGGACATACTTTCTATCTTTCTAATATGCTAATGAGTGCTTCATGTGTAGCGTTTTTCTTGCAGGAACTCTTGGCTACCATGGTTATCTATTACTATTTGCTTGCTATTGCTTATCATTTTATGTCGTTATTTGTAATATTTTCCCTTTTTTATTTTGTGCCCAATATGTTCTTTTGGCCATATTGGCCTTGACTATCTTGCAACATCTAAAGTGATGTCGTATGTTTTTAACCCACTTTCAATGGAATTTTCATGTGATATTACAAATTATCTTCTTACTTGTTAGATTGCATACTATCTTCTATATGAATGTTTATCTTGTTTTCAATAACATTGGTTTTCATCTAATTTGTTTGTGTCTACCTTACTTTCTACCAAGCACATTATTTCCCCTTGCAAAACATAAGTTTTAACACACTGTCTAGTCCTCATTTGGGCCACATACTCCTTGTGATATCACATGCACCAAAAACATGGGAGCATAATTTGGTGAATTAGGCACCCCATACATCTATTTAAAGTCGTAGTTCAACAAATTTTAGTACTTCTATAACACAATCTTCAGTCTGAGCAATGGCCAAAAAATCTGGCGTGGGTCTTCAGCACAACACAATCACAAGCACCCAGACACATAAAATAGCATCTAGGCACCCCTTAACCTTCTTGATCGCTTATGAATAGGGGGGCATTACACATTTTTTCTCAGTTTGGAAAAATTTAGAGTGGTTTTTACAACATATTTTATAGGTTTGAAAAATTACTTTCATACTCGAATTGTATGCATTACATATTATTTTCTAATTTCTCGTTGGATCAAACTAGATTGAATTTTCACTCACCATCTACAATGGTTTTTATAATTTAGGAAGTAGTCCAAGTTTAGATAATAACAATAGACCTTTCACCCTACACTTCTTATGTACTTGACATGAGATCTCCAAAAAATGATCTTGGCATGAGATCGCTCAAATAAATTGTTCTTGTACAACATATTTAGGATACTTTATATCATTTAACTCATCACGTATCATGTACATATGATTTTTTTTGCATTTTAACATATTTTTTACACAATTTTTACTTGTTTTATGAAAATTTCTCATGTACACAACTTTCAATACTCATGTTCTCTTCTTTTTTTGTAGGTACGTCCTTATGGGAAGTACTTAGTCAAATCATTTGGCATCAAATGACATCATCAATAGGTACAATGTGACATTTACACATATGCTTTCATACCCAGAGTAATCATTTTTCACTTCCTCTTTTGTAGCTTCCCCACTTCACTCTTTATCACTGCATGATTTTTCTTGTTTCATCAGCAAGATTTTCATTAATCTACATGGTTATCAGGTATGCATCTCTTATACACTCTATTTTATCAATAATTCACTCAAAAACATAATGTTGGGGCAATTTTAGACACTACATTACACATTTTCGGTATATTTCTAGTCCTAATGAAATAACACTATTCATATGAGTCATAAGAAAGAAAATTACTAATTGAACACTATCTTTGGCCTCTTTTCTTACTTTCAATTTTCCTTTTTGGTATTACACATCTTCTTGCAAAATCTAATTTTCAAAAATTTAGTTTTCCTGATTTTGCACACCAAAACCTAGCAAGGATGTCGGCGCCCAGCTACCCCATCCCCTCTAGGAACCCTTAACTTCTTTGTATGTTTCTCACATCTTTTCAGTCCTTTCTAGTTTTGGGGCATATTTATTTCTTACTAGTTGGCCATTCAATGGTTAATTATGAAATTCAAACAAGGGAATCATATAAATACAAAGTGATATGATCATAATAAGGGACCAATCTTTAAGCATCTAGTATCATCACCTAAGGTTGCATCCAAAGGAATTACAAGATAATTAAAACATCCATCTAGCATCCATTCAAGGGATAAGTATCTAAATTTTTCTACATAAAATTCATAGAGGGGAAAGCTTGAGTTTCCATGCGCACATCTATTTATTTATCACACGTCTAGCTATTGTTTTCCATACAGTGCAACTTTCCCAAGAAAAACCTAGGGCACAATTCTATACATACACACATAGAACTACATAGGGTCTTAAATGTAGTCCATTAGCTAGATCATAAGTTCAATCAATTGGGTGACCATCAGGGTTGGTTTGATTCCCGATTTTCATCTATTTATCACTATAATTTGATGTGTTTTGGGGTTTTGCAACTTATCTTTCTATTTGCAGGCTTTAAGCAAATTTATTGATCAAGTAAGGAAGTAAAACTGACTAAAGACAACAACTAGTGAACATCTCGTGACCTTGTAAAATTTGTTTTCTAAGGTATTGAATCATCACAAATACCCAAATGGGGTCAAGAGAACCCCAGACACCCATAACCCTATACAAGGGATGTATTCATGCAATTCCTAACATCCTTGTATTTTGATAGGCTCAATTGTGACACTTTACTTGCTTGTTTCATACGTTTTCTAGATCAACACATCCTCAAATTTATTAGAAATCACCTGATTATTTTCTCCCTTCTCTTGCATTTTTGGTTTCATATTTTTCTATCTTTATTGTGTCAAAGCTATACTTTAATAATACCTATATCTAAGTTTTTTAGTAAATTTGAATTTAGCATTTATATTTCAATTTTTTAAAAATCAATCTCCATCCATGACTACTTTTAGGAATTTATACACAACTATAGATGGTGGAATCCTTATCCTTTTTAGTTTGATCAAGTTTGATCCAATTAGAAAGAGAATAAAATGGAAATAGAATGTTTTATGATTGTTGGCATGTATTATCAAACTTCTATATGAAATGCTAAACAATCGCACTGATATAAGAAAATGATTATATGTACCCCTTGGTTATAGGCTCCCAATTAGGTTCAAGGGATCTTAGACACTCATGTATGTATCAGGGCACTAGAATTTATGCCATGATAACGACCCAAGTATTATTATGGGTCATTTCTGTAACTACATAATTTTTGGCTCATGAACTGTGTAGGTCTGAAATGTAACTTTGAACTACTGAATGGGGTGACTGATTCACCCAATTTATGCCCCCCTTTTTCTGTTGCATGCAATATTGATCATAGGATGCATCCTAAAGGAGAGGATCATATTTTTTGCTAAAACTAAGACCCTAAAGGGGGGAGTATTTCGTAAAAACAAAATCACATGCAAACAAATTCACTGGAAACATGCATTCGTGAAAACAAGATAAATACACATATAGATGACAAAGAGTAATATAGTAAGAAAGAATATAATTTAGACCGTAAAAATTGGGTGTTAAACACGGGACATCACTAACAATGTCTCAAGAAAATCAAGGCTGAAGCAACTAAAAATATATAAGAAATGGATAAGTAATACATAGGTAAACTAACATAAAACGGAAAGCAATGGAAAAAAGTGACAAGAAAATTATCAGATAAACATGGTAGAAAATAATTAATGTAATAAAATGCTACACATGAATCACCTATTAGCATGGTAGAAAGATAAATAGTATGTCAATACATGTATAAATCATTAGACCAATGTACTATTAAGAATATGAGGTAGTATAAAATGAAACAATAGGACCTGTAATGTGTATGAATGTAGGAATGAAGATGGCCCTAGAAGACATTCTGGGACTAGTAAGAGGTACAATACCAAACATCCATGTTGCTTGTAAAGATATGTAAATATTATGTATTCACAACTAGAGAACAATTAAATACACATGTGTATATGATAAATATAATGACATACAAAATATTTGTCTAGCCTATGAAATAAAGTGTACTTGTAACAAGTATAAGAAAGAAATATTATGTGTAACCAAGATATGCAATATGTTATGAGTGTGAATGGAATTAAATGTAAATTGAGTGTGATAGAAGAAGAATTTCCCCCAAGTGAATGTGTGTGGATGTGTATGAGATGAGGTTCATTTATAAATAACCACTCGGTAGTAAGGAATGAACCATAAAACAAGAGTATGTCATCCAGAAATGGTTTGAATTGTGTGCTAGAAATATAGATTGCTGAAGCAAAGAACATGAAGTGTAACTTAATGTGCATTGGTTCATTTCATATTTCAACCCTAAAAATTCTAGCGTAAACCATGGAAAAAGAGTGATTCATAGGAAAGTGTTTTGTGTTACAATATGATGGTCAAAAGAAGTGTCGTAAATGTGTTGAGTGTGAAATGTGTCATGTGCATGATGTGAGGTTCATGAATGTAGTGATCCCTCAACAATCAAGTGTGAAACATAGCACAAGAGTGTGTCATAGGGTAATGGTTACATTTTATGCATAATATCATTTGAGATGCATAACGTTAATTTCATTTTTAAGTGGCTTACCCAAGAGAGTCGCAAGGCGATAGATGCAACCCCAAGCTTATTTTTCGTGACATAAGGAACTATATATTTAGGTTTTAATTTTCCCATGAGGGGAGATTCGGCATTCATGTTTTTCAAATTTTATTTAAATATGAGGTCATCCATATTCAAATCGTGAGGGTAATCTTTATGATTGTATGTTTGGGAAATGCAATATTGATATACATGAAGATGTTAACAAGCTTAGACATGTAGAGAGACAAAAATTTCAAGCTCATGTAGGTGGTTTTCATGATATTAATTATCTTATAGAATGTATTTAAGTGAGACCTACAATAATGCTATTTCAATTTCTAGCAGAATGATGACCTCAGTGCCATAAGCTAGCAATATTGGCATAGCATTTTTGTCATATGCACACTAGTTTGGTAATCCTAAAAAGCATATAAGAGTTGATAATGTATGTCATCAGCACTAGTCTCCATAATCTTGCATAATATTTTGATAATTGTTTTATTTATGACCTCTGTTTAGCCATTTCCTTATGGGTAATAAGGATTATAGAATTATTACTTGATATTGAATCATACATAAATCCTTTTAACATCCTTATTTTTTGGAGAAGATCCATTTTCGTTGATAATCATAAAGGGAATGCCAAAGCAGGTAATGATGTGAGTAGTGATGACGTAACATCTATCAGATCCAAGGATATTTTGTAGTGGTGCTACTTTGACCCACTTAGTAAAATATTTTGTGGCAGGTAATAATAATCTAGTTGTCATCAGCCGATTCAGGATTTATCATGCCAACAAGATGAAAAACCCATAAAGAGAATGGTCATGATGAATATATCAGTTGCAGGTCATATACAGGTGCATGGTCAACATTGCCATTGGTTTAGGAATTTATCTTAGAAGTTAGTGAAGAATCACAGCACCCTTGAGTGCCTGCAACTAGATGAGTTGACACTCTCAGTGTGATTGCACAACATGGAGTATCTCTCAAAGTGTGGGACATTGAAATGGAGAGAGCTCTCTGGATGAAGGCCTATTCTTATTCCTCTATTCAGGTGCATATAAATAAATTATAGAGGATATATTCTAAAACCTACACTAGCTTACCAAGGATACAAGGTTGAGAAGATATAAGAAAATAAACCTAAGCTAACGAGGTGATGCACCAAACGAATGTTGGACACCTGTTTTACAATTTGACACAAACCATAGAAATGTAATACAACTACTATGCCCAGATAACCAAACTGTAATGAGAGATTAGAAGACAAAAATGAACACATAAAAGGGTTGGGAATCATCCACAGAAATATATTATTGCTCTAGAGCTGCTACAATACACTACAGTAGCCAAGAGGAAGAACAATGTAGTACAACCTGAATGGGAGGTTTGAAAGCACCACAAATTCTCTTGTAGACAAGGGAAAACGGGAGGGTCAAACCTTTTACAATGAGCCTGACTACTTATTTTATAGATGTAGTGAAGAGAGAAGAAGAAAAGAGACAGGAGACGTGATTTGGAGCTCATCTACTAGCCATCAATGCCACTGCAAATCTGCCGATAATCTTTCGAGTCTTCCACTCTACGTTTGTTCGGTGAATTGAAGAAGGAAGAACGAAGAACTAAAATAAAATCTGATCTAGTTGTTAGGAGTAATCGGATTGCATATTAATTATGTGAAGATGTTTTCCCCCATTTTCACCCACCTAACCTTGTCAAAATTAAAGTCTCATTTTTATAATTTACACCTTACGGACACAAAGCCAAAAAGTTCAAATTACCTCCTGTGACCTGCCTTCCTTCTTTGACTTGGAACATAGCCATGTGTAGAGATGGCATGCATTTGGGAATATTTTTTGGATTTTATTTTTGAAAATGTGCTGAAGACACATGTGGCACCATCCGCAACTTTTCTCTGTTCCTTTATGTTTTTGCTAAGTCCTTTTGTTTGGCAGGGCCATATATCTGACCTGGAACACGTGGAGGCTTAGCACACATTTGAGTTTTCATTTAAGTTTTACCCTTTAGAGTTGTTTTGGGATGACGCATGGTGTCATCTGTGTTTTTTTCTGTACTTAGTCAATTTAGACAACCGGTTTTGTCCCCTTTCTAACTTTTGGACACATTGAAGCTCCGTGCTCACTTGAGACTGGCGCTTAGGCTGCCCCTCTTGAATTTGCATCATTAAGAAATGTTTCACCTTCTGCATCTTTACCTCATCTTTGTAACATCCTCTTTGTTACTTCATGTCAAGAATTTTTTTGTTACTTTATGCATCTAATTTAAATACCCATATATTTAAATCTACTTAAACCTTAGTGCAATCCATTTATGATAACTGACATGAACCATGTGAAGCTGTATGAGAGAATAATGAACTTACTCGTTCTCTCCCAATGCTCTGTACGAGCCTACACATCAAATGTATACTTGGTTCTCTTTTACAGGATATGATATAAAAGTGAATAATCCTAAGTTTCTACGTGGGTTCCACCTATGAATTCCTTGAGTATCTGACAACTTAGATTAAAGGGAAATCTCAATCGTGTAATCAGCAGCTTACACCACTTTGCACAAAGTTTCTGAGTCATGTATGCCATGCTCAATTCCATGACAACACACTTTTCATTAGGAAATTTTTCGTTTCACCTTAATCACTTATTCAGTCATATGGATTCAAAAATGTAGATGTTGTAAACAGCTACAAGTCTTGAACAAGGTACAAATCTAGTTTAACCCACACAAATATGTACCTCTATGTCATTCTATGATGCCTATGGGAAAGTAAGTGTCTTCGTAACAATTCACCTTGCTACCTGAACTACTTCCCTTCCCGTAGCCATCATAATTTGATATAAGGTGCGTACTCAAAAGGTCAAATTTGTGTTTGTAACTCTATCAAGGTTTGTACTTATTTCAATTCCCTACTACAATCTAGACTCTTGAAGAGGTAACTCCACACAAACTGACTAAGCAACAATATCCAAATAATGATAGTTGTCCTTACAAGGATACAACTATGTAGTGGATGTAGTGAGTTAGCTCACCAAGCGTTCCGTATTGGAGCAGGGTATCTTTCTTTTGTTTTTAACATAAATTTAAAACCACAACAAGATAGTCCATGTCTCGTGACTATTCCTCCTCGAATGAGTCACCTCTATGGTCTTGTGACTATTCCTCCTCGAATGAGCCACCATCAAGGTCTTACCATGGTTAGCTTCAAGAGTATTAAGTTCTTTCAAACTAGCTTAATTACCTTAATAGATTGCAAGTTAGAGACAACCATAAATGGAATCAAAGTAATAATTGTTTTAAATTCATTATTGCCGATTAATTACTTTCTTTGCTTAACCAATAAGCCTATGTTTCTTACCAAAGTATTTTCATTATATGATCACTGATATAACTATATCACCTTAGGGAAGCTTTGGTATTATATTTCTATATTCCTTACAAATGTAGAAGGTGCAATCTCATATCATTGGAAGGTATAAGGACATATCATCCTTCTATTGAATTCCTCGTACTCATGATGATATCTAACCTTCCTTCTTAAGTACAACATATTTCTTATTTTATGCTTAACTGTAATCATTCAATTGAGCATACTTATTAATAAATTGTTTATTGATACTTGTGATAAGTTCATAGCATGTAAGTATTTCCTTAGGATTCAACACCTAAGACTTACCCACCCTTAAGGGGTTCTCCCCTTTATTTTAACTTAAATCATGAAGATTTTATCAAAAATATCATCATGGTTCCTTTTAATCCTTGTCCTTAAAAAGAACCTAATTTCATTTAATCCTTGATTAGCATTCACTCTTGATTAGGTAACCTTGCATTCCCAAGTTACCTATGCATGATGAATCAAAATTCAGATGCCCAATAAAATAAGGGCTTACAAAGAAATGAGATACTTAAGATTTTTAGAACATAAAAGTTTCCTTACATAGGACTTAAGAAGGATAAACATATACATGATTGACATCCTCATAATCACATCGGAATTATTTTTCCTTTGATTATTATCTGATCCATTAAACTGTAGTATTACCAACAGTTAATCAGTAACCATACTAATGAAGTAAACTTTGTTACACATAGCAATCTGACTCATCAGATGCTTTGTCACAACATGACTCATATTAGACCTATAATATGATTTTAATATCTATCTCAACTATATATGTCTTTCTCATTAAGGATATAATATTTCATTTTTCAATTCCACATAGGACAATTTACCACTTATCTTGGCAATACAAATCTCGTATTACTAATATCCTCAAGTGATATTCATTATTATTGAACCATTCTAATTTATAGATAGATGTATAGTCATGATGCAGACCAATTAGTACTATCACCCTGACTTACTAATTCATTCATTGAACCCTCATCATGATGACAACAATCAAAATTATAGTAAACACTCGTTCCTTTGAATTCCTTCAATAACTGCTAACCTTGTTATTTCATTCATTTACTTAACATAAAAGACAAGACTTAGTAGAGATCAAAACATTCATCTTTCATTGATTTCCATCATTATAATTACAACCAAGTATCTAAATTAGGTCTGATGTAATAACATTACAAATCAGTGATAAATCAATAGTTTACATTTCTAGAAGTAGTATTTTTTAGTCATAATGATAACTTTTCAACTTTGGTCTTCCTTCCACTTACGGAGCTTCATCTGCAAAACATGTTAGCACCTGTCAGTTCATATGAACTGAGCATGAAAAATATTTATCCCATGCCTAATAGTTTATGCCATTGATCATTTAAGTAAATGAAAAGATGCATTACAATAATTCATATAATCCACACAAAAAGGACAAGTTAGTAATAACAACATATCCAATCAATTATTCCTTCATGAAACAAATAATAACTCATATAGGAATAAGAGGATAAAACACAGAACCCATTAAGCTTACCATTTTCCATACCTTATTAGCTTAGGTATTTGAAGTAACTATGTTTACCTTTTTATGTTGTTTGAGTAAATCATATAGTTATATTCATATTCACTTATTTCATAACTTACCCTACATCCAAGTAAGTTATAAGATTACTTGATATAATTATTTCCTAACTCTCTCTACTAAATTAGTACTCCAGTCAAGTAATATCCGAGATTACTTACTTCATAACTTATCCTACAGTACAAGTAGACCATGATAGTAGTACAAATTACAATCATGCCACATAATGATAACCACCCAGGTGCTTTATTGCTAATTTACAGCCAAATATCTATTATCAGACAAGTCACAAAATATCTTTTCAATTCCAAGAAGCTTTTGAAAACTAAGTTATATAGTTTTAGGAAATGATTCTTATACACTTAGATCAGCTGAAATTAGCTCCCTTACTTATAGCCTCAAAACTCAGTACATGACTAGCTTGGTAACTTCACTAAGTAATAATATTTTTTAAGTTAATGATATACTACTATCTCATAATTATATAAATATATTGATACCAAAGATCAGGGAACTAATTTCCCCATATCCATGATACACAATTTATATAGCTCAGTAATGTTACTTATGGTAGTTAGGAAGGATTTGATTTAGTTTCCCCATTAACCCCAAGAAGTTCATGATCTTTCTCTTCCAAGGGAGCAAACCATAACTGTTATTGTGTACTTAGGCCCCTTTTGTTTTTCTATAAAAAACCAGTAAAATGGAATCACGAGAGCATGTTTCTAAAACACTTCTCACGTCCATCCATGAATGGTGAGTAGGACCCCTTTAAAGCTCATTGTAACCTATTTTTCCACTATAGAGAGACAATTATCTCTGTGATCTAATATTTAAGGACATCAAAGATCACAAAATTTGCAATACAAGGCTCAGGATGCCAAGCTCCTAATCAATTCATAATTGAAATGGAGGATTCAGTTTCTTATAAATCTTATCAACATATTTTAAAAACAATTCATAATTCATAGTACAACCTTAGTCTGTGATTCACATATGGTAAGTCATTGCAGGAGTTCCTTTCCCTCTCCAAACACTTATCAAACAATCTTTGATAAAGACCCAGGATCAGTAATTCATTATATTCCCTTACCAAGGAATTATTTTAACCATAAAAATGTATATACATACACATCCATGTACTGGTTATAAAATTATTTACAGTAATGGAAATAAATCATTAATTTACATTACCATGGTGTATTCACTAGTGGAAAATAGTTTAGCTACAACTCATGTATTAATATTGTACTATTGTAACTCCATTTCATATCCCTAGACACTAAAAGTTCAGTAAATCAATAATCCGAGGTCCCAAATATATTTTCCTTCTAGTTTAATTTGCCATCAAACATTTAATCAAGCTATTGATGGTAATACCCAAATTCAGGTATTCACCACATTTCCCAACAGGGCTCTGTTGGCCATCCAAAACGTACACACCCGACATACCCAAATACTACCTTTTATATTATAATTAGTTACATGAGATTTCAGGAGTATTTTCTTAACCGTTACAGCAGTCATAGCAACATATTTATTTAGCTACAACTAGAGCTAACAATACAATAATTCACATGACCAAGTGTGAATAAGTAAAAGGAGTTCTGTAAACTACATCACGTTTAATATTATCAGGTAACTCTATTACATACCTGATATAACTATTGGAATAATTTAGCAACCCAAAAACCCAAATCAATTTTAACTTTCCGAAAACTTATGCAAGGAATTTTTTATTTACATAAATTTGTAATGGAACAAACTGGTCTATCAGAAGGGAAAGAGATTTATCATGCCTAGAAAATGTTATCAATCGATCTAACCCAAAAGATTTGTAGGCCCTTAAGTAGACATCTTCCAGTTCCTCAATCATCTCACAAGATTTGCACAAAAAAGGTGACTGAAATCTACTCATAATTCTCCCAAAATGATCCCAAATATACGTATTTAACACAAGTCGATGACCTCATAATAGATCTATAGCTTGTGTGTAAAAGAATGGAATTGGAGCTTGAGTCTCCTCTCAAAAATTTCCAGAGTTTCGACTATGTAGTTATCCTCATTTCCACTTAACTTCTCAAACCAAAAACAAGAGTGACCAAATGGAATGCATGCTTTTGGCTTCACCAAGAAGCTTCATCGTTCCCAATGAAGTAAATGCTCACTTAATGCATTTAAGAACGCATAGTGCCTTGTTGGCAGTTTTAAAACTACTCCATTGCCACCAAATTTATCCCCTACAATTCAGGACTTGGGGTTTTTAATATAAAATAATTTTCTTTGTACTATTTGCATGAGAAATCTAATAATACTCAATGCATTCTGGTCAACATTTATACATGGAACAAAGGATTTTAAATCAAGTATACTCAGCATGATGACTATGTCTTCTTTAACACTTAAGTTTCTACCAATTATTGACATGCATGAAATCTATGCAAGGTCAAGGCTTAATTACAAACATAAATTTTAGTAATGCATGGGTCTAAAATGACCAATTTTAATATTTACATTAATCGATCAAAATTACCCAAAACTGCATGTCTTATATCCCAAGTAAATATCAAGTCCAATGTTTAGAGATTGGAATAATTCCAAGAATAACAATTCACTTAGCTGGATCTTGGTTGACTATAATTTAAATAAGAATAAAATGTTTCCATTTTAGGTTTATCAATATCACCAGGCTAACAAAATCGATTTCCAACCCAACTTTCACTTCAAAGCTATATACTAAAGTATTTGTTTAATAAATTCATCCTTTCTACAGTTTAACGATAGTTGAATGGGTTACAAACATCATTGAACCACTAGAAAATAATGATAATCTAAGAACAGATGAACCATACATAATATTTTATACTTGATTAAATAGATTACTCATGTAGTATTTACATACAAGGTTTGTAGCTTTCACCCTAAGAGCGGTCATCCAATTAGCATTAACCTTGTTTCTTGCTGACATAACACTTTGTTAGCAAAGAGTAATTCTAGTCATCCTTAAACTAATCACTACTCATTATAGAATAGAAGTTATCATTTTCAATCATTACAAACAATAATCAATAAAGATATCAATTTACATCAAGTTGTCTTGTACGGAAAAGGTAGGTGGCCATTAACCAAAATGATGTGTAAATCATGTTTACATAATCTCAATAAAGTTCAACAAAGAGATAACAACATCACACTCTCCAACTTCATATTTTATTCAACGTAAGTATTCCTCATGTTCCTACCAGAAACAAAGGTAAGATGAGAATGTCAAGTTAATTAAGGGTGCTACTTCTAGGCAATAAGCGATGTCAAGTGGTTGTGTGTGTAATTACATTTATGTGTGTATACCCTTCTCATGACATACATCCATGCATGCAACTATACACATAGCTACGTAACGAGGCTTATTGTCTCACCCTCGACATTCCTTTCAATATCACGACACAATTTCCAAATATGAAAAACAGTAAATCAAGGGGTATTACATACCTACCCCCTTAATGAATCATCATCCTGATGATTTCTCCTTTTGCATAGTAAAAATTGAATACTCAATCATATATAGGTTACATCAATAATCCTTTAAAAGTAACCATTCATCATTTCCTCATTAGACATTATAATTTCTCATATATGAATTTCATATGTATTGGCTTTTAACAAACTGAGGGTAATGCAAAACATCAATCATTAAGTTAGCAATTTCATTCAAAATCCTTATCCTTTACATTTATCATATCATTCGACAACTGAATGTATTATATACCAAAATAAATTGAAAACAAGTTTTTTTGGATAATCTCCAAATCAACAACAAACTAACTGTTTTTGTTTCATTACTAACTTGTTTTTCCAGTTTTTTTATATAAAATGTCCATCTAGGTTACAATCTTAGTGGCCGTATGCTAACAAAATCAATTATTAACCCAACTTTCACACAGTTTCCATATGATACATGACAGTATATCGTTTATATATATATCATCCTTTCCCATATTTATACGATATATATGATATGGGGGGGGGGGTTGCAAACATCATTGACACCACTACAAAGTAATGATAATCCAAGAACAAATGAACCATACATATATATATTATACTTTATGATACCAGATTACTACATGTAGTATCCCCACATACAAGGTATTGTAGATTAATATATGCAACAAGAGCAGTCACATCCAAGTTAGCAAAAGGAACATTGTATTCTAGCTGACATAACACTTTATTAGCAAATATTCCAATGTCTAGTCATTCTTAACCAATCACTACTCATTATAGAATTAGAAGTTGCTCGATTTTCAATCATAGCAAACAATGACTCAATAAAGATATAGTTTTGTCATCAAGTTGTCTTTTACGGTAAGGCAGGTGGCAAGAGTTAGCCACTCTGATGTAAAACCATGTTTACAAAAATCAATAAAGTTCAACAAAGAGATAACAAAATCACACTTCCAACTTCATAGGTTTAATGACGTAAGTATTCTGTACATATTTTACTAGAAATAAAGGTATTCATTGGACTATGATAGGGAAGTTAATCATAAGGGTAATACCATGCAATAGACAACTAACTGATCATCAAGTGGTCAAGAAGATGTCAAAATTGTAGAAATAATGTGTGTATAGCCTTATCAAGACATATATCCATGCATGCAACTTGTACACATAGCTACGTAACGATGCTTATTGTCTCAGTCTCGTAGAATTTCCTTTAATATCATGACTTCAATTTCCAATCAATGAAAAAAAGAAATCAAGGGGTATTACATACCTACCCCGTTAATGAATCGCAAACAAGCTGATGATTTCTCATTAATCAGTCAAATCAAACCGTCATATATAGGTTATATTAACTGTAATAACTTTATAAGAACCATTAATCATTTCCCATTATACTTCCTAATTTCTCAGATGTGAAATTCATATGTATTGGATTTTAATAGCCTATTAATACAAAATCAGTCATTCATTTAGAGTTACTTATTCAAAATCCTTATCCTTTACATCCTTCGTAACAAGATCCGACATTTAGAAATATAGGCCACAACCAATGCTTAAATCGAAAACAAGTTTTTATAATCTGAAATCAATAGTGAAGTCCAGTTTTTGTTTCGTTACTAGACTTCTTTTTCCAGTTTTTTTTGTAATGTATGTAATACAATTTTATTAGTCGTATCAGTCATCCAAAGGAAAAAATTGTCACATAGTTTCCATATGACACACACACACACACACACACACATGCACTACACACACACACACACATATTACAGACCATCCCCACAGGCAAGTTATGAGTCCTTAATATATGTAACACATAGTCACATCATTACTTGTAAGCAGCACAAATTTATTCTAGGGAACATGTGTACTTCTCTGTCGCGTACTGTGGATGTGATCACTTGTGAAATTTAAACATTATATTCTCGATGTTGCTTCTCCCAAATGACATACATAAGTACTGGTTTTGTCCCCTTTGTTTTTTAATATTATTCAAGAGTCCACTTTAATCTGCAAGCAGGAAGCAGTCTTTAATCATTCATATCAAATTATAGAAGGTGTAAGAAAATTATTATGAGTATCAGTTATCTACTTCAATGTCATTCATTGGACTATAAGAAAGGGAATAACCATTAATACCTTTCAATCACAACTAACTATCATCAATTCAAGAAGAGTAAAAAATGTACAAACAATATTATAGCCTTACAAGACTTTACATACCTATTGTTGTATCATTATATTCAGTCTGTAGAAGTTCATAACCATTGAATTCACCAATCTATTAATTCCCGGTTAGTCCATTAATACCCACACAAGGTATATTCATTTTCATCAAAAACCTTTAAGTTATAAACTGTAATAACTTATATGAATTAAGACAATTATACTTCCTAGCTCAAGATGAAATCTTGTATAATATTTAATACAATCTATCATTTGAGTTGCTTCTTATTACAATCCTTCGTAATAAGATCTAAATTTAAGTAAGGCCAAAACCAATACTTGATCATACTTATAAATATATGTAAGTCCAGACTTTCTTAGCCTTCCATTGTATTTGGCATAAATTGAGCATCCATTATGATATAAGTCATACTCAATTATATCTTCAGAGATAGAGGATACCTAATTAATCCAACAATTACCTCATAAGGAAGGTTATGAGTCATTTATCTTATCCAAAAATTAGAAGAACAAAGGACTAAGTGCCTACTTCTCAGTCACATACTTGGATTTGATCACTCGATACTTAAACATTATATTAAAAAAATTCCGTTCCAGCTACATACTTCCTACTAAGAGGTAAAGACTTCGCATACTATTTAATCTGCAAGCAAGATGCACAGTCAACCATTCATTGAATTATAACTTAGATATTTCATATATCAGCTATCTACCACCTCTTCACAACTTTCTCATTCTACTTCAAAGGTCTTATTTGATCAAAAACACCGTTAACTTGGTTATCCCAGAATAATGAGCCATCAACGTTGTTTATTAAGGAACTCTTAACAAGCACTGGCTCACAAACAAGTATTAATAGATTATTTATCTATCCTTAAGAAAGTGGTCTAGAGGATTGTAGAAGACCGCTCACAACTTTCTTACCTTTAAACCTTACAAAGTGTCAAGAATAAATTTCTTTATATTCTATATAACTTAACAAAAAAAATATTTCTCAGTAGGATGCAAGTAAATTGTTTAAAGATCATTTTAGTGGATAAAATCCACATTTAAGAATAGAAATACTAAGTTACAGATTTAAATAAGACTTAATCCTATCTTGTGTCTAAGGTCATGCACAAACCTTTATCAATGAATGCCATTCATTTAACCAGAACTTTACTTCCAAACATAAACTTAAAGGGATAGTAAATCTGTCACTACTACCTATTCTATCCTCATATTCTATTATTTACGATAGAGAATTAGGTTGAAGAACTCATAACAGGTTCTTATATATGTATAAATTACCATGATTACTCAACAAAGGTGAGATTACTATTCCAACAAGTCTCAGAAAGAAGGCAAAGGAATCCACTCCTTTTTTTTAACAACATAATACGTTATGGTATTATTTAAAGTACAGAGACTAAGACAATACCACATGTCTTACGGGTTTGTCCAAGGCCCAATCTCACCATAAATATAATTGACGCATCCACTGCTGCATCAAGAAGGAGAATTAGCAATCTGAAATTACTCAAGAAATCCCCAATGAGCTGAAAGATCAAACTTTCATCCATCCCAAATACCATGGAATTGACACAAAATGGTCTAACAAGGTAATACCTTACAAAGGAAAGAAATCAACCTCACAAATCCTCATCAAGTATTTGACCCCGAGGTTGTAATTTTGTAAAAACAAAACTAAGTTGACTGGGTGATACCCACCAAATTACATATACTCTCAGGAGTATCAGCGTGTATATACTTTTGTATAAAATAATAAGAACATGACTACTAACTCAAAAAGTAGTTAGTCATATCTGAATTATTATAATCAATATTTTTACAAGCTATATAATGATCAACCATACTCATTACTTAACTGACAACTAAATAACATTATTCAAACAAGAGGGTTCCACTCATGCCAATAACTTAGATGCCCATATTTTTAATGGGTGATCACATAATGAAAATGCAGATCCCCATTATCATTCATATTAAGAATAGTTATACAAGGCTGCCAACATAATAATGACAGTAATTTTGTTCGCACATGAACAAAATGAAATAAGTAGCAAGGAGGAAAAGAGAAAATCTATGCATACTTCTTAGTTAAAATGATTACCAACCTGTAATTCATGATTATCAATAATTTGGGAAGATAAAACTTAAACATACTTGTAATATGTCAATTATTCACAAGAAATGGTCTCAATTCCACCTTTTTGCCTAAGAATACAAATCTTACGCTCGGTATCCATTCCTTCCTTTCTTATCTCCCATAAGGTACACAAAGTGCATGGAAGACTAAAAATAATATAGATTATCTTTTCCCATTCATAGAAGATAATATCCTTGAGTTGGTATTCATATTTTAATGACCTAAAGCATTCACTATTTCCTGACCAAGCAGGTCACCAAAAGGCTTTCTCCTAGAAACATATTCAAGGCTCCAGAACCCTTTTAATGCTCACTATCAATTTTCTTCAACTCATTAGAATTTTAGTGCAAAATTTCCATATTTCTTTGACCTTAATGACCTAGAATTCCATATATTACCGGATCATTCCAAAAATCAGTCTGTTAAAGTGTAGGTTTCATTTAAGAAGGTTTTCCCCTTTCCTTTTGTTTTCCGATACTTATGTAGATAATTATTTCTTATCTACTTCATTTCTACCCTAAGCGGGTTTATAAGTCATTTTAGACTTAAGTTTTGAATCTTTCATTGAGATAGTTCATTCCATCAAGTGGATCCTCTGATGGTTTCTATCATTCAGCTTTATTTATTTATCTTAGCTGATCCAATTCACACTTATCAGCTGCTCCACGCATCTATCTGAGTTAGTGTGTAATGAAGGATTGTTAGTTTTTTTTTAAGAACTAACCTACCATCGAACCTAGAGCATTCTTTTGGTCTGGTTCATTATCCTTGGTAAATCATTTTATCCTTCATTTTATTTTACTAATAAATATCATAATTTAGTAAGCGTAAGGACCTAATAGGTCCAAGAGCTACAACCTTCAGCTCTGATACCAAAATGTAACATCCACTTTGTTACTTCTCATCCATTTTTTTAAAACTTTATGCAGCTGATTTAAATACCCATATATTTAAATCTAACATAAACCTTAATGGAATCCATTTCTGATAACTATCATGAACCATGTGCAGCTGTATGAGAGAATACTGAACTTTACTCATTCTCCCTCAATGCTCTTTACAAGCCATACATCAAATGTATCCTTGGTTCTCCTTTAACAGGACATGATATATAAGTGAATACTCCTAAGTGTCTACCTGGGTTCCACCTATGAATTCCCATAGGTATCTCAACAACTTAGATAAAGGGAAATCTTGACAATGTAATCAGTAGTTACACTACTTTGCACAAAGTTTCTGAGTCATGTATGCCATGCTCAATTCCATGACGGCACACTCGTCATTAGGAAATTTGTTGTTTCACCTTAATCACTTATTCAGTCATATGGATTTACAAAAACATAGATGTTGTAAACAGCTACAAGTCTTGAACAAGGTACAAATCCATTTTAACCCACACAAAGACATACCTCTATGTCATTCTATGATGTTTATGGGAAAGTAAGTGTCTTCGTAACAATTCACCTTGCTACCAAACCACTTCCCCTCTCGTAGCCATCATAATTTGATATAAGGTGCGTACTCAGAAGGTCAAATATGTGTTTGTAACTCTATCAAGGTTTGTACTTATTTCAATTCCCTACTGCAATCTAGGATCTTGAAGAGATAACTCCTCACAACTACTAAGAAACAGTATCCAAATAATGAAAATTATCTTTACAAGGATACAACTGTGTAGTGGATGTAGTGAGTTAGCTCACCAAGCGTTCTGTATTGGAGCAGGGTATCTTTCTTTTGTTTTTAACATAAATTTAAAACCATAACAAGATAATCCATGTCTCATGACTATTCCTCCTAGAATGATCACTCACTCTATGAATGCGTCTTGTGACTATTCCTCCTCGAATGAGTCACCACCAAGGTCTTACCATGGTTAGCTTTAAGAGTATTAAGTTCTTTCAAACTATCTTAATTACCTTAATAGATTGCAAGCTAGAGACAACCATAAATGGAATCGAAGTAATAATTGTTTTAAGTTCATTATTGCCAATTAGTTACTTTCTTTTCTTAACCATTAAGCCTATGTTTCTTACCAAAGTATTTTCATTATATGAAACTGATATATCTATATCACCTTAGGGAAGCTTTGGTATCATAATTCTATATTCCTTACAAATGTAGAAGGTGTAATCACTTATCACTGGAAGGTATAAGAACGTATCATCCTTCTCTTGAATTCCTCGTACACATGAGGATATCTAACCTTCCTTCCTAAATGTAACATCTTTCTTATTTTATGCTTAACTGTAATCATTCAATTAAGCATACTTATTATAAATTGTTTATTGATACTTACGATAAGTTCATAGTGTGTAAGTATTTCCTTAGGATTCAACACCGAAGACTTACCCACCCTTAAGGGATTCTCCCCTTTATTTTAACTTAAATCATAAGATTTCATCTAAGATATCATCATGGTTCCTTTTTATCCTTGTCCCTAAAAAGAACCTGATTTCATTTAATCCTTGATTAGTATTCACTCTTGATTAGGTAACCTTGCATTCCCAAGTTACCTATGCATGATGAATCAAAATTCATATGCCCAATAAAATAAGGGCTTACAAAGAAATGAGATACTTAAGATTTTTAGAACATAACAGTGTCCTTACCTAGGAATTAAGAAGAATAAACATATATACGATGGACATCCTCATAATCACATCAGAATACTTTTCCTTTGATCATTATCTGATCCATTAAACTGTAGTATTACCAACAGTTAATCAGTAACCATAATAATGAAGTAAACTTCATTACACATAGCAATCTGACTCATCGATGCTTTGTCACAACATGACTCATATTAGACCTATAATATGATTTTAATATCTATCTCAACTATATACGTCTTTCTCATTAAGGATATAATATTTCATTTGTCAATCCCACATAGGACAATTTACCACTTATCTTGGCAATACAAAATCTCGTATTACTAATATCCTCAAGTGATATTCATTATTATTGAACCATTCTAATTTATAGACAGATGTATAGTCATGATGCAGTCCAATTAGTACTATCACCCTGACTTACTAATTCATTCATTGAACCCTCATCATGATGACAACAATCAAACTTACAGTAAACACTCGTTCCTTTGAATTCCTTCAATAACTGTTAACCTTGTTATCTCGTTCATTTACTTAGCATAACAACAATAATACGTAGAGATCAAACATTCCTCTTCAATTGATTACCATCATTACAATTACAACCAAGTATCTAAATCATGTCTGTTGTGATAACATGACAAATCAGTAATAAATCCATAGTTTACATTTCTAGAAGTAGTATTTTTCAGTCATAATGATAACTTTTCAACTTTGGTCTTCCTTCCAACTTACGGAGCTTCATCTGCAAAACATGTTAGCACCTGTCAGTTCATACGAACTGAGCATGACAAATATTTATCCCATGCCTAATAGTTTATGCCATTGATCATTTAAGTAAATGAAAAGCTACATTACATTAATTCATATAATCCACACAAAAAGACAAGTTAGTAATAACAACATAACCAATCAATTATTCATTCATCAAACAACTAATAACTCATATAGGAATAAGAGGATAAAACACAGAAAACCATTCAGCTTACCCCTTTCCATACTTTATTGGCTTAGGTATTTGAAATAACTATGTTTACCTTTTTATGTTGTTCGAGTAAATCATATAGTTATATTCAGATTCACTTATTTCATAACTTACCCTACATCCAAGTAAGTTATAAAATTACTGATTTCCTTATTTCCTAACTCTCTCTACTAAATTAGTACTCCATACAAGTAAGTTCCAATTTACTTACTTCATAACTTATCCTACAGTACAAGTAGACCATGAGAGTAGTACAGATTTAATCATGCCACATATTGCTAACCACCCAGGTGCTTGCTACTAATTTATAGACAAATAACCATTATAAGACAAGTACTAAATATCTGACAATTCCAGAAGGTTCTGAAAATTGAGTTAATTAGATTTAGGGATGATTCATATACGTTGGATCAGCTGAAAGTAGCTCCCTTACTTTTAGCCACAAAACTCTATATGACCAGTTTGGTAACTTCAAAAGTCATAATATTATGTTAGATATATGTATCACATAATAATTAAAGATAAACACAAAATCGGGAACTAACTCCCCATATCCATAGTACACAATATTTTAGCAAAGTAAGATATTATGGTAGAACAAGGGATTTACTTAGTTTCCCATTAACCCCAAGATGTTTGTGAACTTCCTCTTCCAAGGGAGAGAAAAAGACTCGTTATCCCTTAGGGTTCTCAACCCAATAAAATTTATGAGAGCATGTTTTCCAAACACTTCTTATGTCACATTGAATGGTGAGTAGGACCCATTTTTTCATTATAACCTACTTCCCACTGAAAGAGAAAACTATCTCTTGTGGTCAGTTTAAGGACATCAAAGATCACAAAATTACAAATACAAGGCTCAAGATGCCAAGATCCTAATCAATTCATAATCAAATCATGGTTTTGATTTCTTAAAATCTTATCAACATATTTTTAAACACTTTAAATCATAGTATGACCATAGCCATGATCCATATGGTAAGTCGTTGTGGGAGTTCCTTCCCTCTCCAAACACTTATCAAACAATCTTCGATAAAGACCTAGGATCAGGAATTCAACATATTCCCTTACCAATGGATTATTTTAACCATAAAAACATAAATACATACCCATCCATGTACTGGTTATAAAATTATTTACAGTAATGGAAATAAATCATTAACATCACATTACCACCGGTGTATTCACTGGTGGCAAATAATTTAGCTACAACTCATTTATTAATATCCATTGTAACTCTACTTTCATATCCCTGACACTAAAAGCTCAGTAATACAATAACCAAGGTTCCACATATATTTTTTTCCGTAGTTTCATTCGCCATTATACATTAATCAAGCTATTGACATTAATACCCAGACTCAGGTATTTGCCACGTTTCCCAACAGGGTTCTGTTGGCTATCCAAAATGTACACACCCTACATACCCAAATACTACCTTCAATTATAAGTAGTTACATAATATTCAGGAGTTTTTATTAACCGTTACAGCAGTCATAGCAACATATCTATTTAGCTACAACTAGAGCTAACAATACAAGAATTCACATGACCAAGGGTGAATACGTAGAAGGAGTTCTATAAACTACAACATGTTTAATATTATCAGGTAACTCTATTACATACCTGACATAACTATTGGAATAATTTAGCAACCCAAAAACCAAATCATTTTAACTTTCAAAACTTATGCAAGGAATTTCATTTACATAAATTTGTAATGGAATAAACTACTAGAGAAGGGATAGAGATTTATCATGCCTAGAAAATGTTATCAATCGATTCTACCCAAAAATTTATAGGCCAAGTAGGCTCTTCCAACGAATCATCTCACAAGCTTTGCACAAAAATGGTGACTAAAATCTACTCACAGCTCCCAAAATGATCCCCAAAATACATATTTAACACAAGTTGATGACCTCATAATAGATTTATACTTGCATGTAAAATACTGGAGTTGAAGCCTGAGTCTCCTCTCAAAAATTTCCAGAGTTTAACTGCAGTTATCCTCATTTCCACTTAACCTCTCAAACCAAAAACAAGAACGACCAAATGGAATGCATGTTGTTGGCTTCAACAAGAAGTTTCATCGATCCCAATGAAGTAAATGCACACTTAATGCATTTAATAATGTAGTGCCTTGTTGGAAGTTTTAAAACTACTCCTCTGCTACCAATGCTTCCCTCTAAATTAGCATGGGTTTTTAAATATAAAATACTTCGTCTATTTTGCATGAGAAATCTAATAATACTCCCATGCATAGTCAAAGGATTTGCATGGAGCTAAGGATTTTAAATCAAGTATTCTTAGCATGATGACTATGTCCTCCACTTAACACTTAACTTTCTACCAATTATGACATGCATGAAGTCTATGCAAGGTCAAGGCTTAATTTAAACATAAATTTTAGTAATGCATGGGTCTAAAATGACCAATTTTACTATTTACATTAATCGATCAAACTTACCCAAAACTGCATGTCTTATATCCCAAGTAAATTTCAAGTCCCTATTCCGAGATTGGAATAATTCCAAGAATAACAATTCACTTAGCAATCTTGGTTGACTGATAATTTAAATAAGAATAAAATGTTTCCATTTTAGGTTTATCAATATTTAGGCTAACAAAATCGATTTCCAACCCAACTTTCACTCAATAGCTATATACTAAAGTATTTGTTTATAAATTCATCCTTTCCCAATTTAACGATAGTTGAATGGGTTGCAAACATCATTAAACCACTAGAAAATAATGATAATCCAAGAACAAATAAACCATACATAATATTTTATACTTGATGAACCAAATTACTCATGTCGTATTTACATACAAGGGCTGCAACTTTCCTCCTAAGAGCGGTCATCCAATTAGCATTAACCTTGTTTCTTGCTGACATAACACTTTGTTAGCAAAGAGTAATTATAGTCATCCTTAACCAATCAATACTCATTAAAGAATAAAAGTTATCATTTTCAATCATCACAAACAATGATCAATAAAGATATCAATTTACATCAAGTTGTCTTTTACGGACAAGGCAGGTGGCCAATAACCAATGATGTAAAACCATGTTTACATAAATCAATTAAGTTCAACAAAGAGATAACAACATCACACTACCAACTTCATATTTTTATCAACGTAAGTATTCTTTACGTTCCTACCAGAAACAAAGGTAAGATGAGAATGTCAAGTTAATTAAGGGTGCTACTGCTAGGCAATAAGTGATGTCAAGTGGTTGCATGTGTAATTACATGTATGTGTGTATACCCTTCCAAGGACATACATCCATGCATGAAACTATACATATAGCTATGCAACGAGGCTTATTGTCTCACCCTTGACATTCCTTCAATATCATGACACAATTTCCAAACATGACAAACAAATATCTAGGGGTATTACAATCTTTACTTTTCAACTATTGACTCTTTCCCTTTTAGGCCTAGGATATATGGAAGGCTAGCACTTGTTAAGGAGACCCAATTTTAGATTTACCTTTGAAGGTGCGCTGAGCTGAAATGTGGCTCCTTCCACGATTATTTGATACTTAGCCAATTTGGGCCCACTACCCTTTGAATTCTATTGGACTCTCACCATATGGAGAGCTAGTGGTAGTTTGTGTCTCTGCCTTGAGCTTTCTATTTTGAAATTGTGTGTAGCTGACACATGGTTCCTTCCACTCGTTTAGAATTTTCAATGACCAAATCTATCCATTTTTTGGGTCTAGGGAACATGGAAGCTCCACTCTTGTTCGAGCCTCCACTTTTGGTTTTAATCTTTGAAGAAGCGCTAATGAGGTGCATGGAAGCTTCTGCTGATTCTTCCATACTTAGTCAATTTGGGCTCGTTTTAAATTATTTGTAAAGCTCAAATACTTTGAGCCTTTCTCTATTTTTCTCCTTTGAGCCTCTAGTTTTCTATGACGTTGTTTGGCCCTTCCCCGAATATGCTACTCCATTATAGAGCCTTTCCTGTCAACCTAAATATCAGATCTGAAATGTAGGATCGTTTGATACGGAAATTTCCCTTAGATTTCTTTCTGTGCAGGGTCGTGTTTGATCAATTTTTTCTGTGGGGAAAAATTGAGATAATAATTTGGTGACTCGCAAGGGAATATGCCTGCTAGATGAAGAGATAAGTTTCCTTGTTGTATTCATTGGGCACAAAGTCATGGGTGGTGGCCTAACATTGGTCTTGTTGTTCTGGAAATGAACCCTTTGAGACCCAGATTTAGTTTCTATGTGTTTGTTCTATTTTAAAATGAGGAACTATTATGGACAACTATGGGTCTCCCTATTGTAAATGGTGAAGGACTTGGTGTATTCACCTGGAGTGCACATCGAAATGCATAATGATGCAAACTTGGAGCAACAAAAAACATGTACCGGAGCACTTAGGGAAATAAAACCTATGCTACAACTAGACAATGTGCATACACACTTATGGAAATTAAAGTCTTTTGTTAATATTTACAAGGGTGGAACCTTCCTTTTTAGTAGCAATGTTTGAGACAGAACCTCGTTGATTGGAATATAGCAATTCTTTGCCATCCAATGTAGTCAGCTTGAAAGAATTGCTACTTTTACACCTTGTGATCATGTAGGGGCCACTCCAAATGGCATCAAAATTGGAATGCCTTCCTAGTTTTACCCGATTTGCATCCTATTTCAGAACTAAATCCCCTTCTTGAAAGTTCCTTGTTCTTGCTTTCTTATCAAAAATCTTTTTGATCAATGCTTGATCCTTCTCCATGATCTGTATTTCATGCTCTCTTGTCCTCTCCTACTTCCATCAGCTCTGTATACCTGATTTCTATAGGTTTAAACTCAGCTAGTTCCAACTATTTCACGAGCTCCAAAGTGGGCAACTCCAATGATATGGGCAATATTGCCTCTTTTCCATATACAAGCTTGTATGGGGAGCTTCCTGTAGACCTTCTGGATGTGATCCTATCAGCCCATAGAGTTGATTTGAGCTTTATATGCCAAGTTCTCTTATTTTCATCAAGAATTCCTTATGATAATCCCTAATAGGTTGGTGTTCTGTGGACTCTGCTTGGCCATTACCTTTAGGGTAATAGTTTGATGAAGTGTTGAGGTATACACCCTTTTTGGTAGCCCGTTCAGTGATCATTGTACCTAGGAATGCCAATGCATTATCTGATATAATACTGGCAGGGACTCCAAACCTGGTGGCTATTCCTTCATAAAAATCTAAGATGTTGCATTCATTTTCTTTCTTAAGTGTCACCCGCCTTATTCCACTTGGTGAAATAGTTTGTTGTTGTAAGTATCCACTTGTGGCCCTGGCTTGAGTTTTGGTTAATCATGCTCCAATGAAGTCTAATCACCATTGCATGAATGGATGATCCACTAAATTTGGGTGAAGGGGCAGGGCTGCTAACTGCTCTCTTCTCTGTGAGGAATGCACACTGCTTGCACTTCTTGATCCATGAGTATCAATCCCTAAACACCGTAGGCTAATAATAACCAGATTTCATGATTTTGAGAGATGTTACTCGAGGGGAAAAGTGGCCTCCTGCATTCTCCATCACGGAACTCATGCAACACTCTCTCAATTTTTCTTGTCCTAATGTACCTCAATAAGGACACTATTGATATCCTTCTTGAACAAGACTCCGCCAACAAGCACATATGGGATGGTCTTGTAGTATGAAGTATCTCCTTTTTGCTTTGTTCCATTCTGGAGGGCACAAACACTTGTTTGGAGATAATGCACCAAAGCTTGAGTCCAACATGGAATAGATGTATCATTAGTATGGTTGTTCTTGATCATTCTAAAGTAATAGTGACAACCTCCTTCTTCATCCCTTGACTCAGCTTGTTGCTTGGAAGCGAGCTACTCACACAGACCCTTGCCATGAACCAGTTTGTTCACTTTTATCTCAATTTCATACTCCATTACACGAGTGATCCAACTAAGATCTCTTCTCATTCAAGTCCTTGTTCAAGAGAAACTCCTTGACACAAGCATGAGATACTAGCAGTTGAATCTTATTGTTCGAGACTAAGTGTCTGAACTTCTTCAAACTCCTAATGATAGCAAGGACATGCTTCTTAATGAAAGAGTAATTTACCTCATAATCCTCCAAGCTCTAACAGAAGAGGGCTATAGCCTGTTTTGAACCTTCCTTCCCTGGGATGAACCATATAGCATATAGGCATATAGCATGAAGTCCTTTGAGAAATATGGGTTAATAAGAGTTGGGGCCTATGATATTATGAGGTTGATGGCATAAAAACTCTCTTTTCCTTCTATTTTCCATTTAAATGAAAGACTCTTCTTCAACATCATTGTTAAAGGCTTCACAAGAGTGGCAAAATTAGGCACAAATATGTAAACAAAGTTTATTCTCCCGAAGAAGATTTGTAGAGATTTCTTGTGTTGTGGCAATGGAATTGTTTGAATGGATTTAACCCTTTCACGATCAATTGTTAACCATTCTCTTGTGACAATTTGGCCCAGAAATTTTCCCTCATGTGCCAAGAACACACACTTCTTTGGGTTTAATGACACTCCAAATCTTCTACACTCTGGAATACCTGTTTGAGGTGGAAGAGACGGTCTACAAGATTCTTTGAGAAGATGATGATATCATCTAGATACACCAGGACAATATTATTGATTAAGCCTTTTGAATGCCATGTCCATAGCTCCATGGAATGTTTCTCTAACATTTAATATTCCAAATGGTATCTTCTTATAGGCATATGTGTCCCATTTGGTGGTGAAGGTTGTCTTAAATTTATCTTCCTCTTTCACCATTATCTGATTATATCCTAAGTATCCATCTAGAAATGAAAAGCTCTCAAAGCCAACTACAACCTGTAAGATATATTCCATTGATGGAAGTTGATAATGATCCTTGAGTGATGCTCTATTCAGATCATGAAAGCCCACACATCAGTCTGATTTCTCCATTTATTTTCCTTACAGGCACCAAGTTCCCAACCCAACTTGAATGCTTGATAGGGAAGATGATGCTAGCCTCAATTAACTTGCTCAACTACTTCTACATGAGAGGCTCAATGTGAGGATTTATTGCCCTTTGTTTATGTCTTAAAGGTTTGGATCTTGGATCTAGCTTGATAGTGTGTTGTGCCAAATTTGGGTTCAAACCTCTTAAATTTTTGTAAGTCCAGGCAAACAAATCTGGGAATTCTTGAAAAAGATGAATGAACTCAAATTTTTCTTGTTGAGTACTTACCTTGCTGATTTGCAATGTTTTCCCTTCTTATATGGAAATGGGCTCTGAATATTCACCCTTTACCTAAAAACTTGCTTTCTCCTTTCGGAATTGATCATTTGAGTGGAAGAATGATTCCAAAGCTACAAGACCCTTTGGTAATTTATTGGTTCTCAGCTGCAACATTCGGTCACCATACTGTTGTTCCAATTTGTCTTGGTTTCTAGAGGAGAAATAATCTTCTTCTTGTAGAAAGTTGACAAATTTCTGATCATTCTTGAAGACCTGCCAACTTGTGTTATTATCAGGGATAAGCTGGTCTCACAACCACTTTGATATTGGACTAAGACTTATCACTCTTGATACTTTCTACAACATCAAATGCTTCCCCAATAGTTGTTAGTTTTTCCACCACTTCATTCTTCTTCCTTGGGATGGAATTGATGTTGAATGATTTGAAATCCTTGATGAGGTACCATACCTAGTTCTTGTAATTATTTAACCGATCATTCTTGGCAGAATTTTTTCCTCATAATTGATTCATAACTAGCTCACTATCGCCAAACACTTGCAATTTTTTTATCCCTCTTTTCCTTGCCCAATGTAGTCCATAGATAATAGCTTCATAATCCACTATGTTGTTTGAGAAAGAAAATTATAAACAAAAATATAAGTAATCTTTCATACCTTGAGGCAAAACAAGCATAGCTCCTCATTCAGCTCCTTGTCTACTTCTTGAGCCATCAAATAAAAACTTCCATACCTCATTATCATCTTTGTGGTCTGGCTTAATGATTTCAGGAAGAGGATGATTCTCCTCATGTAAACAATAGACTCCTAGCTCATATTCCTCCATCTCCCTATCGAAATCATGCTTCTTGTTCACCCCACTCATTGAGGGTCAAGTCTGGGATACACCCGACATTGGTATCTACCTCAAAAAAATTAGGGAGGTCCTCCTAATCAAAGGATAAACAATTGGAATTGATTGGTATGGGTACATAAGGCTCAATATGGTAATCTGTAATGGGCTTAGATCTGATCATATCCTTAGCTCCATACCTTATTCTAAAAAGCATGTGTGACCAATCAGTAGATAAATAGCCTCCAATTTTAGTGGTGATGTCTCTTGACAAACTCAATGAAAAATGTGGGCAGAGAGTTTATGACTGATACATTTTGCAATACAGTCACATTGGGGCATGTGTGTAATGTGAAGGTCAAATCCTTGATGACTCTAACCGTTGTTACCGCTGTCCCATATAATTGCACTATGCCCCTGGAGATGACTTTGTATTGAAGACCCAACTAATTGGCTATTTGTTTTGGCATTATAGAGCTACTTTCCCCTGAATCAATCATGCAATTATGTACCAGTTTTTCACCATTGATAAATGAAACATAAAATAGGGGGGCTTCAGATTCTTACCTTGTTGTCCTCCATGGTTTCCCTCAGGCCGAGCCACATTGGTAAACACTTTCTCTTGTTGGTTGGGGGGCTGTCGTATGAGGTTGACCAATTAGCTATAAAAAACCGACAACAGACTCTCTCTACCCTAGGATAGCCAATGAATCCCACATTGAAATATTCCCATTTGTTTTCTTCATTTGTTTGATGATGTTAAATGTGGTTGAGCTATCTTTTTTCTGCCCCTTTCTTGGTACATTTTTCTCTTGCACATGGGTCATTACAACCAATGTCTAAGTGGGTTTGTGAGGTGGCTTACGCTGAGTCTACATATTGGGATTTGCACTTTGAGTGCCAATACCTTGTGTAATAATAGAAGGTTGAGGATTACCTAAATTTTATGATTGTCCCTCTCTAATATTCCTTTTCTTGAACTGTGTATTGGCAGACACACTTTGAGAAAGGGTTTGGTTAACTCCACAGAAGTCTTCAACCTGCTAATTGACAATCATAGTCTCACTTGGTGGTGCCTCTTGTCTGAGTTTCATTCTGTTGATTTTCTTCTTGACTAAACTCTTGGGACACACCAATGGTTCTGTACCATTAAGTCCTGGTTCAATGCACCAATTGAAACACATTTTATGGTTGTGGGGGTTGATTGCATGGGAAACACCAATCATATTCTTGTGGCATATTGTTTTGTGTTAGAACCAATTCCCTTGATGTTGAAGCTGTGTTTGGGTCATATGGTCAGAAGGGCCTAACAACTTGAGGTTTTCCTTGGTTTTGGTTTTGACCCACAACCTAAGCTGGTGGTCTATTTTGTTGATATGGGGGTCTAACCTGGTACTAGGTTTGAGGCTCGTATGGACTAGAACTCTGAGCTTGCTACCTTTTAATAGTCACTAGCTCATTCCCTAGGTTCTATGCAGTTGTTTCATAACCTCTTGTAGCTCTTTTGAAGTGTCTAGAGGATGAGGTGGAAGCTTCAGTCTGAACTCTGATTCCTTATGGAGTAGGTATGAAGGATCTAATGTGGGTGTTTGACTATGTGCTTAGACGCTCCTAACTTCTAGGTATACATAGGCATAGGTGCCATAGGAACAAGTTTACCAACCTGAATTAAAAAATTTTCAGCTCTAATGGAAATTTTATAGGCTACAGGTAAGGTTGTGCCTCCCATTGATTGAATCATTAAGGTAATATCATAATTTAAAGCTCTAAGAAAGTATAAGAAAGCACCTTCATCTATGGGCCTCACGGCCAATGGAATCTTGTCCCATGTCTTTTGAAATTTGAAGTTGAAATCTGTCAGTTGTTCATTAGGATCCCTCTTGATGCTTGTCAAATACTCCAACAAGGATAGATTATCTCCTTTTTCTCCAAATTGGTTATGAAGAGCTCTGCATAGATGGTCCCAATTATGAATAGAGCCTGTTGTTAGACTCCTGAACCATTGTGAAGCTTTACCCTTGAGTGAAGAGGCTAATAATTTGACTGTAATGTCCATCTCAGTGATCTCATGAATTACGACAGACATTTGCAATGTCTTGAACGTGGTCACTCGGAGAAGTCTTGTTCTCTCCAGTGAAATATGGGATGATCTTTAATGCTGTAACTAGGACTGGATTTTGTACATTAAGAGTGAGTGGGTTGCTGCTAGTGAAGTTGACATAGGGTTGCGGTGGTTGTGCCATTATGATTGGCGTTGAGAACCCTTGTTGATTGAATGAACGACCTACCATAGAGGAGGTGTTGAAAAGGTTCTTTTTGGTGGAGATGGAGACCTCTGGGCTCTTCTCCCTTTTCTCCCTCTATCTAGGGACAAGTGCAGATAGACAAATAGTCCCTCCTCTCTAGTTCTTGACCTTGTTTGTATTCTTCTCATGAACTTGACAAGTTTGGACTATTGAAACCAGTGGATTCTGTCTCTTTTGGAGTCGCCAGATGTGTAACTTCAGAGCTTCTTAAAAGATGAAAACTTGCAACAAGTGCACATCAATCTTGCTGTAATAAAAATGGATACCTCTTTGTCCCACCGGGCATGCCAAAACTATTAGTGTAGAATCAAAACACCCATGAGTGCTTGCAACTAGATGAGTTGATACTCTCAGTGTGATTGCACAACATGGAGCATCTCTCAAAGTGTGAGAATTTGAAATTGAGAGAGATCTTTGAATGAAGGTTGGCTCCTATTCCTCTATTCAGGTGCACACAAATAAATTGTCAAAGGATCTATTCTAAAACCTACTCTATCTTACCAAAGGAGACAGGGTTGAGAAGATGTGAGAAAACAAACCTAAGCTAACGAGGTGATGTACCAAAGGAATGTTAGACACCCATTCTGCAATTTAACACAGACCATAGAAATTCAATACAACTACCATGCATAGATAACCAAACTATAATGAGAGATCAGAAGAGAATAATGAACACATGAAAGGGTTGAGAATCATCCACAAACATATATTATTGCTCTCAGAGTTGATACAATACACTACAGTAGCCAAGAGGAAAAAAATTGTATTACAACTTGAATGGGAGGTTTGAAAGCTCTACAAATTCTCTTACAGACAAGGGAAGAAGGGAGGGTGCAAAAAAAATTGTCCAACCCTTTACAATGAGCTTAAGCTCCTTCTTTTATAGATGTAGTGAAGAGAGAAGAAGAAAAGAGGTGGGAAATTTGATTTGAAGCTCAGCTACCAATCCATCAATGCTGTTGCAACTCTACCCATAATCTTTCAAGTCTGGCACTCTATGTCTACTTGGGCGCATTAAAGAAGGAAGAATGGTGGATCAAATCAAATCTGATCTGGTTGTTCGGGAGCAATTAGATTAGCATATTACTGACGTGAAGACATTTTCCTATTTTTCACCCACCTAACCTCTTCAAAATTAAAGTCTTCAGGTTTCCATGGCATGGATACGAGGTCGAGACCTTTACTAATGGTGCTAAATTTGTTGAATTTTGAGTACTAGATCAGAAAGATATGTCCATTTGAATGTCTGAGTCAGATCTGTACAAAAATGGTGGAAACCAGTTAGCAGGATAGGTCTGCTAGCCTGAAATTTATTTTGCACCTTTTGACACAAAAATACAAAAATGCAAAAAATCCCGCAGCCCCACAATTTACTTTTTCCAAAAAACCATCTTCGGGCCCCACCGGTCTACATTTTCCATTTGGGAAAAAAGTTTTGCTCCCCAAGCGCCCATCTGGCCCACATGTAATTTAGGCCTGACACGTGGCTCCTTGGGAATTGGCAACGGTGGCATGTAGCTCATTTTATACTTTATGCCAATTTGGGAAATGATGCCAAAAAGTTAAAATTTCCTCTGATGACTTGCCTTCCCGACTTTGACTTGGAACATGGCAACTTGTAGAGCTGGAGCACATTTCGGGACCTCTTTTCGATTTTGTTGTTGAAGTTACACCGGAGAGACACGTGGAACCTTCCATAGATTTTCTCTGTTCCTTTATGTTTTTGCTAAGTCCTTTTGTTTGGCTGAAGGCCATATATCTGACCTGGAACACATGGAGGCTTAGTGCACATTTGATTCTGACCCTTTGAGTTTTACCCTTTGGAGTGTGCACCGGGATGACACCTTCCATGGCATTTTCTTCCTGAGTTGATTTAGATAGCCTTTTGTCCCCTATACTTAGTCGACTGGAAACTCCTCACTCGCTTGAGACTGGCCTTAGGCCACCTCTCTTGAATTTATGCCGTTGAGACATGTGGCACCTTCCACTAGACTTTGCCCCATCTTGACTTTTTCAACTATTGAGTCTGTCCGCTTTTGGGCCTTGGATACGTGGAAGGATAGCACTTGTTAATGTGCACCCACTTTTAGATTTACCTTTGAAGGTGCACCAAGCTATTACGTGGCCCCCTGACATGACTCTTTGATACTTAAATAATTTGGGTCCACTGCTACTCTTTGACTGTATGTTAGAATCATGACCACGTGGAGAGCTGGCACTAGTTATGAGTCTCCACCTTGAACGGCTTTTACTCTTTGAAACTATGATCGAGATGACAAGTGGTTCTTTCCAGTCATTTTGAATTTTCAACGGTTGGCTCTATCCCCTTTTCGAACTTGGGACATGTGGAAGCTTTGCAGTCATCTTCGAGAACTCCACTTTTTGGGTTTAACCTTTGGAGAAGCACAGATGAGGGCATGTGGAAGCTTCCGCTGATTTTTCCATACTTAGTAAATTTGGGCTTGTTTCTTGAATCATTTGTAAATCTTGAAGACTTTGAGTCCTTTCTCCTACTTCTATCCTTTGAGCCTCTAGTTTTCTATGACACTATTTGGCCCTTTCCTAACCTTGTTACTCCATTGTAGAGCCAACTTGCAACCTGACTATTTGATTTGAAGTGTAGGCTTATGAGACGGAAATGTCCATTGGATTTCTTTCTGCGTAGGGTCGTGTTTGATCAATTTTATCTGGGGGCAAAGTTGAGATAACAGTTAGCACATTCTAGGAAATATCACTCCATAGTAGGCCTATAGAATCTCTTACATAGGATTTTATGTGACATATCCTTGCAAGAAAAATGGTCATAATATAAGTTGGCATGCACCTGAGATACAACATTCAATATGTTTTCAAGTTTAACGCATTATAGTAAACAACAATCAAATGATAATTTAAATAAATATGCACCAATGATGAGAAAAATGTTTGGTCTTGCAAGTAAGAAATGAGATTTATGAGGTTAAAGGCCATAGGGAATGGTTTTTGATAAAGAAATTTTTAGATTAGTGTGAACCATTCTGGATGGACATTACTAAATATGATGTGACATGCTTCGAGGTTTGAAGTATCATTAGAGGATTTTTGTATGTATCAAATGATGAACGTAGCTTTCTAATAAATTATATCCTAAGGGATAAGCTATGTTGTAATAGATAAACATCTGTGTGACGATTATATTTACAGAGGATGGTGGTGAAAGACTAATACTCAAATGCAACTATAAGATTGATGTAGGAACATCTCTAACCAAGGTGTTCATTTTGAAGTGTTAGTCTAGTTTTGGCATGTGAAGTTGTTCTAGGAGTTCTTAGTGTAATTTAAGTGTTATTAGAGTCATGATGTGATGATGGATTGAAGGAAATATTTCAAAACTACAAAATGGTATATTTCCCTCCAAAATGTAATCTTGAAATCTAGACGAGTTTGAGCCATTTTTGACCTATGATTTAGTGGTTAGTGTTCATAATAATTTAGTAACTATGTTTAAATATTAAATACATGTCTCTTGATGTGATTGAATTCTATGTAATGAAAAATAATATAAAGTTCCTTCTTTTTGTGTGTAAGTTCACATGTAAAGGCCTAGAGACAAGTTAGTTAGGGTTCAAAACATGAAAGTGAGAGAAATAAAAGAAGATAATTTGAGCATAAGGGAAGTTTTTCCTCTGAGAAAGAAGAAAGTTTTTATGAAGGAGATGATGGTATTCCTCATGGGAAAGAGGAAAAAGAAAGAGAAAATGTAATGGGAAACACTTTTTTTTAATGAAGGAGAGACTGTAAATGCCTAGATACGGTCAAGAAAATACAAAATACATTTTTTTATATAAAAAGATAGATGAATCCTTGATCCTCATTTTAATTCATTCTCAATTAACTTTTTTTCATGTCAATAACGTATTTATGATGATTTCAAAACTTAAAGGTTAATAGTTTTCATGAATCAATCATAAAATGTGCTCACACTGTTATCTATCTCTATTAAGATAGAAAACTTCTTAATTAAATGTCTTAAGATTGTTTTGATTAAGTATTTTGTGCTCTAAAATGTTTATCATGGTTGTACAAACCTCTTACTAGAAGATTAATGTTGTATTTTGAGTGAAATTCTTAAATTATGGTTCATAGTTCTTCTCTGCCTAAAGAGAAAACCTTTGTCAAGGTTTGGAAGAATGAAAACCTAAAGGTAAGTTCTCATTATTTTAAAGAGACTTCACAACTTGCAAGAACCTTCATTATGTTATTATCAATCATTTGGGTTGATGTGAGGAGTAAGGAAGAGATGTATTTATTGATTACTCTTAACTGTGGGTTTATGAAGTGTTTATGATTGTGCATGGAAGGGGTGAGAAAACTAAGTTGTAGAAGTATGATGAATTAATAATGTTGGAAAATATTGGAGATATATTAAATGGATTTATATATAGATACTTAAACCTTAAACCAAGCCCTAAACATTTTTTTGCTAACCAAGGTCTTATACCTTGTCTTGTGCATGCATATTGGGTATAAAATTGATGGGATCTAATGAAAACTTGTGTAAAGCACTATACTGATCAAATAATCATGTAGAGGGAATAAAAATAGACCTCCATGAAAATTTTCAATCCTACTATCAAACCATAGTGGGAGTTACATCCAAAACTCACTTCTCGGGTCTGTAAGGAATATATCTAGGGTTTGAAAAGAATTTTTTTTATAATCTTTTGATTGAATAGGTGCAAATTTATGAAATTTTGTAATAATGTCTATATGAGGGCTTGTTATGTGTTGAAGAAGGTTTATAAATGAAAAAAGTTTCTCTTAATAGTTTTTAATGAGAATTAGTCTGAAGACAGTTAAATACAATGGCAAAGACTAATGGAAAGAACCCTTTAATAAAGGAATCATGTGATATCTTTTGAGATATGCCATAAAACTCTTCGAACATTTAGAATACATTTAAGGGTACCTGAAAACATATTCTTTGTGCATTGAATCCTTCTAAAGATCAATATAAGAATAAAAAATTTGGTGGTAAGACCTAATAAATAATCCCAACTCACTAAGCTACTCATTAAGCAAGTCGGTGAGCTAATTTTTTAGTGTAGTGGGCGTAATGTCCCAATTGCAAATTTTTGACATCCTAAATCTCATCCATTGATTTTTTTGGAATTTCCTTATGTTGTAGGCCTGATAGGAGATGAGTTTAGAGGTTTTGAGGCTTCTCACTTTTTTATCCCAATTTTGTTTGTTTTGGCTAGGTGTGGGCCCATGAGGCCCACATCTCATCTTTTTCTAAATTGATCTTAAGGGTTAAAACCTAGAAGAGGAAAAAAATTACTCGATATCCTTTTCATTCATGAATTCCCTAAATATACTCTCTAAAACCTTGGAACTACTTATAGCCTAGTTTCATTATGTGGAGTCCATTTAGGTACCTATGTCCTAATAGGTCCCTATTATCCAATTTGGCCTGGGGGAAATTGTATAACAATTTGGTGACTTGTGAAGACATCTACCTACTATGTGTTCTATACTAGTAGCCTCAATATGTCCATTAGGCATGGGGTCACAACTGATAGCCTCTAATTGATCTCAGCCATATTCTACTTCTTGCACTCTATTTATAAGAAAATATTAGATTTAAAATTGCGAGAGTGGAAAATTATCTTTACCCGGAATTTTTCTTATTCCTTTCTACAACCCTAATCTACGAGACTGAAATATAATTTTGAATCTATCCTAAAATTTTATTCTTCCAAGCATAAAGCACACAAAAAAAAAATGGTGATGTTTGGCATGCATTGCATGTTACAAAGTTTTAAATAAGACATTCTAGGAGTTTTACATCATCAAACTCTATTAAATTTTTAATTTCTCTCTTTCTTTAGAAGATTCCACTTGTGGCATGCTACTGGAGGCTGCTTTCTGATTTTGCAGAGGAACCTAGAAGTTCAGATGTGATTTATCTCAAATGAATTGAAGAATAAAAAACTTAGTAAAACCTATCCTTCATTATGATTTTAGTTGATCTTCATTTATTTTCTTTGACATATACAATTTTCCTTACAAGTATGAACTCCTTGTTTACAACATTCATATTAGGAGGTATACTAAAAACTACAAAATGATACAGGTAAGTGCACGAAGTTGGGGGGGCCAAAAAGTAGACAAGCATCTGAAACAAAGTAAAATGCATACACGTTTTGCTAAAACGCACTCGCGTTTTAATTTGTTTGGCTCAAGAATCACAAAACCATAAGGCGTATGCATTTCAAACAAGCCAAAAATGTGTACACGTTACATAATGTGTATGCATTTTGTAATGTGTATGAGTTACATAACACATACGCATTATGTAACGCGTACGAGTTACATAACACGTACGATGTTACATAACACGTATGCATTTTGTAACGCATATGCGTTATGTATACCAGATTTATTTTTTTTATTTCTTATAATTTAAATTTATTTTAGTAAATATAAGAAATTAGGGTCACTCTGGACCTTATGGAACTAGTCTCACAAACTCCATGAGTCACGATTTAGGAGATAATTTTTTATAGTATAATTTGGTCGAGTACATAGGTAATTTTTAGGATTTCAGCATTCGATCTTAAATCTTTTAGGGCATTTAAATTCTAATCAAAACTTTGTAAACCCTAAACCATATAGCCCCTAAACCTAAACCCTTTTTGACCTTCAAAAACCTTGATCCCTTTACCCGTACCACTGCTTAAACCTTGGTACCATCATTCCTAAACCCTTGGTCCCTAATTACCCTAAGCCCCCATGAACCCTAAACCTTAAACATGTCAGTCCTTACTTCATGAGCCCTAAACCCTATCACCTTGTATACTTGAGCCCTAATTGTTCCTTGAATGGGATAAACTGTCCTAAAACCATAAACCAGGTGATTGCCCTAAAGTGCCTAAACCTCTTTAAGGTGTGATAACCCTAACCCCTAAACCCTAAATGAGTTACCAATTACCTAAACCCTAATCCCTAAACGCTAAACCCTAATGATTGCTAAACCTTAAACCCTAAACCCTAAGTCCTAAACACTATAAACTGAAACTCTATGACCCTAAACTGTTACTAAACTCTTAAACCATGAACCCTTAACCTTAAACCCTAAATCCTTATGATTCTAAAACCCGCTAACTCTCGATATGTCTCTAAACCCTGGAGACATAAACCCTTAGCCATAATACCCTAAACCTAAACCCTAATGGTCGTTGATAAGTCTGGTAGACCTTACTACCCCATAATCATCTTAGCCCTAAACCCTGTTCCATGTACCCTAAACCCTACACCATGATCCCTAAACCAATAAACCCTAAACCTTAAGCCCTCAAATGTTAAATATTTCTAACCCATAAAATCCTCAACACTAAACCAATAAATCACCTTAAACCCTATACACGCTACAGTCACTTAACCCTACACCCTAAAACCTAATACCCTTAGGACCCTTAACCCTAAACCTGTGGGGTTTAAACCTAAACCCTAAATCCTAAACCATTAACCCTAAGGGGTTTAGAACCTTGATGGTTAAACCCTAAACCCTAAACCCTAAACCTTTAAACCATAGAGCTCCTAAACCCTAGAACCATAAACCTCAAACCCTAGAGCACCAAAACCTAAACCCTAAATCCTAAACACTAAATCCTAAACCTTAAATGCTTAGCCCTAAACCCTCAACCTAAATCATAAACCGTAAAACCTAAAACCCAAACACTAAATACTAAGGCCTAAAACCTAAACCCTAAACCCTAAACATTGAATTCCTAAACCCTAAACCCTACATGCTAAACCTTAAAAGCTAAACACTAGGGATCAGGGTTGAGGTTTTAGGGTTTAGCGTTGAGAGTTGAGGGTTCATGGTTTAGGGTTTAGGGTTTAGGGTTTAGTTTTTAGGATTTAGGGTTGAGGATTTAGGGTTTATGAGTTATGGTTTAAGGTTTAGGGTTGAGGATATAGGGTTTACAGTTCAGGTTTTAGGAGTTAGGGTTTAAGGTTTAAAGGTCATGGTTAAGGGTTTAGGGTTTAGGGATTCGTCAAGGGTTTAGGGTTTAGGGCTAAGGTTTTAGTTTTTAGGGTTTAGGGTTTATGTTTAAGGGTTCAAGGTTTAGGGTTTTGTCTTATGGATTATGGCTTAAGGCCTAGGGTTCAGGGATTAGGGTTTAGGGATTAGGGCTCAAGATTTAGGGTTTAGGGGTCAGGGATTACGTTTTAGGGTTTAGGGTTTATGATTTAGGGCTTAGAGTTTAGGGTTTATGGATTAGGGTTTATGGTATAGGATTTAGGGATTAGGGATTAGGGTTTAAGGTTTATGGTTGAGTATTTAGGGTTTAGGGTTTATGAGTTAGGGTTTAAGGTTTAAAGGTCACAGTTTAGGGTTTAGGGAAAAGGGTTCAGGTTTTAGGGTTTAAGGCTTGAGGTTTAGGGTTTACGTTTTAGGGTTAAGGGTTTAGTTTTTAGGGCTTATGGTTTAGGGTTTAGGTTTTAGGGCTTAGGGATTAGGACTTAGGGTTTAGGGCTTAGGGTTAGTGTTAGGATCTAGTGTTTGGGGTTTAGATTTTAGGGTTTAGGGGTTAGGTTTTAGGGTTTATGATTTAGTTTTTAGGGTTTAGGGTTTAGGGTTTAGTGTTTAGGGACATTTAGGATTTAACATTTAGGGCTTAAGGTTTAGGGTTTATGGTTTAGTTCTCAGGGCTCAGTGTTTAGGGTTTAGGGGTTAGGGTGCATGTTTTTTTAAGGTTTACGAATCAGGGTTTAAGGTTCATTGTTACGGGTTTAAGGTTTAGGGGTTAGTTATGGGTCTAAAGTTCAAAGGTTAGAGATCAGGGCTCTAAATTTAGATTTTAGGGCCTAGGGTTTAAGTTTAAAGGTTTAGGGTTCAAGGATTAGGGTGTATGGTTCAAGGCTTAAGGTTTAGATTTTATGGTTTAGGTGACTGTACCAAGTTGGGGGGCCAAAAAGTGAACAAGAATATGAAAAAAAGAAAAAACATGCTTGTGTTTTAATTATCACCAAAGCATAATGTGTACGTGTTATGCTTATTATAAATATTTAAAAATAGGCCCGAGCCTCTATCATTTTGCCTCCCTCAAACACGAATTTCAGAGCTTAACTTGGCCCTCATGTTTTTTCATTCAGCTAGATCTCAAGCTCAAAGGATCATTTCTGGATCCTTGAGAAGATCTAAATCGATGATGGTGCCATGGAGAAGAGGTAAGCATAATTATTTTCTCGAAATTTCATTAAAATATGATAGTTATAGATTAAAATTTGAATTCAATACATATGTTTTATCGTTATAGTTAGAGGTCGAGGGAATCAACCACAACCAAACCCTGTTATTCATGTCATCCCTCCCGAACCTCCCATAGTTGCTCAACATCCCTCAGGTAGTCAAGAATATTTAACAGCCCAAAAATTGAAAACAAAATTGAAATTGAGGGTTTAATCAAAATAATGAGGGATGCACAATCTACAAACCGCCACCATGCCTCTCTTGCAAAAACATTGGAGGAATTACTTTTTCAAATTAACGTGGCAATGGGGCAAAGTGATCGTTGGAAAAATTACAGAGAGGGTTCTAAGGTTTATTATTCCAAAAAAATGTCATATGTGGATGTAAAGGAAAAATAAATTTCAAAATATATCATATGCACCTTATTCACAGACCCCCACACTAATTTTCCTATTTCGTTGACATGTAAATGTTTTCCCATGCATTGGTGCAATAATAATTTAATTAAAAATAATTTTTTGGACTGAGGGTGGATGGTGTTTGATTTTCGACTTTATAATAACAATGAGATGCCACTATACTTTGTGAGGAAACTATATTATGAGTTGATCCTCAAAGAAATCCCAAATTATTTTAATTTCCAAAATTTCTAGGGCCGAGGAAAAATATCTGCATAGGATCGACTAGGTACACAACGTGCATCTATTCAGTAGGGTAGATTCCCCACACAGAAGTCCCCTCATCTTGAGATTGTCCCTCAACCGGTGAAGGAGACAATAAAGATTGATACACTCCACGCACTTCATGGGATATCTGCAACCCTTGTTTGACATATGAGGGATATTTCTCAGCCAAATGCTCGTAGAGGTACAAAGTGTATTCCCTAAGGGAGTACATTCATGAAGCCACCTATTTTCTTGTCATGTGGTAGCATATGTTTGGGGCACAAGGAGGATGATACTTTCATGCATACTGATTTCGGTGCACCGGTTCTAGGGTTGAACTTGATGATGTCACTATGTCAGATATCCTTTTGAGTGAGACATTTAGATTACATTCATCGGCGTCACCTTCGCAGGTAAATTTTTTATGTTTTGTTATGTGTGTTACAAAAAGTTTGGAGTACCTGATTTTACTTAGATATGTTAAATTTTTGAAATAATTGTATTTGAACATGTACATGTATTGATATTATAGCACGTGAGAGGCGCATCTTCATCCCGACCACACATGGCGAGGACCTTGCATACAAATACATTCACAGAGGTAATTTAGAATGGTAATTATGTAAAATTTTCACATACATGTGTGTGTGTGTGTGTGTGTGTGTGTGTGTGTGTGTGTGTTAGTTTAGAAGTCAAATATATATATATGTGCTTAATTTGTCCATCTAACTCACATGATATACATGTTTGATAAAGATTTTGACTTCACTAGACACCCCACCATCTTTGTGACAAGTAGATAAACGTGTTGCCACTGCGATTTTATCTATGCAGCAAATCACTTAGCTATTCAAACAACTTGTAAATTTTGTTAAATTTCTCTTATAATTCATATTATGTTCAATTACATGTTAGTAATGTCTTTCATTGTAGAATTATTAAATTATGTTAATAATGTCCTTCATTATGCATATGCAGGAGTTACCTACAACAGATAGCAGCCTTGTTCATTTGATTCGCAGGCGTGGAGGGGTAAAAATAATAGTTATATATTGATAAAATTAGTTAAAATATTGTCATTATGTAGATACATGTACTTATCTCTATTTTCACTAATTTTGATGTTAGATTTTCTGATCTTATATGTATGTAGGGAACTTCAACCCCCTTCATTTTGACTTCGAGGGCACACAATCCTCCATTTCGTCATCTTCGTACCCCCGTTTGTACTATAGGATCTCCCGATGACTCATCTGATCGTGAGATGCAAATTAGGTGTGATCAAAAACTTGTGGTAATTTTGTGTATTTATGGTAATAATTTCATTCTAGCATGGTCTTAAATACATGTTAAAAACATATACAAATTAAGTTTTGACAACAAAACATTGTTTACATTTACAGGCTCATCTACAGGTGAGTATTCAATAGAAGAGGACTTGAAGTATGGGCTTTGGTGATCCAAATTCATCTCATGCATCTCCATCTTCGTCTAAGGGAGGTCCTTCTTTGAGAAAGGCCAAGAGAGGGATATATTTTGATGAGTAGGAAATATAAATGTCTTACACATGACATTGTTTTTGTATGCCTATGTGCATGGCATTGTATGTAGGCCTATATGGCATTTGAACTTGACGGTATGTGACCTATTTGGGCATTTTTGTATTTATTATTCACATTAAAATACTATTTGGAACTTGATAATTTTTGTATGAGACCTTATGTTTCTGAGATTATTTTCACATGAATCTAATATGATGTGCACTTGACAATATTTAAGACATTATGGATTTTTTTTTTCATTTATTGGTGATGTACATGTACTATCATTTTCAATGTATAATATGCATCAAACTTTGGAAATCAATATTTATATAATGTATGTATATAAAGAATTACCTAATCTGAGTAATTATTCATTTAATCTATCAATGTGTATATTTGTATTTACCTTACTTGCGCTTCTTCTTGCTCATGGTCTCTTTGTACTAGTTCCTATCTTATCATGCACTTACTACATTCTTCTATGATTTGTACTCTTCTCCCATGTTAAAACACACAATAGTCATCACAATTTGATGCCTTTCATCTGTTGATTTTTTGAGAATGTCTCTCCATATACATTACTCCAATGCTTGAGAATGTCTCTAGATGCAATGACATTCTGATTCAGACACTCAATGATTATTGATTGTTTAATACTTTCCAATTCATGTTATTACCTTTAAATCTGTAGGAATTTCAAGTTATTTGGAAATCACATCACACCCTTCACTAGGCTTGATGACTACCCTTATACTTTTTATGGAACTTTTGAAAGCATCCATGGGTTTACCATAACATAGACTATCAATGAATGGAAGGTCACTAAGCCATAGGTGAGTTGACTCCCATCCATAACTAAACAAGAAATATTTACTAGGTGATTGATAACTCCCGTGTGTTCTGAGACATACCCCTATAAAATTCATTCTTAATCCAATCTAGTCATTCATTAATCTTAAGCGACTACACCCGGACAGGGTACCCTGAAATCACGGGGTGCTTAGGGAACCAAAAATAATGCTCCACTAGCATTCACCAGTCCACCCCAATTTGTTGTAGAAGTTGTATTGGTCCCACGAACTTCCATTTGCAAACTACAGCCTTTGGTAGACCTACACTAACTCAGACTGCACTATTTAGCACATCTACAAATAATAGAACATCAAGAGAACTAGATGGAGATAGAGAAAACCATGAGATTAGTTTGAATAGGTCCCCAACATGGAAATTTTGGATCTGACAAGAGATCTCTAGGTGCTAGGGGGTCTGAGAAATCACCTGTCAAAGATATGGCGTGATCGGGCCTCAGGGGTCTTAAGGGACTACGCCTAGAAATGTAGCCTGAAAGCATGGGGGACAATATGGAAAAAAAATAATCCTCTAATAGCATTCACCAGGCCACCCCGACGTGTTGACATATTTGGTTTGGTCCCACGAGCTTTTATTTGGAAACTACACCCTCTGGCAGCCCTGAACTGACTCAGACTGCACTATTTCTTGTGTTTGCAAACAATAGCACAGCGAGAGAAAATGATGGAGACGGAGAAATCTACAAGATTGTTTCATAGAGGGCCCTAACATGGAGCTGTTAGATCTGACAAGACATCTCTAGGTGCCATGGAGTCTGAGAAATCACATGTCGAAGATATGGCGTGTTTCGGCCTCAACGCTCTTAAGGGACTACGCCCAGAAAGGGTAGCCCCGAAAGCACGGGGAATGTAGGGAACCAAAAAAAATGCTCCACTAGAATTCACTACACCCATTTGCATGTGTTATCCTAGATGGTTCAGTCCTACACACTACCATTTGCAAACTACAACATCTAACAACCTTACATTGACTCAGACTGCACTATTTTGCATGTTTCCAAACAATAGGACAGCAAGAGAACTGAATGGAGAAGAAAATTTTTTGAGAGGATTTCATACTAGTCACCAACATGGAGATTTGGATCCAATGAGACATCTCTAGGTGCCATGGAGTCTGAGAAAATCACCTGTCGAAGAAATAAGATGTTTTGGTCTTAGGGCTTTTAAGAGACTATGCTCAAACGAGGTAGCTTGAAAGCACAAAAGCATAGGGAACCAAAAAAATCCTCTAGTAGTATTCACTAAGCCATATGGATGTGTTAGCCGAGACGGTTCAGTCCCACAAGCTACCGTTTGCAAACTACAACATTTAGCAGCCTTATACTGACTCAGACTGCACTATTTCTTGTGTTTGTAAACAATAGCACAATGAGAGAACTAGATAGAGATAGAGAAAATCATGAGATTATTTTGTAGAGGGCCCTGACATGGAGTTGTCAGATCTGATGAGACATCTCTAGGTGCCACGGAGTCCAAGAAATCACCTATCGAAAATATGGCATGTTTTGGGCCTCAGGGCTCTTAAGTGACTACACCCGAATGAGGTAGCCCCAAAGCACAAGGAGCGTAGGGAACCAAAAATAAGCCTTCACTAGTGTTCACATGTCCACCTTGATGTGTCGGCATATTTTTTTTGGTCCCATGAGCTTCCGTTTGTAAACTAGACCCTATGAAAACCCTACACTGACTCAAACTGCACTATTTCATGCGTTTACAGACACTAGGACAGTGAGAGAACAGATGGAGATAGAGAGAAATATAAGATTATTTCATATTAGGCCTTGATTTAGAGCTGTCAGATCTGATGAGACATCTCTAGGTGCCACAGAGTGTAATAAATCACCCGTCGAAGATATGACATGTTTGGGCCTTATGGCTCTTAGCGACTACGCCCAGACGGGGTAGCCTGAAAGCATAGGGATTGTAGGGACCCAAAATGAGGCCATTTAGACATGTTGGCCTAGAAAGTTTCATCCCATGAGATTTTTTTTTGCAAACAATACCCTCTGGTAGCCGTACATTGACTCAAACTACACTATTTCATGCATTTATAAACAATAGGACAACGAGAGAACCAAATGGAGATGGAAAAAACCATGAGAGGATTTCATAGTGAGCACTAACGTGGAGCTTTCAGGTGTAACGAGACATCTCTAGGTGCCACGGAGTCTAAGAAATCACTCGTCAAGGATATGGCATGTTTTGGGCCTTAGGGCTCTTAAGCGACTACGCCTATACGGGGTAGCCCAAAAGCATGAGTAGTGTAGGGAACCAAAAGAATCCTCCACTACTATTCACCTAGACACCCTAACATGTTGGCATAGTTGGTTCAGTTCCATAATCTTCTGTTTGTAAACTACACCCCCTCTGACAGCCCTACACTGACTAAAACTGCACTATTTCACGCATTTACAAACAATAAGACAGTGAGAGAACCGGATGGGGATGGAAAAAATCATGAATGGATTTCATAGTGGGCCCTGACATGGAGTTTTCAGATTTGATGAGACATCTCTAGATGTCATGGAGTCTGAGAAATCACCCGTTGAAGATATGGTGTGCTTGGGCCTCAGGGTTCCGAAGCGACTATGCCCGAATGGGGTAGCTCAAAAGCACGGGGAGTGTAGGGAACCAAAATGAGACCTCCACTAGCAGTCACCTGGCCACTCCGACATGTTGGAGTAGTTAGTTTCTATCCCACAAGCTTCCGTTTGCAAAATACACCCTCTGACACCCCTATACTGACTCAAACTACACTATTTCGCATGTTTGCAAACAATAGGACAACGAGAAAACTGGATGGAGACGTTAAAAACTATGAAAGGATTTTGTAGTGGGCCCTGACATGGAGCTTTCAGATCTAACAAGACATATCTAGGTCACACGGATTCTGAGAAATCACCCATCGAAGAAGATGGCATGTTTGGGCCTCAGGGCTCTTAAATAGCTACGCCCGGATGGGGTAGCCCAAAAGAACGTGGAGCATAGGGAACAAAAACAAAGGCTACACTAGCAATCACCTAGCCACGCATTTGTAAAAAATAGGAAAATAAGAGAACCAGATGGGGACGAAAAAAACGTGAATCGCTTTCGTAGTGGGCCCCGACGTGGATATTTCAGATCTGATGAGACATCTCTAGATGCCACGGAGTCCGAGAAATCACCCATTGAAGAAATGACATGCTTGGGCCTCAAGGATTTGAACCGACTACCACCCCAGATGGGGTATCTCGAAAGCACAGGGATCATAGGGAACATAAACTAAACCTCCACTAGCAGTCACCTGGCCACCCCCACATGTTGGTGTAGTTTATTCAGTCCCATAAGCTTCTGTTTGCAAAATACACCCTCGGGTAGCCCTACACTAACTCAAATTGCACTATTTCGCATGTTTACAAATAATAGGATAGCGAGAGAACTAGATGGAGATGGAAACAACTATGAGACACTTTCATAGTGGGCCCCGACATGGAGCTGTCAAATTTTACAGGACATCTCTAGGTGCCACGGAGTCTGAGAAATCACATGTCAAAGATATGGCGTGTTTTGGGCCTCAGGGCTCTTAAGCGACTATGCCTAGACAGGCTATCCTGAAAGCACGGGGAGCATAGGGAACCAAAATGAAATCCTTTACTAGAATTCTCTTGGCCACCCTAGAGTGTTGGCATAGTTGGTTTAGTCCCACGTGCTTCTGTTTGCAAACTACACCCTTTTGCAACCCTACACTAACTTAAACTTCACTAGTTTGCAAGTTTGTAAAACCAATAGGACAGTGAGAGAACCGGATGGAAATGGAAAAAAACCGCAAGATCCTTTTATAGTGGGACCCCAACATAGAGATTTCAGATCTGATGAGACATCTCTGGGTACCACGGAGTCTAAGAAATCACTCGTCGAAGATATGGCATGTTTTGGCCTCATGGCTCTTAAGCGACTATGCCTGGACGGGGTAGCTCAAAAAGCACGGGTAGTATAGGGAACCAAAAAAATCCTCCACTAGGGTTCACCTGGCCACCCCAGCATGTTGGCATAGTTGGTTTGGTCCCACGAGATTCTGTTTGTAAACTACACCCTCTGGCAGCCCTACACTGACTCAAACTGCACTATTTCACATGTTTGCAAGTAATAGGATAGTGAGAGAACTAGATGGAGATGAAAAAACCATGATAGGCTTTCGTAGTGGGCACCAATGTGGAGTTTTTGAATCTAACGAGATGTATCTAGGTGCCACGGAGTCTGGGAAATCACCCATCAAAGATATGGCATGTTTGGGCCTTAGGGCTCTTAAGCAAATATGCCTGGAGGGCATACCCCGAAAGCACAGGGAACATATGGAACCAAAATGAATGCTCCACTAGTATTCACTAGGCTATTTAGATATGTTTTCCTAGATGGTTCTGTCCCACATGCCACCATTTGCAAACTATAACATCTAGTATCCTTACACTGACTCAGACTGCACTATATCTCATGTTTACAAATAATAGGATATCGAGCGAACCGAATGGAGACGGAAAAAACCATGAGAGAATTTTGTAGTGGGCCTCAACATGAAGCTGTCAGATTTAATGAGACATCTCTAGGTGCCACGGAGTTCAAGAAATCACCCATCGAAGATAGGGCATGTTTTGGTCTCAGGGCTCTTAAGAGACTACACCCAGAATGAGGTAGCCCTGAAAGCATGGGGAGTCATAGGGAACCAAAAAATAATCCTCCATTAGTGTTCACTATGTCACCATTTGGATGTGTTGGTGTCCAGAAGGTTCGGTCCCACTATGCTTTCGGTTTTCAAACTACACCCTCTAGGTAGCCCTACACTGACTCAAACTGCATTATTTCGCGCGTTTGCAAACAATAGGACAATGAGAGAGCCAAATGGAGATAGAAAAAATTGCAAGAGGCTTTCGTAGTGGTTCCTCGATTGTAGAGATGTCAGATCTAACGAGACATCTCTAGGTTCCACGGAGTCCAAGAAATCACTTGTCGAAGATATGACATGTGATTGGGCCTTAGGGATCTTAAGCGACTATGACCCGGACGGGGTAGCCTGAAAGCATGAGGGAGCATAGGGAACCAAAACGAATTCTTCCACTAGCGTTCACCTAGGCCACCCCAACATGTTGGCATAGACGTTGTTCAGTTCCCATGAGCTTCCGTTTGCAAACTACACCCTCTAGACAAGCCCTACACTGACTCAAACTGCACTATTTCACAGCGTTTGCAAACAATAGGATAATGAGAGAACCAGGATGGAGATGAAAAAAAACCGCGAGACGATTTTGTAGTGGGCCCCGACATGTTGAGCTTTTGGATCTGACAAGACATCTCGAGGTACCATGGAGTCTGAGAAATCACTTGTCGAAATATATGGCATGTTTGGGCCTCAGGGCTCTTAAGCGACTATGCGCCGGAACAAGGTAGCCTGAAAGCACGGGGAGTGTAGGGAACCAAAAAAAATCCTCCACTAGTCATTCAATTAGCCACCCTGAACATTTTGGCATAGTTGGTTCGGTCCCACGAGCTTCCATTTGCAAAACTACACCCTCTGGCAGGCCCTACACTAACTCAAACTACACTATTTCATGCGCATTTGCAAACAATAGCACAACGGAGAGAATCAGATGGAGATGGAGAAAACCACGAGATGGATTTCGTAGAGGGATTCAACATGGAGCTCTCAAATCTGATGAGACATCTCTAAGTTCCATGGAGTCCAAGAAATCACCTGTTAAAGATATGGCATGTTTGGGCCTTAGGGCTCTTAAGTGGCTACGCTCAATTATCAATACTTCATTGCAGTTTTTCTTACCAGTATGGTGCTTTTGGAACTACCTGGTTTGTATTTGTGAAGTTGAAGTAGTTGGGATTAATAAAATTAATCAACTTGGCATTTTTTCCTTAAGATTATCCATGAGTCTATCGACAACATCACATAGATCTTCCATTCCAGTTAAGTTGTGATCCTTCCATGCTTCCCATTTTTCCTTTTCTTCTGCTCGTATCTTCTCTTTAAGTTCTTCCAGATGTTTTTGAGTAATCGAATTGAATCTTTATGACTTTCAGGAGGCATTTCTTCTTGAATCATAGTGACATCTTCACCTAACTATTTTTCTTCACGATGTTCATTGTCATCTAAAGGTTCAAGACTGAACTATTTATATGGCCTTCGGCTTCTTTTTGGTCACAAACAATCTTTTGTAATGTCCAAAAAAATTCAAGTCTCTTCATTCTCTCTTTGATTGAAGATATTCATTCTTTCAAATATGAACATTTGGCAAACATTGATGGTATCCCCAAAAAAAATAAGTTCATAGTCTACATAGTTACATCCTATCGCAAAATCATTAAATAGTGGTGGTTCCCTACGCTCCTCGTGTTTTCTGGCTACCTTGTTTGGGCGTAGTCACTTACAAACCCTGAGGCCCAATCATGACATATCTTCGATGGGTGATTTAATCAGACTCCGTGGCACCTAAAGATATGTCTCGTCGGATCCAAAATCTCCATGTCAGAAGCCCTCTACAAAATCCTCTCGCGATTTTCTCCGTCTCCATCCGATTCTCTCACTGTGCTATTGTTGTACAAACGCGTGAAATAGTGCAGTCTAAGTCAGTGTAAGCGCTGCTAGAGGCTGTAGTTTGCACATGGAAGCTTATGGGACCAAAAAAACTACGCAAACACATTTTGAGGTGGCTTGGTAAATGCTATTGGAGCATTCGTTTTGGCTCCCTACGCTCCTCGTGCTTTCGGGCTACCTCGTTCAAGCGTAGTCGCTTAAGAGCCCTGAGGCCCAATCACGCCATATCTTTGACGAGTGATTTATCAAACTTTGTGGCACCTAGAGATGTCTCCTAAGATTCTAAAACCTCCATGTCAAATCCCTCTATGAAATTCCTCTCACGGTTTTTCTCCGTCTCCATTCAGTTCTCTCGTTGTGCTATTGTTTGCAAATGCGCGAAATAGTGCAGTCCGAGTCAATCTAGGGCTACTAGAGGCTGTAGTTTGTAAATGGAAGTCTCGTGGGAAATGAAACAACTATGCCAACATGTCAAGGTGGCCTGGTGAATGCTAGTGGAGCATTCTTTTTGGCTCCCTACACTCCCTGTGCTTTTGAACTACCTCATTCGGGTGTAGTCGCTTAAGAGCCCTGAGGCCCAATCACGCCATATCTTCGACGGGTGATTTCTCGGACTCCATGTGACACCTAGAGATGTCTCGTTAGATTCTAAAAGATCCAAGGTGGAGGACCTCTTCAAAATCCTACTCATGGTTTTCTCTGTACCTCCATTTGGTTCTCTCGTTGTGCTATTGTTTGCAAATACGTGTGAAATATTGTAGTTTGAGTCAGTGTAGGGTTGCTAGAGGCTGTAGTTTGTCAATGAGAAGCTCGTGGGAACTGAACCAACTATGCCAATTACATTGGGGTGGCCTGGTGAATGCATAGTGGAGGATTTATTTTGGTTCCCTATGCTCCCTGTGCTTTCGGGATACCCCGTCTGGGCATAGTCCCTTAAGGGCCCTGAAGCCCAATCACACCATATCTTCGATGAGTGATTTCTCAGACTCCGTGGCACTTAGAGACATCTCGTCAGATTTTATAGCTCCATGGTGGGGACCTCTATCAAAATCCTCTCGTGGTTTTCTCTTTTATCTATCTGGTTCTCTTGTCTGTGATATCATTTGCAAACGCGAGAAATAGTGCAGTCTGAGTCTGTGTAAGGCTGCTCAGAGGCTGTAGTTCGCAAATAATAATGTCGTGGGACTAAAAAAACTATGCCATACACATCTAGGGTGGCCTAGTCAATGCTAATGGAGCATTATGTTTTGGCTCCCTATGCTCCCCGTGCTTTCGGGCTAACCTCGTCTCGGGCGTAGTCGCTTAAGCGCCCTAGGGCCCAATCATGCCATATCTTCGACGGGTGATTTCTCGGACTCCGTGGTACCTAGAGGACATCTCCTCATATCTGAGAGCTCCAAATTGGGGTCCTTCTACGAAAATTATTTCACAATTTTCTCCATCTCCATCCGGTTCTCTCATTATGCTATTGTTTGAAAACATAAGAAATAGTGCAGTCTGAGTCAGTGTAAGGCTGTTGGATGTTGTAGTTTGCAAATCTTAGCATGTGGGACTCAGCAATCTAGGCCAACACATCCAAATGGCCTGTGAACACTAGTGGAGCATTCGTTTTCATTCCCTATGCTCCCCGTGCTTTCGAACCACCCCGTCTGAGCATAGTCCCTTAAGAGCCCTGAGGCCAAAACACGCCATATCTTCGACAAGTGATTTCTTAGACTCTGTGGCACCTAGATATGTCTCATTAGATCCAATAGCTCCTTGTTAGGTCCCACTATGAAATCCTCTCGTGGTTTTTTCTATCTACATCTAGTTCTCTCACTGTCTTATTGTTTGCAAATGCACGAAATAGTGTAGTTTGAGTCAGTGTAAGGCTTTCAGAGGGTGTAGTTTTCAAATGGAAGCTCATGGGACCAAAATAACTACACCAACATGTAGGGGTGGCTAGGGGAATGCTATTGGAGGCTTCATTTTGGTTCCCTACACTCCCCATGCTTTCAAGCTACCCCGTCTGGGCGTAGTCGCTTAAGAGCCATGAGGCCCAAACATTCCATATCTTTGACGGGTAATTTCTCAAACTCTATGGCACCTAGAGATGTATCATTAGATCTGATAGGTCCATGTCGAGGCCCATAATGAAAGCCTCTCACTATTTTTTCCATCTACATTTGGTTATCCCACTGTCCTATTGTTTACAAACGCGTAAAATAGTGTAGTTTGAGTCAGTGTACGGCTACCAGAGGGTGTAGTTTGCAAACAAAAGCTCATGGGATCAAACCAAATATTCCAACACATCAAGGTGGCCAAGTGAACACTAGTGAAGGCTTCATTTTGGTTCCTTATGCTCCCCGTGCTTGTGGGCTACCCCATCCAGGCATAGTTTCTTAAGAGCTTTGAGGCCCAAACACGCCATATCTTCGACGGGTGATTTCTCAGACTCCATGGCTCCTAGAGATGTCTTGTCAGATCAAAAATTTCCATGTTGGGGCCCTTTATGAAACCCTCTTGTAGTTTTCTCTATCTCCATTTTCTTCTCTCGATGTGCTATTGTTTGAAAACATGAGAAATAGTGTAGTCTGATCAATGTAAGGCTACTAGATGTTGTAGTTTGCAAATGGTAGCATGTGGGACCAAATCTTCTTGAAAAAAACATCCAAATGGATTGGTTAATGCTACTAGAGGATTTTGTTTGGTTCCCTACGCTCCTCGTGCTTTCAGGCTACCTCGTTTGGGCGTAGTCTCTTAAGAGCCCTAAGACCAAAACGCCTTATATATTCGATAGGTGAGTTCTCAAACTATGTGGCACCTAGATATGTATCGTCAGATCTAAGAGCTCCATGTCGGGGCCCACTACAAAAGAATCTCATGGTGTTTTCCATCTCCATTTAGTTTTTTCGCGGTCCTATTGTTTGCAAACACCTGAAATAGTGTAGTTTGAGTCAGTATACGGCTACTAGACGCTATAGTTTTGCAAACGGAAGCTCGTGGGATCGAACCATCTAGGACAACATATCCAAATGGCCTAGTGAATGCTACTAGAGCATTAATTTTGGGTGCCTATGCTCCTTTTGGTTTCGTACTACCCCGTCTGGGTGTAGTCGCTTCAGAGCCCTGAGGCCCAATCACGCCATATCTTTGACGGGTGATTTCTCAGACTCTAGGGCCCACTATGAAATCCTCTTGCGATTTTTTCTATCTCCATTCAAACTGATTCAATGTAAGGTTGTCCATTTCCAATCACCTAAATAATATATGTGGTGGAATGATAATTTTAATAAGATATTTTTATAATATAGCTGGTGAAATGAGAATTTCTATTTTTTGTTCCTTTCGAATATTTAATTTTTCTTAGCTTCACTAATTTTTGAGAATAATAAATTCTCTACTAATAGTGCCAACCACGTGAAGGTGGAAGTGTTTTATTGCACCACTAACCTACATAATTATTTTAGTAAGCAATTAAATAGAATTTTAACTCATACAAAATTTAAACAAAATCATTTAAGTAAATATTCAAATTAAATTCATGAAGAAAATACTTTTGCAAATTCAATCCAATGAACCATAATAATCAACTTATTCTTGACACTAGCAAGAATTGCTTCATGATCTGATTCACAAACCTTCCACAAATTTTTGTTTGATGGCCGACCTTGATATTTCATCAATTTAATATTTGTTACAATGACCAAATATGAATAGTGACGTATCTTCCGATTTACTTCATAGTCTTAAAGCAACCAAATGTTTAATTTTTTGATAGGATATCATCGAAGCCAAGTTTTAGTGACTACCACTAATCTAGTGGGATACTCAAGGTCTTCACCATCAAATACTATGAAAGTAAATTTTTTTCCCCCTCTACACAATGAGAAAAGAAGTAGTTTGTTCCCTTTTCGTTAAATTTCATTCCAATAACTACAAAAATGTGCCCATGTACCAAAAAGTAAAAAATTTTAGTCAATTTATAAATACATTAAGAGTTTACTAATGTATAAATCTAAAACATGGCATGTACATATATGTATGTACCTTGTTGCACTAAATTAGAGACTTGGTCAAAGTTAGGTGATGTTGTCATTTGATCTGAAGACCTTGCAAGTTGTAATGCTCATGGAACTTGATGTGTGTCAAGTGGAATTAGAGGTCTACAAGTCCATTCATCCACCCACTATTATGACTGACATTCATTCCATGAAAAATCAATGCATGATATACAAAAACATGTCGTGCACCAGGTATAAATAGTCCAAGCATTTGCATCTGAACTACGGAATGAGTGCATATGAATTGATCTTGCAACTGTCATACAATCTTCAAAGTTTGTCAGATGTTGTTACTCTATCAACAAAAAATATTTATGAACCGTTGATCTCTCTTGAGATTCATGGCCCATATTATTGACACACCAATCAACAATGCTTTTTGTATTTGTAAATTTAGCACCATCCTTGAACTTTAACTCTTCTCTTGCAAGTTCTCTTTTCACACATGCTCTTGCACCATCATGCTCTCCTTTTCCATGCCCTACCTCTGTAAAACTCCAGATATGTTGTACATTTGTTTCTTTGTACATCCTTCTTAGCCAATAAAACATCTGTGCATTTTTGAATTGTGATGTGCAATTGTCTGACCAAATGTAATGTTGATCAAAACTAATGTTCCTCTCATTCAATTTCACATAAAACACCTGGAAACACCCTTATACATATTTTGTAGAATGTGTTCGATCATCACTGATGTAGAAATGTACTATATTAATATTTTTCGATCTTGTTGAGTGCTTTCAGGGGAGTGCATGAATGTTATATGCCTGAAAATAGAAACTTGCATTGAGTTATAATATTGAGACTGAACGTCGATTTATGGCTGCAATGTGTAATTTTCTGCAAATTCAACTACTAAAACAATAGTACCAAGTGGGAATGTGTCTTTTCTTAACTTGAATTGTTCATCCAATCATCGAGCTCTATGTGTGTGCCTTGCATACTCATAAAAACTTTCCTCTCTGAATTTGACCATATATCCTGATATAGGTAATTGTTTTGTAACAAGCTCACACCTCTAAGATTATTTTCCATCTTTTAATTGATATGCCACCGATTTATATTTTGTGAAATCAACCAATTATTTTCCTATTGAATATGTACTCTCCTCATGGATACAAATTTTCACATTTGCCAAGCCACCACATACATTGCACGTTCCATCCAAACATGCTTTGTTATAAAAATTTGTCTTTTTGATTTTTCACAAAATATTGTTGGAATAAATTCCCTTAAATATTTTTGTGGGAAATTTATTCCACACTCCTGAAACATGATTTCAGTATGCAAAACATGAGGTATTTGACAAAAAAACATTATAATGCATTGAAAATTCAACATGATGCCTACAACAACAAGTGGTACATGAGTGATTGACTTTCACATAAAAGGGTTTGCTCATTTTAAAGAATATTTGGCCAATGTTAATTTGTGGATTTTCATTTTTAAACTTAGATAAAAAATTTGTTTGAGTCATATCTAAAATTTTTTTTGCACATAATTCATGATTATAGGAACCTATTCTTCTTTTTATTGTATCTCTTCTATTCGGTGACACCCTTGTGTTCTTATTCCAAAATTTTGCAATTAATTCTTTTAGAATATCATATGTATTCTTGTCTTTTCATGTAAGTCTAGTAGAAAAATCCCAATAGTCAGTGTTATTGACTAACTCAAGATGTTTACGTCTCTCTATTACTTTCATTAATGTTTTTCTATTTAGCTTCAAAGCACTTCTTGCTTTTCTAATCAAGCATTTATTAACTACTTTATCACTTACTATACAATTAGCTAGTGCACGTCGTGTAGCATTACTATCTTTGGTGCATCTTTTACCAACTACAGTTTGGTATGTGTTACCCTGTAAAATTGACAAGGGTAATTTTGTAGGTAACCATACTGATTTTTTTTTTGGTTCCCCGCCGATGTCCCTTAGCATTCAGAGTGGGTAGATCAAGAATTTTGCGCTTGTTACCTGTCCAAGTTAATGTACCAAACTAAACACAAAAGCCTTGAAAAACTCAAATAAAATCGATACCTGATAGACAAGATCCAGAAATGTAGATGGAGAAGAAAGCCGATGCAGACAAGACGGGCGCACACAAGCAATCCTGTAAAGTAGATCCAAGAAACCTGTGAGACACAGATGCTTGACAGAAAAAGACCACATTAAAAGATATTTGGGTGGACTACCTGAAAAGTGGGTCCGGGAAGCGATAAGCTCCCTCGGTGGATGTCAGTCCACGTTTTCAATTAAGGAAAGAAGCATACATGATAAAAGATGTACGTAAAGAACTAGATTTTCTGATCAAAGGTAATAAACAGAATCTAAAAAGAAGACAAAAAGTAGCAGGAAACATGAAATACTTAAAATAATGATGCTGGATTACTGCTACCTGAGTTCTTCTACCTGTCTGTAGGCTGATCTGCATCAATAAGGAAAATCGGCGTCGACTGGTTCAAATCGGCGTCGACTGATGTAGGTTGGCGTCGACTTGGGAAAATTTGCAGGAAGATTGAGAAACAGACAGTGGAGACTAGATCATCGATCTTCGCTGGATCTGCAAGTGTCGTAAGGATACTGCCAAGGCTCCACCTGTGCTGGATGCAAGAACAGAGTCACCAAGAGATCGATGAAGACTCATGATGTTGATGTGGCAGGAGCAGAGTAATGGTACTCCTCTCAGGGATTGGTTTGGACAGGATTCACTCTCACTTGATAGATGATGCTCAGACTTGATGCTCAAAAATCTCTCGTTCTCCTTGTCTAATTCACTGTCTATCTCACCGTCTGACTGTCTAACCAGAACTGAGTTCTGGGCCTCTATTTGTAATCGGCGCCGAACGAGATGAAATCGGTGCCGTTCCAAAAAATTGGCATCGACCGAGTACCGGTCGGCACCGATCAGGGAACAGACTCCCAAAATGGCCAAAAGGAGCGATTTCTAGAATGATGAGAGTGATCCTGTCACCTCAAATACGGGAAATATCCCACTGCTCGGTTTGGGAGGAGGAGAAATAGGGGGGATATATGGATAGAATAGATATGGGGTAGATAAGTGGTTATAATACATGTAAAAAGGTGTAATTGAGTAGTTAATATTTAATTACTCATGGGTAAAACATAATGGGGTGAATTAAACCTAGGATAGGTGTTTAAATCACAAATTGAATAATACCCCAAGGGGGCCATGGTGATATGAACGTGCCCCAGGTTACCCGAGAAGATAAACGAATGTGAGGGACACCAAATTGGGTAACCAATTTTTGGTGTCTACATTTTGCCCCTTTTTGTCGAGTAACTTGCGATAAGCAAAGTTGCAAGACAAAAACAAGGAGAGTAGAAGAAAGGAGGAAAAAGTGATGATGTGATCCCCCTCAAACTAGGGATGGGATGGGTGATAGAACAAACGATCCCAAGTTTGAAAAAGGTAGATGAAAACACAGGATGCCCCAGCTAGATGTTTGGAGTAGATCTGATCATTAATGATGCACAAGAATAATCATTAAGGCAGTAACCTAAGGAACTCACATTGGTAGGGAAATCTAGACGGTCTCCGTAGGAGACGACGTTAGTACCTACAGACCCGTGAGTGTAAGGAGGGCTGCAAAATAGTTAGCACCTAAAGAGAGATACATTGGTAGGGACAACCGAACGGTCTGCGAAGCAGATGACGTGAGTGCCTACAGACCCGTGAACTCTAAGCTGCCAAAAATGTGAGTACCCCATGTATAGGGGACAAGCTTGAAATGGATGATAATATCGAAAGTATGTGCCAAAAGGCAACATTCAGGCACAATAATGACCAGATAAATAAGCCAAACATCAACACTATGGCAAGAAGATTTTAGGAGATGCCAAAAAGCTACAATGTAACCGATTGGCAACAATAGGTGTAAATCGGCAGTGATCCAGACTAATCGGTGCCGACCATAAAAATTGGCGTCGACCAAACAAATCTGCGCTGACCATACCAAGCGCATATAAATATGTGGACGGAAAACGTGAATGATTTATTTAGACCGTGACGATTGATTCAGAGAGAGTCAAAAATTGGATTTGAGCACCATGGAAGCTTCTGGGAGTAGTCAGAAATGGAAGAGGACATGACCAGGGGTAAGTGAACCTAGCCGAACTTTCTTGTATAATTTTATTGTAAAATAACATACTAGGTTCTCAATTTTTAGAGAAAAAAAAGGCATAAATGGGGAGTAAGTGTTTTTGACACTCGTCCTCCCAGTCGGCGTCGATTTAGTAAATCGACGCCGATTATATTAGATCGTCGCCGATTACTTTAAATCGATGTCAACTAGGTTCGATCGATGCCGATTTTACCATTATCCTGATAAGATGATAGAATATATGTTTTTGATGTTCTGATTTGGATAAATGGGAAGCTAACATTGTTCTTAATGTCGTGGATGCAGGCACGAGAGGTGTTACACATGCGGGATGCTATCCCCGAGCTTCTGGAGACCATTCTCCCTGATGTGACTGATGCAGATTGGCACCACCTAGAGTTTACCAGGCTCGGGGGCTTTCGGTATTACCGACGAGTACCGCGAGACGTAGAGCTGATGCAAGCACTAGTACGGTGATGGGATAGCCGGACTTGCACGTTTTGGTTTAGGATGGGTGAGATGACTATCACCCACGAGGATATATATAGGATCCTGAGGCTACCGATCACCGGGGACCCTATTGAGATCACTCCATGAGAGCAGCAGCAGAGGGCCCTAGGATGGTTATATGGGGACATAGGGTGGATGAGTCAGAGATAGTGTCTGGGGTAGTGAGGATAGCCTCACAGTACAGACAGGATGATGCCAGGAGCAGACGTATAGTATTGATTCAGATGGCAATCTCCTACTTTGCTCTACCAGATTCAGGAGGTGGGAGATTCCCATTATTACTGCTAGATTGTGTTTGTGATATCCTGTAGTTTAGACAGGTGTTCGCATTTGCTGACACCCTGATAGCTCAGATATATTATGAGCTATGGATGTATACCACTGGCAGGAGGATAGGGATTGATGTTAGTTTTGTGCTCCATTGCTGGGCATATGAGCACATAGCAGTGATCAGGCCATCTGGGCTTCCATGGATGCCAGCAGCAGTGGGGGCTATTGATTATGGATTTTAGTGATGGTGGGCCGACATGGCCCCGGGAGATACAGGTAGATCTGCATATTGGTATGCCGAGTGCTTCAGGATGCTGACACCAGAGTGGGTCATCTGGAGACCATATCAGGTATTTCTGACATGGGCTGGTCAGGATGCTCATCTAGTAGGGTTGAGATGGAGTAGGGTGCTTAGGGGCCGCATGCCTGATATGTGGGAGCAAGTCCTATTTATAGGGATATTGAGACAGTTCGGCCTGGTGTAGATAGTGCCAACCACCTACAGTCCATATAGATGAGATAGCAGAGAGACAGATTTGCCAATTTTGATCCCGGTAGATCTGTTGAGGGAGGCCCCATCTTCTGTAGAAAGTGATGATGATGCCGGAGTGGATGACGGCTATGTAGCATGGTATTCGACAGAGCTTCCATGACACTTGCCAGCGTCCATAGATGCCGATGAGGAGGATATAGCCACAGTGCTAGAGAGGCTGGAGGGAGAGCATTATACACTGACGTAGACACATCAGGTTGCCCTAGAGGAGATCAGAGCTCTGACAGAGGAGAGGGATGCCCTGATATTGGAGAGGGATACAGCTCAGCCAGGAGTGAGATACAACGATCCAGTAGAGGGATCGCTATCATCGACATAGGGAGGCCCTCAGGGCCAAATATGGTGATACAGGTACCACATCAGAGTCTAGGACATAGGGTACGACCATAGGAGGGTCACCACTAGCAACACCAGTAGCACCAGTAGTGACACTACGAGAACCTGGTACAGTGAGCCTGGGTACATATCAGTCTCTCCTTGCTGAGGTGAGATACTATGAGGACGCTCTAGCACAGCATGCCCCTGAGGTGGCTCGTTACGGTGTGAGGAGGAGATCTGCGACAGCCACAGCTAGTGGTGCATCAGAGGGAGGGAGCACCGGGAGAGGGTGAGGTGGAGGCAGGAACCCCAGTAGCAGGCACTTCGAGTTTGATAGGTGGCGGCCAGGAGAGACAGCCTGGTCCAGAGGAGGGTGGAGGAGATAGTGTCTTCCACCTGTCGGACTTTACGATTTAGAGATTGAGATATATTTTTGTATCAATGTATTGATGTAGCCTCGATTCGAAGGCATTTTTGATGTATGATATAGATGGCTTGATTGAAAGCCACCCATTCTTTGTACAGATACTCATGTATGTATATAGATATTCATCATTTTCTTTGTCAAATGATTGTACTTATGCTTTTAATTTTGATAGACATGGATAGATGTAATGTAATTGTGATGGATATAGACATATGCTGATAGATGATAAATAGGTGTGATCTGATATTCCTAGAATAGATAGACGTGATGTTGATGTGATGTGATTGATATTCATAGAATAGATAGACGTGATGTTGATTGATGTGATTGATATGATTTAATTTTGATGAGAAATAGATATAGGCAGATGTAGGGTAACTTGGATGAACATGTTTTTAGATGATAGATGGATAGATGTGATTGATAGATTTGATATATTTAAGATGTTTTAATTGAATTTTGATAAAAAATAGATAGATAGACTCACATGTGTTGATAATACATGCTATGATATATTTTCTTTTGGGAAAAATTTTATAAAAAAAAAAGGTAGATAAGATGAAATTAGATAGATAATATATTTTGACTAAATTAACATGTTAAATGTCAATTTAACTGATGAATAAGAAATGATAAATGGGAAATAAAGAAAACACACCTAGAAAAGAAAAAAAATGATAAGCTAGGCCCCTAACCGACCATAAATAGAGACTTTTGATAGGAAACTAAAAGACCATGCATACAAGGCCATATATGAGGTTAAAATAAACCTGACACTAGCTAGTCGCAAACCAGATCTAGAAGGTAAATGGAAGGAGAAGTAAGTATGTATCTTGTCAGAATGTACAAAGAACAGAATACACACTCATATTGGGAAAATAGGGTTCTTCATATGATCGAAAAAAGGTCTTATATCTCAGCTTCATGATGTTTGTTTTGACAGAAAAGCAAACTGATCAAGGCGGGAAGTTTGCTAGATGTGGAAAGACTGATCGATACGAGAAGTTTTTTATTGATGCTAAAAAGTGAAAAAACTGGCCGAAGATAAAGTCTATTACTGAAAAGGATAATCAATGCAAGAATCCTTGGGAATTCCATGAGAGAAACAGCTGTCCTTTAAGGGAACGGTCTGTAACTTGAATCTAATGATAGCCATCCTTCAAGCGTATGGTCTATATCTTTTGATTTGCTTAGTAATGCATGGATAGCTGTCCTTCAAGGGATCAGTCTATCTTTTAGGAATTTTGGATAGCATCTTCTTCTCTTTCTTTTGTTTGTTGTTGGGAGGACGCTGAGTTTAGACCAGATAGATCAAATAGATGGAAAGAAAGTGTATACAAACGCGTACTCATGCCCTAAGTAGATTTGATTAAGATAGACACTCAGGACAGATGAAGAAGTGATTAAGGTGTTCCTACCATGAGGAGGAACATATCCACAAGAAAAATTCCATGAGAAGAGCCACAATACTCATATTTTAAGGTAGAAAAATACATAACGTGGAGAACCACATAGTTCTAAATCACTACAAAAAGGTATGACTGGTTATAGATGGATGAAAGATCTGATTTGTGACTTAGAACATGTAAGATAGATTTTAACAGTAGAAGGGCCTTAGATGCAAGGCATTAATAGGTTCTATTTCAGGTACTCCATCCATGGAAGATAGATGGAAAGCCCCATATCCATATTTATGAGTAACCACGTATGGACCCATCTAGTTAGGAGAAAACTTGTCACGCTGACTTTGTTCTATTGTAGTGACATTTTGGTTTTCTTTAAGAACAAGATCACCAAATTTGAAGTCACAGTGCTGCAAGTGTTTGTTGTAAGCATGTTTAACATGCTCAAGATAGACTTGATGATGTTCAAGAGCATTGAGATGCCACTCATCTAATGACTCAAGCTGCGCTAGACACTCTTGACGATAATCCTCATCAGAGACAAATTATCTTAGAGAAACACGAAGATATGGGAGCTGGACTTCCAAAGGAAGAATAGCCTCAGACCCATAGATGAGAGAAAAGGGAGTAGCACTAGTAGGGGTACAAATACTAGTCCGATAAGCCCAGAGAGAAAAAGAGATATGTAAATTCCAATCCCTACCAGCTCGACTAGTTACCTTTGTGAGGATGTTACGTAAATTTTTATTGGAAGCCTCAGCCTGGCCGTTAGCTTGGGGATAGTATGGAGAAGAAAAACTGAGTTTGATATTGAAAGCGTCACAGAGATTTTGTAAATTGACATTTTTGAAATATTTACCATTGTCTGTGATGAGTTTGTGTGGAATACCAAAGCGATAAATGATGTGTTGATAAACAAAATCAACAATTGGTTTAGCTTTTTTTGAAGAAAGAGGAATAGCTTCCACCCACTTAGTAAAGTATTATGTGGCAGTAATGTTAGAATGATAACACTGTGAAGAGTGGGGATTGATAAGACTGATGAGATCAGGACCCCATTACGAAAAAGGCCACAAATCTGTCACAGGTTGAAAAGCTTGCCTAGGGATATGCATAAGATTGGAATGTTGTTGGCATTTGACACATTTCTTAGTGTATTCACAACAATCTCGATTAAGAGAAGGCCAATAATAGCCTAAGCGTAAGATGTGTTTAGCTACAGCCAAACCACTAAAATGTCCACCACAGATACCATCATGGACCTCGTGGATAGCCTTAGATGATTCAGGGGTTTTGAGGCACCAAAGCAAAATACCATCAAAACCACGTTTGTAGAGGATTCTACCTAGAATAGTATAGCGATTAGTGCGTAGGATAAAATATCTTCTACCATTGAAAGTAAGATCTGGAGGAAGCACTGAATGGGATAGATAATCAACAATGTGTTGATACCACTTGTCTTGTGTATTGGTTGTAACGGCATTGATTGAAGTCAGTTTCCTAAGATGATATGGTTGATCTAATCATTGCACATCCACATAAAGTTGCAAGTCCTCGGTAAAGGGCGGAATAAGTGAGGCTAACGAAGCCATCGTATCTGTGAATTGATTCGTAATGAGGGGAATAGCTTGGATAGTGAATTTATCGAAAGATTGGAGTTCAAAGAGAATGATATCATGATATTTTTTAAGGATATCATTCTTGCATTGATAGACACCCGTGACTTGATTAACGATGAGTTCAAATTCACCAAAGATGTCGATATGGCGAGCACCGAGATTAATGGTATTTTAAAGACCCAATACAAGAGCTTCATATTCAGCCATATTATTGGTGCACTCAAAGTTTAATTTGTGTGCAACTGGGATAGGTGTACCCTAGGGAGGAATCATCATGAAACCTGCACCCCCCCTTGTTGGCATTTGGATCCAAAAAAGAAGAGTTTTACTTTAAACGGAGATAGACCAAAATCAATTTGTTAGATATATTCATCAGGGAATTGAGCAAGGGGGACTTGAGTGTCTGGAAGAGGAGCATCAACTAATTGATCTGCAATGACCTGTCGACACTAAAATTTTCCTCCGTAATTTCTATTTCATTAATGTATGTAGGATGTTGTTAAGTATAATTAGTAGTAGTGTTTGATAGAAGATAACGGTGCCGTCAGTACGGTGCCGCCAATAATGTGGAGTACGGTAATAGTCAAAGTACAATAGGAATGTTGTAAAAAGTAAATATTTTTCGTAATTGGTCTGGTAATGTTAAAATGTCAAAGTTTGGGTAATTAGAGAAGTAGTGTCTACATGATTAGGAATTAGAAATATTATATTGGTAATAAGGACAAGGAGTGAGGTCATAAATATTTTGTTTATTTTATTTGTAAAAAGTCTAAAAATGTGGAACCCATGTAAAATGATAAGGTTTATCTTATCTTAAAAGATAAGCTTACATGTACAGATAAGAGTTAAGGTATGGAATATGATTCGTCAGAGTGGATTTCTTATCCTATCTTAGAAATAAGATGGATAATCCTGGAAGTTCTATAAATAGAGAGGCCACCCCCCTCATTTAGCATAGAAGGAAGTAGTGAGAAATATTGTAGGAAGTGTGCGAAGGAAGCCATTAGTTTAAAGGTGTGTTGAAGAAGCCATTAAGAGGTGTAATTGTAAAGTTTCTCCCATAGTCTTGGTGAAAGTCAAGTGAGGTCAAAAACACTTGAAGTACCTCATGGGTGAGATTGTAACAATTTCATGTTAATATTATAATTTACTTTGATATTTCAGATTTTTCATCATTCCGTCTTATCATAGTCGATGGTATTTTTGGTGTTATGTTGTTGTTTTGTTTCCAGATTACATCCACCGAACTAAAGGCTGTGCATTAGTAAATAATCATAGCACGAGGATTTCCCGGTGAAGAATTATCATAGTGCCAGATTGGTGATGACATTCTGGTTCCGTTGCAGGGACCATTCCTTGTTGGTGGATTTTCTAGAGAGATATTCCCACTTAGTCAAAAATCAATTAGAGGGTAACCTTGTTTTTACTGTGCATAGTAGTTACCATGGTAAAGTCATTTTTGCCATGAATAGTAGTTACCATAGTAAAGTCATTTTTGCTGGAATAGTATTTACCGCAGTAAAGTTACTTTTTACCGTAAATATTATTTACCACAGTAACTTCACTTTTTTACCGTGAATAGTGTTTACCACAGTAAAGTCAGTTTTTACCGCAGTAAGTCAAGTTTTACCATAGTTTACCGTGGTCATTTCTATTTTACTGTAGAAAGGTGTAAAGTCACTTTCTAGTATAGTGATTCCAATTATTTGTACACATAAGTCTTGTTGATTGTACTTGTGAGTTGGTATTTCATGGTGGTTACTTTTGAAAATGAGAAAGATTCCTGTTTTTTCAGCTCAATCTAATGAAGATGCTTCTTCTTTCATTCAAGAGTTTAAGCGATCTTGTATTTGTAATGGCCTTATAAGAAGGGAACAATGGACTGAATTTTTTCCTACCTTTTTGGATGGTTCAGCACTTAGGTGGTTTGAAACACTAGGTGATAATGTGAAAAATTCATGGGATTTATTAACTAAAATTTTTCTTGAAGAATTTGGTGAACAACCGAAATATGCAGATCTCATGATCGAGATCACAAAGCTATCCCAAGGAGAGAAGGAGAAGATAAGTGATTATCATGCTCATGTTCTAGAGCTAAGGAGGAAGCTCGATACCTAGATCCGGAAGGAAGGACTAGCGGATGGGTTGATGAATGGCGTGGATAATCTCCTCTGTAAGCACTTCATTCTTGGGATGAAGCCAGAGATTAGACAATGAGTGAAGTATGACCACCCAGCTACCATTGAACAAGTAAAGGAGATTGCAAGAAGGCAAGAAGAAATCATGGAAGAGGAGCCCAAAGAAATTGTTGCTAAAGTAGAGCCTACACCAGCACCTTTGGTCCATAATCCACAACCACTCCCGGTGAGCACAAATATTTCTCCTAGTACATCTACTGAGTATGAAGATCTAATCAAAAAGATGGGTCAGTTAACTATTAATCTTCTTCAAGGAAAAGAATTTAGTTCTCAGGGAGGAGACAGAGGTCCAAAAATAAATATTTCTGAAGTTGTATGTTATGGTTGTTATAAAAAGGGTCATTATAAGTATAATTGTCCAGATAGAGCTTCTACATCTGGTAAAGGAGATACTGATAAAGGAAAAGCACCTGTGAATTCTTTTGATGTAGTAGATAAGAGCAGAAATAATGAAGTAGATGTGTTTGTAACAAAAAGAAAGAAAGAAAAAGATAATCAAGATGGAAATGATCCTAAGAAGATGAAAGAAGAAACTAGTAAGAAACATAGAAGAAGAAAGTTGGGTGTGCAAGATTTTCTGATTTCATAGGGGCAAGGACCATACTCCATCTTGGAAGATCTATCCAAAAGGCCTGCAAATATTACATATGGTCAACTCTTGGCTATGTCTTCTGAGAAGAGGCGGGAGTTGCGAGGTGGACTCAATGCTCGAAGAAGGAAGGAGGTTGAGGTCCCTGTTTTAGAGGCAGAGGCAAATCCCTATGCTCCACAAGCTGAGGTATTATGTAATGGTATTTTAATTCATGATGTCTTAGTTGATGGAGGTACTGCAGTTAATGTAATGACTGAGTCTGTAATGAATATGTTGGGTTTAAAAATTTATCGCCCTTCAACACTTATGTTAAGGTCATTAAATAAAGGAAAAACTAAACCAGTATCTGTTATGGGTGTGGTATGTGTGGTAGACTTTCAGGTGATGAAAAATGGTACTGTTGCGTACCCAATGCTACTGGGAAGACCATGGCTAAGGAGAGTTCATGTAAGAAACTACTAGAATGAAGGTTTCATGACACTTGGATGTGGTAGAGAGAGGGTGAAGATAAATGTGATCCCTCAACATCATAAGGTAGAACCTGTGGATTCAAGTGATGAAACTGATGATTGGACATCCTCTGATTACTCTAGTACCAGTGAAGTGGACAATGAAGATGAAGAAAGCGAGGTGGATGTTTCAGTCATGGATATCCTTCCAGTCACACCAACTCATGACCCCATAAAATTATCTGAAGAAGAAGTTGATGATTGTCTCCAACAAATAAAGATTGGTGATGCTGTGATGGACAGTGAGAAGGAATCCTACCTCCTGCTCTTTCGATGGTACATACACCTATTCACTTTTGATTACAAGGAACTCCGTCAAGTAAGTTGGGTAGAACATTGTATTGAGCTGGTAGATGGTGCTAAGCCCATAAAGCAAATGCCATATAGAATGAATCCTAATTTTTCCAAGACTGTAAAAGAAGAAATAGATAAGTTGCTTGATGCAGGATTCATATTTGCTGTGGAGAATTTAGAATGGGTTTCTCCCATTTTGATCTCAATAAAAAAGAATGGGAAGCTACGCATTTGTGTTGATTACAGGAAGCTTAATAAGGAAACAAAGAAGGATCATTACCCTCTTCCATTTTCAGATCATATCTTGGACGAAGTAGTTGGCAGGAGTGCTATAGTTTTGCTGATGGATATAACGGCTACAACCAAGTTCGTATAGTAGAGAAAGATCAACTGAAGACCTCGTTCACCACTCCTTGGGGAATGTTTACTTATAGAGTTATGCCTTTTGGGTTGTGTAATGCTCCAGCAACATTCCAGCATTTGATGAATAGGGTGTTCGAACCCTACATTGGGACCTTCATCAGAGTATTTCTGGATTATTTTTGCATCTATGGGAGCAAGTTGGACCACCTGCACCAAATGGAGACAAAATTTCAAAGGTTCGATGAAGCACAAGCCTCACTAAACCCTACAAAGTGTGTCTTTGGATGTTCTAAAGGTGTTTTGTTAGGGCATGTTGTATCCAGAGATGGTATTGGTACTGATCCTGATAAAGTTTCAAAAATCAAAGATTTACCATTTCCTCTTAATAGAAGTAAGTTGAGATCATTTTTAGGCCATGTGGATTGTAACTATAGAAGGTTCATCAAGAATTTCTCAAAGATTGCACAGCCACTAACCCAGTTCTTGAAGAAGGATGTTACTTATGAACCAGGAAATAAGGTGCATGAAGCTTTTGGACAATTGAAGGAAGCCCTGGTGTCTTCACCTGTTTTGAAGAATCCAGATTGGAGCAAGCCATTCATTGTGTACACTGATGCCTCAGATGCAACACTAGGAAGTACTTTGAGCCAAAAGGATGAAAATGGGAATGAACATCCAATTTACTTTGGGAGCAGACAAATGAGTAGTGCTGAGGTAAATTATACTGTAACTGAAAAAGAGGCTCTGGCTATCATTTTTGCTGTAAAGAAGTTTAGAAATTACTTGCTAGGGAAAAAATTTCTAGTTGTAACAGATCATCAGGCTCTAAAATATATTGTAAATAAGCCTAACCCATCAGGGAGGATAGCAAGATGGATAATTTTGCTACAAGAGTTTGAATTTGATATTATAGATAGGCCAGGAAAGAAGCATGTCAATGCAGATGCACTCTCTCGAGCCTATGATGGTTTAGGATCATCTTGTGATGATGATGATTTCCCTGATGCAGCATTGTTATCCCTTGACACAATCCCTAGTGAATACATAGATATTTGGAATTATCTGAATGAATTCAAGTTTCCTGATGGTGCCAATGCAAAGACTAAGAGAAAGATTACTCAAGCCAGTCGTCCATATTCTATTCTGCATGGATTATTATTTCGAATAGGACCTGATGGATAGTATAAGAGGGCAGTTGGAAGTGATCAAGGGAAGGAACTGCTAGAAGAATTCCACAATGGTACATGTGGAGGTCACTTCTCTGGACAACTTACAGCAAGAAGGATCTTGGATGCAGGTTATCACTGGCCCACTCTTTTTAAAGATTGTTATAATTATTGTAAGACATGTGATATTTGTCAAACACATGGTAACAGTAAGACTTCATCAGCTCCATTATGTCCTATTCTTCCACTTGGTCCCTTTGAAAAGTGGGGAATAGACATTGTAGGTCCACTTCCAACTACATCATGCCAAAATAAGTATATTGTAGTTGCCACAGATTATTTAACCAAGTGGGTTGAAGCTAGGCCATTGAAAACAGCTTCCATGGATGAAGTGGCAAGGTTCATGTATGAACGTATTGTCACCAGATTTGGTTGCCCATTAGAAATTGTATCAGATCAAGGAAGCGATTTCATTAATGAGGTGGTAGAAGCCCTAGTCAATAAGTTTTCTATTAAGCACAGGAAGGCAACAACATACAAGCCAAGCACAAATGGACAGGTGGAATGAACAAATTTTGTGTTGTGTCAAATTCTAGCAAAAGATGCAGCCTTGTAGGTACATAAATGGGATAAAAGGATTCATGCAGCATTGTGGGCATATAGGGCAATATCAAAGTTAGCAATAGGATACTCCCCATTTCAGTTGGCCTATGGCATTGATCCAGTTCTTCCTATTGAGTTTGATATTCCCACTGTGAGAGTTATGAAAAATGAAAGGATGGATGAAAGTGATTCAGTAAAAGAAAGTTGGTACATCTTCATTTGCTGGAGGAAATGAGAGAAATAGCATAGGATACAAGCCATAAGAAGAAAATGAAGTAGAAGGAATACTTTGATCAAAAGATCCGGTGGTCTCCATTTCATGTGAATGACTTGGTTCTAGTATATGATTCCAGATAAAAAAAAAGAAGACAGAGAAAATTTCATCCAAAATGGATGGGGCCCTACAAAATAGTAGCTGTGCATGAAAATGGTACGTACCGACTGGAGGAATTGGATGGCACTCCCATTACGAAATGGGTCAACCACGACAAGTTGAAGATTTTCCAAGCACCAGAATAGTCTACTCCGAGGACGGAGTAGAAGCTAGGAAGGGGGAAGATGTCGACACTAAAATTTTCCTTCGTAATTTCTATTTCATTAATGTATGTAGGATGTTGTTAAGTATAATTAGTAGTAGCATATGATAGAAGATAACGCCGCCATCAGTACGGTGCCGCCAATAATGTGGAGTACGGTAACAGTCAAAGTACAATAGGAATGTTGTAAAAAGTAAATATTTGTCGTAAGTGGTCCAGTAATGTTAAAATGTCAAAGTTTGGGTAATTAGAGAAGTAGGGTCTACATGATTAGGAATTAGAAATATTATATTGGTAATAAGGACAAGGAGTGAGGTCATAAATATTTTGTGTATTTTATTTGTAAAAAGTCTAAATATGTGGAACCCATGTAAAATGATAAGGTTTATCTTATCTTTAAAGATAAGCTTACATGTACAGATAAGAGTTAAGGTATGGAATATGATTCGTCATAGTGGATTTCTTATCCTATTTTAGAGATAAGATGGATAAGCCTGGAAGTTCTATAAATAGAGAGGCCACCCCCCTCATTTAGCATAGAAGGAAGTAGTGAGAAATATTGTAGGAAGTGTGTGAAGGAAGCCATAAGTTTAAAGGTGTGTTGAAGAAGCCATTAAGAGGTGTAATTGTAAAGTTTCTCCCATAGTCTTGGTGAAAGTCAAGTGAAGTCAATAACACTTGAAGTACCTCATGGGTGAGATTGGAACAATTTCATGCTAATATTATAATTTACTTTGATATTTCAGATTTGTCATCATTCCTTCTTATCATAGTCGATGGTATTTTTGGTGTTATGTTGTTGTTTTGTTTCCAGATTACAACCACCAAACTAAAGGCTGTGCATTAGTAAATAATCATAGCACGAGGAGTTCCTGGTGAATAAATATCATAGTGCCGGATTGGTGATGATATACCTGACCCTTGATAGATTTTTACGAGATAAATTTGAGATCAAATTCTGTCATAAGCATGAGCCAATGAGTGATACGATCATTGTGATAAGGCTTTGCATGCATTGTCTTAAGTGGATTGACCCTTGTGACAATGTAAGTTTTATGATTGAGGACGTAGTGATGAAGCTTAGAAGTTGCAGAGAAGAGAGCACACCATAGCTTTTCAGCTTTGGAATAGTGTGTTTCATACTCATAGAGAGTACGACTAATGTAATAGACGGCTTGTTCTTTACCACAAGTGTCCCGATGCGAGATCATGGCTCCTAGAGCATGTTCAATCACAAAGATATAACGATAGAATGACTCCCCCTTGCGTGGAGGTGTAAGCATAGGTGGATAAAGAAGATAAACTTTGAGATCATCAAAGGCTTTTTGGTAACGCTCATCCCATTCAAAATGAACATTCTTATGAAGGAGGTGATGGAAAGGTTGACAATCGTATGACAGTTGCGAGATAAAACAATACACTGATTGAAGGCGTGCTTGAAGACTACGGAGTTTCTTTAAGTTAGAAGGGGGAGGCATCTCAAGGATAGATTTTATTTTTTGGGGGTCTAATTATATACCCCTAATAGAAATGATAAAGCCTAAGAGTTTACCAGTGAGAACCCCAAACACACACTTAGATGGATTTAGGTGAAGACAAAAGTGAATAATCCTTTCAAAGAGAGGTGCAAGAATGAAAAGATGATCCTGACGATGTTTGGATTTACTGAGGATATCGTCAACTTAATCTTCCACAGTTTTGTGTAAGAGATCGTGGAAGATGTAGATCATTTCTCACTGATAGGTTGCTCCTGCATTCTTAAGACCGAAAGGCATGACACGATAACAAAAAGTGCCCCAAGGCGTTATGAAGGAAGTCTTATGTTGGTCCTCTGGTGTGATGATAATTTGATTATACCTGTAGAAACCATCCATAAGAGAAAGCATCTTGTGACCCGCAGTTAAATCCACTAGTTGGTCGATATTAGGTAGAGGAAAATCATCTTTTGGACAAGAAAGATTAAGATCCTAGAAGTCGGTACAAATTCAATTTTTCCCAGTAGCTTTGGTTACTGGTACTATGTTTGAAACCCATTGTGGATAATCGATGGGTTGGATAAAGTTAGCAGAAAGTAAACGTTGTAACTCTTCTTTAACAAGAAGGTCTACTCGAGGGTGAATTTTACGTAATTTTTGTTTAACTTGTTTGATGTCAGGAAGAGTAATGATATTGTGAACCATAATATTGGGATTGAGTCCTAGCATATCCTCATATGACCAAGAAAAGGCTTGACAATGGTTGGAAAGAAAAGTGGTGAAGTCTCCTAACTCCTATGGATTAAGCGATTTTCCGACCTTAATGATGCGAGGGTCTTTAGAAGTCCCTATATTAAGATCGACAGTGGCTTCGTTGAGAAGCGTAAACATGTCAGAAGGGATGGTTTTAGGAAGATAGGAATCCTCTGCTCCCAGATAGGTGAGGACATAGTCATCATCCGGATAGTGGATAGTGTTAATAGTGGGAGAATCGTCTCCAACTATTTCAGGGAAGATTAATGGTATGGAAGTGGATTTGTCATTAGTTTTGTAGGTCAGTGGTCCTAAGGAAATGGTATTGACTAAAAAATAAAGTTAGATAGAATGGAGATGGCGTCATCCTCATCAAATGATGTTTCTGACCTGACGGGAGAAGATGGTTCCTCAATGAAAAGAGGCTCATCGAGAATGGTGATGCTGGCCTTTAAGAGGGGTTTAAATCCTAAACCAAATTTTTGATGTGGTTTAAGAGTTGGAATGGATGCGAGGTCATGCACACATTGTTCATATTTTCCCAGGCCAAATCCCTTCCACGCGCATCAATATAAATAAGTTTTTGCAAACGTGGGATTCTTTAGACAATCAAACCCTGCTGATTAAGGTTTGGCCATAAGGGGAGAATATGGGCGATAGTGAGGTATATCAAGACCACCATAAATGAAGTTAGTTTTTTGATTAGGCAAACCAATGGTGACGATGCGACCAAGACCTGGCTGATATTCTGATTGTTTTTCTGGTCTACCATACTCATTAGGCTTGAGATGGGCATTAAAAGAAAGGAGAGGAAGCTCTCCTAGTGACAAATGCTGCAATGTCTCTTCTAGATTTTTTAAATCTGGTAGTTTAGCTACAGGTATGGAAGAGGATGAGGCCTCGTCAGGAGAACAAGAATTCTCCTTTAGAGGGACAGACCCTGTGGTCATGTCGCATTGTGCAGAAGGAAAAGGATCTCCTGGATGAGTATAGATTTTGCCCTCATATTGATATTTTAAGCATCAATGGAGGGTTGATGGGACACAATGCATTGCACGAATCCAAGAGCGTCTGAGGATCATATTGTAGTGTAATTTCCCTTCAATAATGTAAAAAAATTCGTGGAGCAACTTATTACCTACTCGAATAGGCAGGACCACCGTTTCTAAAGTAACCGCTAGCTGATCGTTAAATGATCGAAGAGAGAAAGGTAGGGGTGACACTACATTCTTTGGTAACTTAAGTTTCTCAAATGTGTACGAGGAGATGACGTTGAGTGCAGCACCACTGTCAATCATATTGTGTTTTAGCGTAGTGTTGTTGATTTGAACTGTGATAAAGAGGGGAGCCTCAAAATCCTCAGAAGAAAGGGAAGGAATTTCCGAATCTTCAAAAGAAATGGTGGTTGATGGTCTATTAATTCCAACAACCATCTCAAAAGGTTGGGGCTCATCTGAATTCACAGCGATGCAACACAGATTATCAATTAGAGCCTGGCGATGTTACAGAGAAGATTGAATGAGGTCAAAAAGAGACATTTTGACCGGAGCATGGGTGAGTTGTTTCATAACACTCTCCTTAACTGACACGGGAATTTTAGCCCAAGGTGAAGCACGAATAGACACTCGAGGTCTCGAGGCTGATGAGGAAGAAAGAGATCCTTCTGGGGCTGTAGAAATGACAACTTGTGGTTGAGATGTTGTTGATGATGATGGATTATCATATTGTCAGGTTCTAGTGGCGATATGAATTGTGTCAATTTGAGAAGGTAGAAGATCATCCATAGTGGAATTAATAGAACTAGAGGTCTAAATGGACTGTTGAGGCTCAGATGAAGTTGGGACAATAGTAGATACTTGTACCTCCTCCTCTTCCAAAAGAAGATCACTTTCTTCCAAGAGGTTGTTAATGATAGATTGGAGAGCTTTACATCCCTCAGTGCCATGACCCAGAGTGCGATGGTAAGCACAAATCAAATCAGAGTTGAACCAGGAAGGTTTTACTCCTTTAGGATTATAGGTTTTGATCGGGGGAAGGGATATGGATGAAGCTTGGATAATTTGACAAAGAATTTCAGTATAGAATCCGGTAGACAAAGATGAGGACAGAGATGACGAAGGTGCCTCTTTTACCTCAACAGATTTTCGAGGTAAAAGAACCTGCATGTCTAGTTTAACAGTATTTTTAGGGATCGTCTTACTTTTCCGAACATCGAGAGGAGTAGACTTGGGAACTTGAGATGGAAGTGAGTGATACTGGATTGATTTTGGTGGTGGAGGAGCTCCTAGGATAGATTTGGAAGAGGATGAAGTTGTAACAAGTGTTGTGGTTTTCAATAAAGAAGGATGCTTGATCAAAACAGATGATGATTTAGATAATGCTAACTTAGATTAGGGAGAAGCTCCCAAAGTATGTCTGATCGGAGGAACAACATGTGCCCTATCCTTTGGGGATGAAAATGATGATCCTGATAAAAGAGATGACACCTTTCTAAAAGGCAAATCCACTTTATGAGGTGCTGGTGAAGAAGGTGTTGTAGAAGAAGACACCTTCTCGGTGGATAAATCCAATCTTTTAGGAGGTGTAGAGAGGTATTTTTTAGGGAAAGCACTAAGATTTTTGATGGTTCAAAATATGGGTTTCCCTTTGTCAAGGATAGTGACAACTTCAACCGCATAAGGTGACTGTAACCTTTTTGGGGGAAGAAAATGGGGAGATACGGATGATGTATCCTTAGATCTTAGTTGTCTCGATTTAAGTTCAGGAACTGAGCGTGTAGGTTTCAGTGCTACTTCTTTAGATTTTCCCTTAATATGAAAATTAGCATCGGTGATGGAAGAAGTGAATGATGAATAAGTAGTTCCTTGCGAGGGAACTACTTCTAGTATAGTAATTATGGGTGAGACTACTGTAGGAAAGGAAATGGGAAGAGTAAAAATCGAAGACGCTTCCATCAAAGTTGGTACAACTATATGTACGTTCACCAATTGCATAGTCACAGTAAAAATGGGAGAAACAGAACTAGATGTATCCGTGGTGGAAATTTGAAGGGATGTAATTGCATCAAGCATTGAAAGAATGTATGACAATCAGACAGATGAGGATGATACTGTCTCAGGTATGGACGGAAGAACAGACAAAGAAGTAGAGAGAGGTGAATTTGTATCTAATAATGTAGGAATATTCGAAGACGGGCTATCTAAAGATGGTGGAATCCTAGCGATTAGCGAAGCGGAAGAAGGTTCTAATTCAGTTGTTGTGTTCGCAGATGGCTTAGGTTTAGAAGAAGATTCCTCAGTAGAGATGAAGTTGATAGTATGAGTGCTTGGTTTTTGAGATTCTGAAGCATCATGGTTTGGGGAATGATTGGTAAAAGGCTATTTAAAAACATCAAGTGCTTGATTTGGGGGAGCATTTGGGTTATCCAAAATGAGCTTGCCTTTATCAATGAATTTCTGGATAAGATTTTTGAAGGTTTGACATCGTTCAATGTCATGACCTTTGGTTCTATGATAATGACAGAATTCATTTTCCCTATACCAGAATGGATGTTCTTGGCTTTCTTCAATATTCCTAATGAGGGGAAGTTCGATCATGTGAACTTCCAACATTTTCTCCAGGATAGAAGCATATGATTCCCCCAACGAAGTGAAAGATCGAGATGACAAGGATCATTTTCAAGAAGATGAGGAGTCTCTCGGTGGTGTTTGATTAGAAGTGTTATCAAATCGTGGTGTTTTTAATACAATAGCATTAGTGGATCCCCGATTCTTGTATTTAGAAGTGGAAGGGTTTGATTTTGTAAACCGAGAAAAATTTGGTTTAGTTTTAGAATGAAGTTTTAACTTCCCTTGTTCAATGGCGTGAGATTCAAGTTTGCATGCCATCATAAAGGCTTCTTCGAATGTGTGAAAGGTCTGGATCCTTAAGGTAGAGCAAATATGATTAGCACAGGATCGATTAAATAACTCGATCTGTTGATATTGAGGAAGGGAGAAAGACAATTAGTTTATTATCCCTCTCCAACGAGCAACAAAGTCTACAATAGACTCATCATCGAATTGATGAATGTTATAAAGATCTGTAATCGAGATCTTATGTGCGATATTTATTGAAAATTTTTCAACAAACATCTGGGCCAATTGAGAGAAAGAAAACAAGGAATGTTGGGGAATGTTATTATACCAGTTTAAAGCAAGTCCTGTGAGAGACATAGGGAAAGTATGGAGTATAAGCTCCTGATCCTGTACTATAAGGTAGCAAGCGTGTTTGAATGCTCACAGATGCTGTTGAGGGTCCTCACGACTATGAAATTTTGAAAATTTAGGAAGTTCCCATTGGGGAGGATAAGGCTTAAAATCCACTGATGAGATGAATTGGTTCGTTGCATACTTCTTCAAAAGAGTTATGAGGGATGAGCTCCTTTGGTGGAGGCTTCTAAGTCTGCAATTTTCTTGAAAATAATTTGGACCACGTCAGATTGAGGAGGAGGCATGGTGGCATGTCCTATATAAGAAGCAAATGGTGGATGTTGTTGAGGCGTCACCAGGGGATTCATCTATTGATTGACAGGATGATAAGAGGAGTAACCAGGTGTTCTGGGTGATGCCTGGTGTGGTATTTTTTTTGAAGGAGCCTATGTATAGACAGGCTGTGAGATGATGAGTGGTTGAGAAAAAGAAGGTTGGATGACAGACAGAGCCTGCGATTGGTGAACTCCTATGCTTGTTGACTGAATTGGAATGGATTGAGGAACATGGGTGTCGATTTGATTGGACATGGTGGGGAATAAGGTTATGAAAGAGGATTTTTACTACTGGATTAGTTATTAAGGGTGCTGACACTAGAGGATGGGTGAAGGTCACTGTTGCTAGAACATTGGAAGAAAAACCAACTGGAGGACGAGAAACAGGAACCAACTGAATCATCAGAGGAAGTTGACTCATAAATAGGTACTGACCCTGAGACGCAATGGACATCATATACGAATTAAGATTAATATGTGGGTGTGCAAACGTGCCCATTATAGCCAGAGAAGAGGACTTTTCAAAAGTAGGTTGTGGAATAGTCGAGGTAACTGCGGCATTAGGAATGGGAAAGACTATTTGAGAACTAGTCGACATGGTCAGTGGAAGAGAAAAAGGAGGCACATGTGCGCCACCCTCCTCCATGGTTTGAGGTAAAAAGAAAGATGCTAACTGTTCTACAAAATCCTGGGATGGTTCACGAGGGTAATCATAAAATTGCTGGATTGGTGGTCCCTGATCAGATATACGAATAGACTTGTGTACTAGGTAGTCTATAAGGGCTACCGGATTGTGATCAAGGAGTGCCTAAAATTTAGGATCCCCGTAAGGAACATACTCCATATCAGAAGTGGATGATATTTTTGAAGGACTAGGGGTAGTTGGATGTGATGGGGTTGCTTTGGCCTGATAAAAAGGATTATATGACTAGGATGGGGAACCAACTAACAGTGGTCCCGAGGAAGACTCGGGGGGTGCCGAAACATCCACACTAGTGGTGATCTTGGAGGAAGAAGGGGCTAGTTGAGCCATTCTTCTAGATTGTAATCGACTGATGACCGTCATAAACAAACTGAAATATAGTGATAAAAAAGAAGATTGACCTAAATAATGCACAGACAATTCAAGCAGCGTAGGTGATTATCTCTTTTAAGTGTTCTTATGCTCTTAAGAAAGAAAATATTAGGGAAGGCTTTTTAGAACAAGAACTACTCAAATATCCAAACTAAGGATGGTTTGGGGAATGTTTGGTGAGGAGTCCCAAAGGGACTTCAGTAAAATAATGGTACGTGGCCTGATATAGGGGCCTACCCCCCGCACTTCACACACCGTTGCGATAAGGGAGTCAAGTGATTTGCCAATATATACCAGAACTTCCATGAATTTATAGCGCGGCCCGAGTACCGTGTAGGCTCTTCCTCTTGGATATCACTTCCAAGTAGGTGAGGCTAAGGGAGGAATTCTCATTTAAATGCTTTATACCTAGTGATTTTGGCTTTGTGTGCAAGGGTGAAAAATGAAAATCAAATAGTGTCACTACCGATTTTGATAAATTTTCCAACCTAATTAAAACTAGATGAAAACACACAAAAGAAATGATGAAGAAAGAGTTCCTTTTAAGCACTAAAAATGAAGTGTTTGATTTCGATGAAGACAAGTCAAACAGATTCTTTCCCAAATGTGATTAAATTCTTTTTAAGCACCAAAATCGAAATGTTCGAATGTGATAGAAAGAAAAAAAACAAAGTCTTTTTTTTTTAGTTCCTAAGAAGGAGAAAACACCGTAAAAGAGAAATACCTATATATTTAGCTCTCCAAGGTGTGTGGACTTCAAAAAGCGCGTTGTTGAGCCCTTCCCCTCAAACAATCTCTGTGAACAAGGAAAGTGCTCCACAAGAAAGGTTAAGCAAACATACAAACCAATCCAAAAAGATATATCCAAATAATAGCAAAATGAAAATTTATATTTAGGGAACTAGAAAAACTTCAAGGAAATAACAATTTTGCATAAAGAGATACATCAAATATGCAATCTTGAAATCAAATGAAAGATTTACTAATTTTTAGAAATAGAAATTGGAATTGAGATTTGCAAAAAAAGAAAGGATATAAATTTGCAAATTCAGAAATGAAAACAACAAGACTGAAACAATGGAAGAAAATTCTTAAGAACAACTAATAAAAATCAGTGAAGAAGAAAATGAACAAAGCTCAAAACTAGAAAAGAGATGAACTTACTAATAAGGAACTTTGGTTGGGTCCCACTGGGCATGCTAGAATGTAGATCAAAAATTTCGTGCTTGTTACCTGTCCAAGTTAATGTACCAAACTAAACACAAAAGCATTGAAAAACTCAAATAAAATCGATACCTGATAGATAAGATCTGGAAATGTAGATGGAGAAGAATGCCGATGTAGAAAAGACGGGCGCATACAAGCAATCCTACGAAGCAGTTCCAAGAAACCTGCGAGACACAGATGCTTGACAAAAGAAGACCACGTTAAAAGATATTTGGGTGGACTTCCCGAAAAGAGAGTCCGAGAAGCAATAAGCTCCCTCGGCAGATGTCAGTCCACATCTTCAATTAAGGAAAGAAGCATACATGATAAAATATGTACGTAAAGAACTAGATTTTCTGATCAAAGGTAATAAATAGAATCTAAATAGTAGACAGAAAGTAGAAGGAAATAGGAAATAATAAAAACAATGATGCTGGATTACTGTTACCTGATTTCTTTTACCTATCTGCAGGCTGATCGGTGTCAATTAGGAAAATCAGCATCGGCTGGTTTGAATCAGCATCGACTGATGCAGGTCAGCGTTGACTGATATAAATCAGTTTCGACTTGGGAAAATTTTCAGGAAGATTGAGAAACAGACAGTGGAGACTAGATCATCGATCTTCGCTGGATCTGCAAGTTTCGTAATGATACTTCCAATGCTCCACCTGTGTTGGATGTAAGAACAAAGTCACCAAGAGGTTGATGAAGACTCATGATGTTGATGTGGTAGGAGCAGAGTAACGGTACTCCTCTCAGGGATTGGTTTGGATAGGATTTACCCTCACTTGATACATGATGCTCATACTAGATGCTCAAAAATCTCTCATTCTCCTTTTCTAATTCACTGTCTATCTCACCATCTGACTGTCTAACTAGAACTGAGTTCTTGGCCTCTATTTGTAATCGGCACTAAACGAGATGAAATCAGTGTCGTTCTGAAAAATCGGCGTCAACCGTGTACCGGTCAACACCGATCAGGGAACAGACTCCCGAAATGGCCAAAAGGAACGATTTCTGGAATGGTGAGAGTGATCCTATCACCTCAAATATGGAAAATATCCTACTGCTTAGTTTGGGAGTAGGAGAAATAGGGGGGATATATGGATAGAATAGATATGGGGTAGATAAGTGGTTATAATACATGTAAAAAGGTGTAATTGAGTAGTTAATATTTAATTACTCATGGGTAAAACATAATGGGGTGAATTAAACCTAGGATAAGTGTTTAAATCACAAATTGAATAACACCCCAAGGGGGCAATGGTGATATGAATGTGCCCCAGGTTTCCCAAGAAGATAAACGAATCTGAGCGACACCAAATTGGGTAACCAATTTTTTAGTGTCTACAATTTTCATGATTGAAAAACATGTGAAAAGCTTTTTTCTCTGCACTTGTCAGCGCTCTTGTTATCCCCGTGTCACTTTACGTCACATTTGTGGACCCCACATCGTTTCTTCCATTCTATATATTCCTGGTAAGTGGTCCTTGCTTGTCTTGTGGTATTTTTCTGTTGGTTTTCTATGTTGTTTTCAGAGGTAGTGGTTGTTATAAAAAATAAACAAATGAACCTAAGAGACCCCCCCCAAATCAGTTCCACCCTCCTCCCAGATCTGCTTGGCTTGGAGGGCTTTGTCTCAAAAATGATCCAAGATCCTCTTTGCTCTATTCCCCCTCACTGTCTGGATCTATGCTAAAGAGCCCAAAAACCACAAAAATTCAATCAGGAGAAAGAAAATCTAACAACTATCACAAATCCAATGTCGCACGGTTTTCCTTTGGCGTAAATGCCATCACTGTTGCATAAGACACATAGTCACGTCAAAAGGGCGCACTGTTCCTTGCCTGTAGCACGCATCCTCCCTGCGCCCTATAAAACTCCGAAAATCCTATGCTGGGAGCAAGCGCAATCCCGCTTACAACAGACATCTGAATGTCATGCAAGATTTTTATGCGCCATGCCCCAAAAGCCCCTTGGCACACTTTAACTCGATGATGCATCCTTTAATGTTGCACTCTTTGGCGCAAAAAAACTATTTGCAACACGTTCCATATCTGTGCCATTGGCGCACCCTACCACATTGCAACACAAGAATTATTTGTTGCCCAGTTTAAACCTTATACAATGGCACAGGTGTAAATCCTTATACATCAACACTGAATGTTATGTGTAGTATTCCTGTGCCTTATGCCCTTTGGCACTATTTTCTTCCTTGCAACACTCTCCATTAGTGCACCTTGCTTTTCTGATCCTACAGCCTACAGTATACTTGCACCCTATGCGACCAGAGGCTTCTAAAAATTGCTAACTCTTCTTTCTACAAAGATTTTATGGATAATCTAACGGCTAACATGGCTCTTATGTATTGGATTTCTCTCCTTCTTCTTGCAGATTAGCAACTAAACTCAGATTCACACATGTCTTCATCAAGTAAGAGGCCGACCAAGTCAAAGGAAAAGGCCAAACTCACAGAGGAAGAAATGAAATATAAATATCAAAGGGTCATGATGTCCTAAGTCCCATGCAGAATGTGACTTAGACATCAGGGATGCTGAACTTGGCCACATTGACATGGAAGATTTTTAGGCCAGAACTAGAAGGGTCACAGGAATTCCTTGGATGGAAAAATTGGTCGGTACTGGTCTACACTTCACTGGAGGAATTCCCGTCAGCACGGTGAATAACGAATTCATGATGGTGGTGGCTCATTAATATAATAAGGACATGAGGTGTGTTAAGAACGAAAAGGGCAAGGTTATAATCAACCTCACTGCCCAACATTTTGAAATTATGTTGGGTATTCCCCATCACTGGCACTTTATGGTAGTAAGCCAAGAAGACTACATAAAGGCATGGGACGAAAATGAGGAAAAATGCATGTAGTTGATGAAAAAATTATATCTAAAGAATAATAAGGTAATAACTAGGTTTCCCCAGGTTATTCATCGCAGCGAATTCTCAGAAGAGCTGAGCGACACCATAACCTTCTTGAGTAGGGTATTTGGGATTCCTGACACCCATTACTTCCACAAGTGGATGCTCAGGTATCTGGAGACAATGAACAAAAACGTGCCTGATCAACATTTTGAGTGGGCAGAGATCATCAGCAGCACCATCTCTGAGCAGCTCCAACAACTGTCAACAATGGGGAGGTTCTACATGAACTTCTATGTGGTCTATGTTGCTTCCTCTGAGAGAGATTATCCAGCACTGAGCCAATGTGGGGTATGGCCCTAGGTGAAAATATATGAATATTATCCAGAGTTGAAACTAGAGAATAACATCCCACAGTTTAGCAAGATCAATGATGCCTTCTTCTACGGCATCATCTGCCTGTTGAGGCCCAATATAACTCACGATTAGATGCCAAGAGCATAGTAACTACAACAGAGAAGTGGGGGGCATTATTTATGTAATTCCCCACTTTTACTTATCTTAGAGCCACCAACTTCTTGGGGGAGCCCACCCAGTTATTAAGATATGCAGGCCCTAAGCTAGTCCTGTTGGATCTATCCAGACAACTCATCACGTATCACAAGAAGTGCTTGAAAAGGAAGAAGGGCAGAACTCCATTCCTCCTCACAGTGGGAAATTACACCTACACTTCTTACACCAAGGCCCGAGAAATATTTTTAGAACTGGAGCTTCTTAACTTAAAGCATAATTTCCCGGTAAGGCCAACCTTTGATCCACACAACTGTCTCCCTAGGGAAAAGATTGATCCAATCCACATCCCATTGATCGAGGATATTTACATCGACCTATATCATGAGGTCGAGCTCAGGAGAAAGGATCACTCCCACCTGGCCCTAGCAAAAATTATTCAATATGGCATTGCCATTGTCCCGAAAGGTTTCTAAATGACCGATCAAGAAGTTGATCATGTCTATCTAGATACGGACAGGGACAGATGGCCATTTTTTGAAATAGACAGAACAAGGGAACCTCAAACTATTGAGGAAAGGGTTAAGGGAACTTTTCAGCACACAGAACATTGGTTCAGGTATAACGGTCTCATCTACCTTAGGGTAGAATTCACCACGTCTCCCTTAGGTAATTCACCTGCTAGGCTAAAGCACTTACCCAAGGGAAAGGGGAAAGACAAAGAAGTGGAATCAAGTGGTACTCAAGAGCAAGCTCCCGAGAGTCCTCCTTCTACTGCCTAGGAACAGGTCGTACGCCCTGTCTCTCTAGAGAAAGAAACGGCCATAAGTGTTCCAACAGGCACATCCACTCAGGATGTTGCCACTACTGTAACTACTGAGGTTCCCTTCATCCCTTATTCCACTCTGCCTTCCCCTCCTCATGTCACTCATGTAACCACTCCTTTGGTTATATCTTCTCCCTCGTCTTCTACTGTTCCCCTTTCCTCTTCCTCCATATTTTCTTCCCTCGCTGAGCTGTCCCCCACTATTTCTTCCCTCATCTCTCAGCTCCCTTCTGCCCCCACAATTTCCTCTCCTATAGTTACTCCTACCCCTGTGAGCATTGGAGTTTCAGCTTCTTTATCAATGCCACCATCAAGCATCTCAACCCATTTCCCCGAGTACACTTTAGTTTCTCCTTCCTCTTCCTTTTTTCCCTCTTCTCCCGCTGGTCCCACTCCTTTAATTCCAACATGGATCTCCAAAAACTTGAGCCAACACAAGAGGAAAGTCCCCATTGCACCTATGGAATTCTCCGTCATTCCAACAAAGGGAGCTAAGAAGAAAAAGCCAATAACACGCTTCTCTCAGAGTGCGTCAGGTGAAAGAGTAATAGAGATCGTGTATCCCAATCCCACAAAGGAAAAAAATGATCTGTCTCCTACAGATTATACAGTGATGTAGGTCACAATGGGAACGTCCTCTGAGAGCCTTCAAGGAGAGGCCCTATCTGCAGTGGATGCCCTTTGCAAGAAGCTTTAGGAAGTAAAGGAAGAGAAGAGGATACTAAAAGAGAAAAATAAACATCTTCTCTAAGCCCTGCATAAAATGGGCAATGCACCTCCTACAACTACCGTAGAAACTCCTGAGGCCCTTAGTCAAGAAAAGATAAATGAATACGCCAAGATTGGCGAACAAGGCATGGCAGTATCCACCTAGAGAGAATAGATCCTCAAATATAGTGAGGAAGTAATCGTGAAGTTCACTGAGCTATATCAGAATATTGGTCAAGCTAAATAGGAACTCCAAGCGATTGCAGGACCTATCTCCAAAGAGTTGGACCATGCTAGGTTACAACATGAAAATTTCCAAAGGATTCTCGACTTCTCAATCAATGATTTGGTAAATTTCGCAATCTTTGATCACCGGTGGACACCCAACAAGGTCCTTGTTGCTTTGGATTATCGGGTTGATCAAATGGAGTTCATCTTAGAGAAGATTGAAAAAGTTGAGGAAGCCCTAGATGCAATGCATAAAATGGAGAAAATTGTCCTAAGGATGTCTCCAGGATTTCTCACTCAATCATACGCCTTGAGGAAGGCAGATGAAACCATTCGGCTCTTCAAAGATATAGTCTCGCAAGGGTTAGGGCCAGAAGCTACTTTTGACGCAGAATCGATCAACAACCTTCTAGCCTCTCATGATTTTGTGGGATACTTGATGGAGGAAGGTAATGAATATTTCAAGCTCCCAGAAAAACTCAGAGATGAGAGGGAGACTTGTGAAGTCATCAGCGATCACACCAAGGGTCCTGCTCAGGATCAGCTTTAGCCAATGATCAACAAATTCATGGAGTACCAGGCCCAATTCCACATTGTTTCTCCTAAGCAGAAGCAGGATACTCCTTTCCAGCCATGGGACGATGACGAATATCCTTCCTCCTCTTGGCTTTCTTCTCATTTTTGTAAAATATTTAAAAGTATGTTGACACAAATGATGACATCATCCATGTTGTACTATGGGATGTTGTTATCCACCAAGTTGCCCCAAAGTCAATAGTTGACTTTTAGATATTTTGTAGATATTTTATAATCAGTTGTTGGTTTCTTTTTTCCTTCTCTCTCCTTCTCCTTCTATATATACTAGAATACTTGTTGTATTCAAGGGGTGGACACTTTTTAGATGAAAAAATAAGTGAGAAGAAAAGGCTTTGTACTTTTTGTAACAGAAGGAAAAATTACTACAAATATTAAGACTTTGTGTTGAATACATGTGTTATAAGCATCTAATTTTTCTTAGGTCAAATCTATGTGTTTATTTTGTTAGATCTATCTCTGTTGTTTTGTCATTTTTCATCATTATTGCTTTGTTCGTTTATGCAAGTAGGTTTGGCTCTATTTACTACTAGCCCAAAACATAAACCCTTTGACCTTTCTGGTTTGGAATTCATTTCTTTTCTCCCTTCGAATCTATCCTATATTCATCCTTCCCTTCATTCACTTCTTTTCATAGTCAAAAATACCCCAACTGGGACGAGATCCCAAACCCCTGAAGGTAGAATACTATAGGATTTGCATAGATTCCTGCTGGTAGAATAGCAATAAACTAGTTTTGCTTTGCTATCTCAAAGAGGGGCTATGCCCTACACACTGTTGGCTCATCTATCCATAGATCTTCCCTCCCGACAGATTTTCAGCCCAACATTATGCTTTATGTATGTTTTCAACAATTGACGCATTTTGATCAACAACATTAGATGTTCTTAACCCTAGGGTCTTCATTATAGGTCTCATCTTAATTAGTTTCATCAATGAAACAAATAATTGACGTCTTTGTGTGTCATTTAAATTCTCAAAGTAATTATCACAAATTCCACTAGGTTTTCTTCTCACATTTCTTTCAGACATTTTGTTAGGCATTGGTTTTATAATGTTTTCATCAATTTCAATTAAGTGAATTGGTTTTCTTCGTGAAATGGAAGGAGGTGTTCTTAGAGGTGAAGATACATTTACAAGGTTACTTTCTTCATTTAGTGTTTTCCTACAAATTTCAAGGTTAACATTTGGATTCTCAAGTAAGGGTTCAACTATGATGCCCATTAAAATAACCCACTTGAGACCCAAGATACAACCTAGAGTTAGTTAGGAAAATTATGCAATAATTTTTTTCATTAGAAGTGTCCACAACCAGGTTGAAAAACAACAATTGACACTAACAAGTTTTGAAATAGGTTTAGATTACTAGAACATACTTTTCATTTATTAATAATTATTAGAGGTCACAAGGTCCAATTTTAGGGTTATTAGTTTTTAGTTAGGTTCAAGGGGTAGATTAACACCATACCCACTCTCTAACAGGATCAAAGTTTTAAATTGATTTTTCTCACAATTAACATATTAAAAATTTCCATTAATCACTCCCATTGGATAGAAAATTTTCTCACCTTTCCAATGATATAAGGAAGTCCTCCTAACTCCTTGTAAAACTCCAGTTATGGACTGGCGGGGCCTTCAGAGTCAAATTTTCCCAAAAGGGACACGTGTTGAGTCAGGAAGAAGACCCTTTATCAGGTTGGCAGGTCGTGGGGCAGTGTTTGGAATTTTTCTTACACGTAGAGAAAATTCCCATTTGCGCCAGTGCCTCCACTATGCCACCAAGGACACGTGTCAGGTTCCGAGCTCACACGGGGAAGGTTGGAAAATTTCGCTAAAGGGAGGAAAAAAATCCAATTGGCACCCACACACTCTTGGGTCAACCAAGGACAAGTGGCGTTCAACCAAAAAACTTGGGGAAGGAAAGAGGGAAGGGCAGGGCTGTGGAGGAGTTCAGGAGATTTCATCGAAGGGGAGACAAGTGAAAAAAGGCCCGCGCGGGTGCACATGCCCATTTAGGGGATAACACCGAGGTGAGGGCAGGAGTGTAGGGTCGTGGGGGTCCCTTGAAAAAAATTACCAAAACCAAAATTTCAAAAAAAAATAGAAAGGTCGCAAGGGTTTCCCCACCCTACTATCACCCCATGCTACCACGTGGTAGCCTCTAGTTGGTTACGGGCTGGTGGGGGTAATTTCAAAAAATTTCCGCAACAATTTTTCAAAAAAAATTCTAAGGATTTTTCAACAGGAAAATTTCGGGCCACAGGCCTGCCAAGGAAAATTTTCACAAATTTTCCTGCCAAAGAAGGAAAACTTCAAAGGGTCATAACTTTTACTAGAAAGTTCAGTTTTGGGAAAACAAGGACTTTCTGGAAAGCTCTCGATGCCTTGTTTACACAATCATAAATTTTATATTTTGATAAAGTTTGAGTGGTCAATTTTATGAAAACAGCCTGCATAATTTTAAAAAGCCAACCGGTAAATTTTGACTTATAAATTTTTGTTTAATTTGATCTCCTCCTTCAGTCAACATGTGAAATAGACATGGAGGATTATTCTAGGAAGGATTTACAATATTCTCAGAAGATAAATTTTCTCAATTGATTCTAATTTAAAATTTTACAACAATTGACAGAAAAACGAATGCAAAAAGGTTTGGGCTCGATTTTGCAATGTTTTAAATTAATTCTTAAGTGTTCTTTGTCAATTTGAGCTCCTTACTAATTCAACATGCTAAATTTTGATGTTTCCAAGTTGATTATTATGTGCAGGCCTAAACTGTACATTTTGATTAAATTTATTTGCCAGTTTTAAATTTGCAACAGAGATCCATTTCTAGAGAATTTATTTATCGATTTCCTCATTCAAGTGTGGAAATTAATTTCTATTCTAGTCCAAGGAATTTAGTTGTTTATAAATAGATTATTTAAAAGATAAATTGTAAAGTATGGTTTCCAATATAATATATTTCCAAAAGAGACAAAGTGATATAATTCCTTCATATGTATTTCTTCTTTTTACATTTTTCTAAACAAGGATTTCAGTCACAAACTGATATTCCAATTCAACACAATAATGCATATGTAGAAAGGTATAGTAATCCTTTATTGAATTCAATTTTACAACTTTACATCTGTCAACATTTGAATGCAAATAACAAAATTCTATTTCTTTCTTTTCAATAAACAGAAAAGAGTATAAACATCCTTCATAGTTTGAATATACAACTTTCATAACCAATTACAACATCATTTCTTCACAAATATATTACAATTTAATCCACTTGAAAGTGGGAAAGGATTACAAATTAATTTGTTTCATAAGGGGCTGGAAAAATTGTCTTCTTCTGCTCCAAAACAACAACATGCAAGTTTCCTCCTCCTTTAAATTTGATCACAATAAAAGTGGGGGAAAGCCAACGCTCTCCACCCAACCAAGAAATCCAATGAAAGGAGAAGCCATCCTTCATCATTGGCCCCCGAGCCCCAACCAAAATACAATAAAAGGTGTGATTCAACCCATGGAAACAACTGGCTTCCACTAAACACACAAAATTATTTCAACATGCATAATTCAATATAAAAACACAGTCCAAACAAAAACAGCAGTTTACAATTGCATTTGAAAACATTCAAACAGAACTCAGGCTTTATCATGCAAACCCAAAGGAGCAAGGACTATGGGGGAAGCTACTTATGCCTCCCAATGGGAATTGGGCATCCAACTATAGCAAAATGCCAATAAATTTCACAACACATAGCCTTATGCCTCCCAAAAATTTCCTTATGCCCCCCACAAAGTAAGAAATGCAAGCTATTTCTTTTCCATGGTGGATCCCAAACCTAAACTATCTCCACAAAATGTGATGCCATGGGCATATGTTTATGCCTCCCCACATGGATTTCCCATAGCCTTCTCCTACACCTTTCTTATGGCAGTCTACCCAACCTACCAACAATTACATAGAACACATGCACCATTCATATAACACAAAAGAAATAACAGCAAAAAGAAGAGATAAGCTCCTACCTCTCATTGGTAGTTTTTTTTTTCCAAACAGAAATCTTTCAATGCCAAAAACACATTCCCAAAACAAAAATTCCAAGTATGGAATTATTTCCAATCTCCTCCAAAATCCACAAGAGCTCCAAACAGTAAAAATGCACCCCCAAAGAAGTATGCAAAATTATTCAACAACCCAAAACAAGCAAAGAGTTTGAATTTTATAGAAGAGGGAAGAGAAGAGGATGATGTGGATCCATGTAGGATGCCACATCACACATCCTCAACTCCAATAAAAAATACAAAATTTCATTCTCCCAAGCACAATAAAGAGGTGGGTGAAAATATGACAATTTACTTGCACACTCCAAAAACCCACACCCAAAAGGACTGCAAATTAAAAACATGAAGAAAGTGCAATTAAAACATACAACATGATTAATAGACATGCATTAAAAAGGGCTAAAATCAACACTCCAACCATAGGTATGGTTGGTAAATATCTTTAAGAGGCATGGGACAAGTTTTACTTGTCCCACAAACCTCCAAAAACAGCCCCCAAGGACAAATTCGAATTTCCAAGGAGGTGGAGTATTTCATACTCCAAAATCTGACTTACACAACTCTTACACAACTTACACACCCCTTACATATTTAATACAAAGAGCCAACAACTTCCATTATTACTTTCCCATATCCCAATTTGATTTATTTAACTTTTAACCATATGATTTCTCACATTAATCTTCCACAATTTAATAAATTAGAAGAAAGGAATACATTACTAATAAAATACATACAACAATAATAAAAAGAAACCAGATTAATAATTATACAAAAGGCATGGTCACATCTAAAGGTGATCCCCCCCATGGGAATCTATAGCAACAAACAAACACAACACAATAAAACAAGTTGCCATAGTGACCGTGTTGAATTCACCTAGAATTCCATTTTGGTTGGTCTCCAATCCCCTGATGTTTGTTGTGATATTTTAACCTGTAAAACACAAATACATCCTTCAACCTCATGGCAATATCAGAACATCCAACATGATATAAATATAATTACAAAATCATCTAAATATGCGAGTCACAACAATCATCAAAGCAATTTAAAAAAATCACTCACAATTTACATTAACAACATCAAAGTAACAACTATATCATCATCATATAATGTCCATTTATAAGTCAATTCACAATATCCACTAATCACATGTCAAATATTATATCATCATCCACATATGAGTGTCTCTAATAATCAACGTGCATCATACTTGAATCAAGATCAACAATAATCCATGGTCAAATGTCTAACATCATACTAAATCAAAATAATAAAAATGTCCATAACGTAATCAACCATATAAAAATAAGCATCAAAAGGTGTCAAAGGAAAGTGGGCACTACATCAACAATTGGATTCATATCAATTTCTTCATCCATACCAACATTATCATTCAATTCAATATCATTATTCATTACAAAATCATTATGCTCTACATTTTCATTATGTATTTCATCCCAATTTTCTAATACATTAGCTACATTTGATATAGCGGATGTACCTTGCCCTACTCAAAGTTTTTTCATCCTCTTCTCTTCAAATTGCTCTAGTGTCTTATTCTTGACTTTCCTCTTTTCCTTAGCTCGATGTTTATCACCCGTGATTAGAAAAAATCAATTAGTGGCGTAGGGGACAAAATCAAATACTAAAAAATCGTGCAAGAATGTGGAGAATATTGCAGAACAAAATAGAATGTTTGTAGAATTCCTGTGAAAGATATAAAAGGGACATTCGGGGGGCACAATATATTAAAAAACAAAAACGTGTACGTGTTTTGTGTTTTCTCTTTTCCCAAGCCATGCCTCAAGGATATGGATCTAGTTTGGATCCCCAAGCCTAAGGCATGGACCTACACAAACACATCAAATAGTGAGCTTTTATAAGAAAATGTAAAAATGACACTTCCTCTATGATAAATCAAAATAAAATAATCGATCCATTTTTTAAAAATTACACCACGATGTAGAGCAGAGTCTCTTCTTTCTAAAAATATAATTTTCTGAATTTTTTGACTAATATAAGGTTTCCATATTATTTATTTTCTAACTATGTCTTTTTATAGCCTTTTTTGAAGTGTAAATATGTGTATATTTCATGGTGTATCTTTTTTTCAGGTGATCAAAATTAAAAAAATTATACTAGCCCAAACTAGGCATAATTCTATACATATTCAAAAAAAAAATCTAATTTTTGATATTTTTCGAGGTAGTTTAGGGGGGCCACGGTCAAAGCTCGGTTGTTTTTCAAAACATAATTTTTTTTGTACTAGAAAAATCATAAATAAAAAAATAGTTGCTAAAAAAATCTAAAAAAATGGAGCCCAAACTAGATGTTCCTAGTTATCTATCTACTAGAGGGTTTTCAAAAATAATAAATGGTGCTCAAAAAATGGTGGGGGCACGAAAGACATTCTATTATATTTTTTAACAAAATAAGGAGCATCTGTTGGTATTTTAGTTGTTTGACCCACTTAGTCTTATATGTTTTCAATAAAATTTAGTAGATTAGAAACTAGACTCAAAATGCTACGATTCATATTTCTACAACATCTTCCAATTTTGAGTGCAACTATTTTGAAAAACTCATACACGTTGAATTTTTTTTTAGAAAAATGTGTCCACTTAAGATCCCCTTTTGGTCCCACAACTTGGTGCACTCACCCGTTTAGGGATTAGGGTTTAGGGTTCATGGTTCATGGTTTATGGCTTAAGGATTGGGGTTCAAAGTTACTAGTTTAAGGTTTGGGGGTTAGATCCCTGGGCTCTGGATTTAGTATTTAGGGTTTAGGGCTTAGGGCTCAGGGTTTAGGGTCTAGGGTCAAGGGTTTAGGGTTATGGGTTTAGGGTTTAGTATTTAGTGTTTAGGGTTTAGGATTTTTTTTTTTTAGGGTTTAAGGTTTATAGTTTAGGGTTTAGGTCTCGTGGTTGAGGGTTAAGGGTTTAGGTCACAGAGTTCAGGGTTCATCAAATTTGTAGGCAGAACATTCATAGAGATTCATCAAAATTTGATGTTTTTCATCTATGTATATTTTGGAAACATCATGGATTTATCTTATAAGGAATTATCAATTAATGGAAGGTCACTAAGACATAGGCTAGGTAACTCCCATTTAGAACTAAACAATAAAGATTTACTAGGTGATTGATAACCCCTTAGTGTTCTTAGCCATTCCCCTATTTCTATGCTTGTTTTGAGCACTTTAGGAAGTTCAGTCAAATTTTCTATCCATTTTAGTAGAACACTTAAACTTTATCTTTCTTCAGAGGAGAGGATAATGTAGGAAATTCAATTGTGATCCTAGACCTCTGCATTGATATATTCTGTATGTTTCTTTTGTTTTCTTTAAGATTAATTTTTTGTTGTGATGGTTATTTTTTCTAGCTTCCCATGGGTCATCCTGGCTTGCATAATACCATACATGGAAATATGAGAAATGTGAAATTTATTTCAGTGTGTGAATAAATTTACATTCAAGAGCGCAAGTATATGTGGGGAGAAACATGTTTGGAAGATATGTGTTATATATGCATTATAAGGCACAAGGTAGATGTCATATCAGTTTAGTTACTTGTCCCACCTCTCATAAACAAGGTAGTTATATAAGCAGAGTAAATGATGGTTCTAGGCATAGGACTAGGAAATATTGATGAAATATGGTTTGGGGTTTAGGGTTTAAGAATCATGGTTCAAGGTTTAAGGTCTAGGGTTTAGGGTTAAGGGTTCAAGGTTCAGGGTTATGGTTTAGGATTTAGGTTTTAGGTTTAGGGTTTAGGGTTTAGTGTTTATGGTTAGGGTTTAAGGTTTAGGTTTTAGGGTTTCAGGTTAAGGATTTAGTGTTTAGGGATAAGGGTTTATGGTTTACGGTTTAGGTTTTAGGGATTATGGTTTATGCTTCGGGGTTTAGGGTTTAGGATTTAATGTTTACGGATTAAGGTTTAGCGTTTATGGTTTAGGATTTAATGTTTATGGATTAAGGTTTAGGGTTTATGGTTTAGGGTTTGGGTTTTAGAGTTTGGGTTTTAGGGTTTAGGGTTTATGTTTTAGGGCTTAGGGCTTAGGATATATGGTCTAGGGTTTACGGTTTATATTTTAGGGTTGAGGGATAAGGGTGTAGGATTCAGGGCTTAGGGTTCAGGGTTTAGGATTCAGTTTTTAAGGTTTAGGGTTTAGTGGTCAGGGTTTATAGAGGATTTAGTTTTTATGATTCAGGGTTTAGGATTTAGCATTTAAGGCTCATGGTTCATGGTTTAGGGTTTAGGGCTTAGTGATTAGGGTTTAAGGCTTAAGGATCACGGTTTAGGGCTCACAGGTAAGTGTTAAATGTTTAAGGTGTAGGGTTTAGGTTTTAGGGTCTAAGGATCATGGTTAAAGGTTTAGGGTTTAGGGTTTAGGTCTCAAGGTTTATAGTTTATTGTTTAGGTTTATGGCATATGGTTTAGGGTTTCAATTGTAAAAGTTAAATGCTAAAACATTTAGGATGAATGCTGAAATCCTAAAAAATTGCCTATGTATTGAGCAAATTATACTTTAAAATACTATCTCCTAAACCATGACTCATGGAGTTGTGAGACTAATTCCATAAGGTGCAGAGTGACCCTGATTTCTTATATTTACATAAATAAATTTAGAGTATAAGTTTTTCATTTATTATTATTTATGTAAATAGAAGCATGTCAAAATCATGCATAATGTTTATACTACACAGAACACGTACACGTTATGTAACACATAGACATTATGTAACACGTACATGTTTTTGTGTTCCCTTTTCCCAAGCCGTGCCTCAAGGCTTAGGATCCAATTTGGATCCCCAAGTATGAGACATGAACCTGCACAAATACAACAAACAATGAGTTTCTACAAGAAAATGTTAAAATGACACTTCCTCTATGATAAATCAAAATAAAACAATCGATCCATTTTTAAAAAAATTATATCATGACAAACAGAAGATTCTCTTCTCTCTAGAAATATAATTTTCCAATTTTTCTTACTAATATAAGGTTTTCATATTATTTATTTTCTAACTATGCCTTTTTATAGCTATTTTTTGAAGTGTAAATATGTTTATCCTTCATGGTGTACCTTTTTTTGGGTGATCCAAATTTTTAAAAAATTATACTAGCCTAAACTAGGCATAATTCTATACATATTCAAAAAAAAATTCTATTTTTTGATTTTTTTTGAGGTAGTTAGGGCGGGCACGGTCAGAGATCTGTTATTTTTCAAAACATAAAATTTTTGTACTAGAAAAATCATAAATAAAAAAATATTCGCTAAAAATAAAAAAATAAAAAATGGAGCCCAAATTAGATGCTCCTAGCTATCTTTCTACTAAAGGGTTTTCAAAAATACTAAATACTACTCAATAAATTGTGGGGGGCACGAAAGTCAGTCTATTATGCTTTTTAACAAAAACATGAGCATCTGTTGGTATTTTAGTTGTTTGACCAACTTAAACTTCTCCATCTTCAATAAAATTTAGTAGCTCAGAAACTAGACTCAAAATTCTATGATTCATATTTCTACAATATCTTCAAATTTTGAGTGTAACTATTTCAAAAAACTCGTACAAGTTGATTTTTTAAAAAAGAAAAATACGTCCACTTAAGACCCCCTTTTGGCTCCCCAACTTGGTGCACTCACCCATACAAATAGGAGAAATAAAACATATGTTGAAGGCACTTAATGAAATTGAAACCTAATCCACAACAAGACAATGTGCATACGCACTGAGAAAAATTCAAATTCCTGAACTAATATGTACAACGGTGAGACGTTTCCTTTCAATAGAAAACTTTAAGAAAAATTTTGTTAACTAGAATCGGAACATCCTCTCCATCTAAATTAGAAATTTGGAAGGTATTAATACTCTTACATCTTGTGAGCATGTAGGAACCACTCCAAATGGCATCAAACTTGGAATGTTTTCCTCGTTTTTCCCGATCTACGTTCTATTTCAGAACTATGTCCCCTTCCTGATAGGTCCTTGCTTAGGATTTCTTGTCAAACGAATGCTTAAATAAGGCATGATCCTTCTTGATAGTTTACTTTTCATGATATATTATTTATTACAATTCCATTAGCTCTGTATACCTAGCTTCCATTGCTTGAAATTATGATAACTCAAGCTTCTTCACGAGCTTCAATGTAGGAAACTCACATGATATGGGCAGTACTGCTTCTTTCCCATAGGCCAATTTGTATGGAGCATTTCCTTTTTACCTTTTAGGTGGTATCCTATCTACCCACAATGATGATTTGAGCTTATTATACCATGTCCTTTGATTCTCATCTAGAGTTATCCTGATAATCTTTAGCAAATTTTTGTTGTTAGACTCTACTTTTCCGTTACCTTGTGGTTAATAATTTGATGAGGTTCTCAAATAGATTCCATTCCCAATAACCCACTATGTGATCTTGGTACTGAGGAATACCAAAGAATTATCGGATATTATGGTGGTCGGCATTCAAAACCTTGTCACTATTCCTTCATAAAATTCCAATATACTAAACTTGTTTTCTTCCTTGAGTGGTACTTCTTCGGTCCACTCAATGAAATAGGCCGTTATCGTTAGAATCCATTTGTGACCTTCGCTTAAATGTGGATTAATGACCCAAGTGAATTCTAATCCCTATTGCATGAATGGTTGTTTGACCGAAATTAGATGCAACGGAAGTGTTGCTAGCTTCAACATCCTTGTGAAGAATGCACATTTTTAAAACTTCTTGATCCATGTGTAGAAATCATTGAACCATGTTGACCAATAATAACTTGAATTTTTATTTTTTGGAGTTATCAGACACAAAGAAAAATGGTCTTTGACCTCTCCATCCTAAAACTCTTATAACTCATTAATCTTATTGGTTCCAATGCACCTCAATAAGACTCCAGTGATGTCCTTTTTTAACAAAACACTGTTAATGAGCACATATGGAATGACTTGAAGTCTGAAATATATCCTTTTTTATTTTCTCATATTTGGAGGGAATAACCCTATTTGTAGGAAATATATCATATTCTAACTCCAACAAGGAATAGGTACATTATCAGTGGTTTGTTCCTAAATACCCTGTAACACCAAAACAACTTCCTTTTCATCACTTCAACCTGCTAACTTGAGGCTAATTGTTCACACAACCCTTTTCCATGGATCAATTTAGTGAATTTTATTTTGATGCCATATTTCACGATGAGAGTGATTCAACCTACACAATTCTCATTCTAATCCTTGTTCAAGAGGAAGTCCTTAACTCCTGTTAGGGATACTAGTAACTGAATCCTACTCTTTGAGACCAAATGCATGAAATTTTTCAAAATCGTGATGATAGTGAGGACATGATTCTCAATTAAGGATTACCTCACTTCTTAATCCTCCAGACTCTGACTAAAGAAGGAAACCAGTTATTCAAATCTCTCTTTGTTCTACTGCACTAGGATTGCGGAAATTGTGTTTCAACCACCAAAGGCATAGGGCATGAAATATTTGGAAAAAAATTATTTGTGAGAGTAAAGGCTGAGGATATAACATTCTTAATAGCTTAAAAAATTTCCTTTCCCTCTGATGTCCATTTATATTCCTTGTGCTCTTTTCCAACATCAGCGTTATTGTCTTGACAAAGGTGAAAAAATATGGCACAAACCTACAAACAAAGTTGATTCTCCCTAAGAATATTTGGAAAGCCTTATTTTGACTTAATAATGGCAATGCTTGAATTTATTTAACCCTCACTGAATAAATTTAAATCCTTCTTTTGACAAAATGTGGCCCAAGAGATTGCCTTCGTGCGCTCGGAATATACATTTCTTCAGTTTTAGTGACATCGTGAATATCCTACACCTTTGTAACACATGTCTAAGATAGAAGAAGTGAATTACCGTATTCTTATAAAGCAAAATGATGTCACCTTAGTACACAAGGAATATCTTGTTTATCAACCCCTTGAAAGACATGTCGATTGCTCCTTGGAATTTTTCTCTAACGTTTCACAAGCTGAATGAAATTTTCCTCTAGGAATAGGTGCCCCCATTTGGCGATGATTTTTTTTTTGAATTGATCATATTATTTCACCATTATATTATTGTAGCCCAAATATGCATCTAGGAGAGAGAATATTTATGAACCGGCTACTACCTACAAGATTTTATCCATTGATGGGAGTGGATAGTGTTATTTGAGAGATGACCTGTTCAGGTTCCAAAAATTTACGCACAATCTAATTTCTCCATTTCTCTTCCTCACTGGAACCAGATTTGTAGCCCAACTTGAATTTTTGAACAAAAAATTCAGCTTACCTCCATCATCTTGTTCAACTCTTTCTTAATGAGAGACTCAATGTGCAGGTTGACTGGTCTTTGTTTCTATTTGATAGGCTTATCTTCTGGATCCCATTCAATTATATGAACTATTCTAACTTAAGGTTAAATCCCTTCAGGTCCTCATAGCCCTAAGTGAATACATCTAGGAACTATTGAAAAAGTTGTATGAAATCATATTTCTCCTGTGGAGTTCTCACTTTTCAAATTTGGAGTGTTTTATCCTCTCCAACTTAAATGTGTTCTAAATCTTCTCACTTAACCTGGATATTTTCTTGTTCTTTCTAGAATTGTTCAATGGGATTAAATATTGAATCCAATGTCACTAAGCCTTTTGGGAGCTTGTTTATCTGCAGCTGCACTACTTGATACACATATTGTTGTTGTAATTTATCCTGATTCCTAATTTATAACTCAACCTCTTCTTGTAAGAAATTGGTGATATGTTGATCATTCTCAAACACCTACTAGTTGGTGTTATTATATGGAGTTGTTGGCCTCACAACTACCTTGATAAGGGGTTATGTTTTATCTCTTTTGATATTATCCACCACATCAAATGTTACCCCAATGGCTGCAATTTTTTCTGAAGCTTCATTCTTCTTCCTAGTTATGGAATTGATTTCGAATGCTTCAAAGTCCTCAATAAGATCCCATATCCTTATTTTTTAGCTCTTTAGTAGGTCATTATTTACAAAATTCTTCCCCGTGACTTGGTTCAAAATCAATTAACTATCACTGAACACCTACAAGTTCTTTATGCCTCTTCTTTTGGCCTAATGAATTTCATGGATCAAGACCTCATATTTAGCTATGTTATTTGAACATGTGAACTTAAATTGGAGGGTTGAATAGTACATGACATTTTTGGTGACACCAACATTGCACCCCTTCGAGCACCTTTCTTGTTTCTTGAAAAATGAAAAAAATCCTTCATACTTCATTATCATCCTGGTTTTCCGATTTGGTGATGCTAAGGAGGGGTGGATTGTCTTCATATAGGTAGTATACACATAATTTAGCTTCTTCCATATCATTGTATGGATGAAAGGCATGCCTTTTGTTTTCCCATTCATCCAATGTCAAATCTAGAATGCCTTCAACATTAGTACCTATTTCTGGGATGTTTGAACACTCCTGATAAAAATTTGAGAAATTTGCATTGATGAGACTTGGCACATGGGGCTCAATGTGAAATGTTTCAATGGGTTTTGATCTAATTGTTTCCTTCCCCCCATATCTCGTTCTGAAAAGAATATGTGACAAATTAGCATATAAGTACCCACCAGTTTTGGTAGTGAATTCTCTTAAAAAACACAAGGTGAAAATTGGTGACAAGTCAATTACAAACACATCCTATAGAACTACGACATTTGGGAAAGAATTTATTGTAAAAATTAACCTTTTGATGATCTCGACTGATCCTATTGTTGATCTGTCTATTTGTACTACTCCCCTTGCAACTAGATCATACTTTAGACACATTTGATCAGCTATCTGCTTCCGCATTACCTAGTTTCTTGCCCCTGAATCAATCATGCAGTTGTGAACCAAATGGTTCCTGATAATCAATGACATGTATAATGTAAAATAGTTTCAATTTTTTCTTGGTTGACCCCCTTCTTGTTGTACTACATTACTAATGTACTACATTACTAAGAACCTTATCCTAATTCTTTGGGGATCCATTTCAGGATGACTAATTAGCCATTGTTGCTTGTAAAAAATCCCATTGTCTTAGGATTTCCAAGGATTCCCACATGGGAATGTTCACATGCATTTTCTTCACCTGATCAATGATGTTGAAAGGGAAGGGATTATCTTTTTTCTTCCCCTTACTTTGAACAATATTTTCTGGCACTTAAATGGGCACTTGTGTTGATGCAATAGGTGCCTTAGGATGACTTTGTGGGTTCAGGGCTGCTCTTGTATTACTAACTCCTTGTGGGTGAGAGTTGGTTAAGAAACAATCAGACTAGATGGTTTCCATTCTTATATTTTCCTCTTCTTTGATCATGTATACATAGCCGCACCCTTGAAAGCAGGTTGATTAACCACACAAAAGTCCTCTATTTTCCAATTGACCAATGTGGTTTCCATTGGAGGTGGTTCTTTTTAGGTATCTTATCATTGATTTTCTTCCTCACTTAGCTCTTGGGACACACCGATGGTCTGTACCATTAAATCATGATTCAATGCACCATTGAAGCAAGTTGATTTATTATGAAGTAGACTACAGGGGTAACACCACTCATACTCCTAAGCATGGTTGTTATGAGTTGGGACAAAAGACCTAGATGTTGAAACTGCATTTGGATTATATAGTTGAAATGGCCTGGTAGTTTGAGGTTGTCCGTAGTTCAAATTTTGATTTGAAGCCTGCGTTGTTGGTCTATTTGATTGAAACAGAGGCCTATTTGATAGATATTGATTTTGATATGGCCTAGAACTCTAAGCTTGTTTCCTATTAAAAGTTAATAGCTCATTCCCTAGGTTATGCAGCTATTTCATGACCTCTTGAAGTTATTTGGAAGTACTTAAAGAAGTAGAAGGATAATTGTTGCTCTTATTTATAGGGGCCAGAATGGGATTCAACTTAGGTGCTTGACTAATTGTGGGAGTTCCCATTTCTAGATATAGAGGCATAGGTGGCCTAGGTGCTAACTTTCCTACTTGAATCAAACATTTTTTCACTCTAATAGCTATGTTGTAAGTTGTTGGTAACATTGTTCCTCCAATTGACATTATCATCATCACTATGTCTAATTTTAGGGCCTTTATAAAATAGAGGAATGCACCTTGTGTAGCTAGTCTCACAGCCACTAGGATCCTGTCACATGTCTTTTGGAATCATAAATTAAAATCTACCATATGCTCAGTTGGAGATCTATTGAGTTTTGTCAATTTTTTTAATAGAGACAAATTATATACCCTTTCTCTAAATTGATCATAGAGGATTGTACACAACTAATTCCATTTTTTTAAACCCTTCTGTTAGGATCCCAAACCACTACAAAGATTTACCTTTGAAAAAGGATGCCAAAAATTGATTGCAACATCCATTTCATTAATTTTGTGAATTTCATAGACATTCAAAAGGTCTTGGATGTGGTCAATAGGGGTTATATGGTTTTCTCTTCTGAAGTAGGGAACAATTTTCATTGTTGCAAATGGAATTACATTTTTAGCATTTATGACAAGTGGACTACTGATCGTAAAGTTAAAATAACTCTTTGGCGGTGCTTGATGATCCATTATGATCAGTCTGAGAACACTAGTTGACTGAATAAAGGGTCTACCAGATGGAGGTGTAGAAAAACTCTTGTTAGGCGAAGATAGTGATATTTTTTGTTTTCTTCTGCTCCTCCTTCCACTGGAAGATAATTATAGGTATACAAATATTTATTCTGCTCTTATTTTAGACTTGGTTTGAATTCTTCTCATGTACTTAGAAACATGTGTTATGATACCACCACTGAGTTCTAACCCTCGGTGCAACAAAATGTGTTAGGAAATGAGATTGTAAAGGCTACGATTTTATCAAGATACACACCTGATCTTGACAAAATAAAATATGAAAACTTTGAAGGACTTGTGTGTTGAAATTTTTGAGGATAAATTTTTTCTTAAACTGGAAGTCTCAAAATCCTATTAGGCATAGAATGCCAAAATTGAAAACCTCTAAAAACAAAAACTTTTGAAAAACTCAAAACTTTGAAAACAATGCATAGTTGAACCTATGAATGTCCAAAACCCAAAAAAACAAAATCCTAAAAAATGTAAGAGTTCTAAAATGTGAAATCCTGAAATCCCAAAATTTGGAGAAGTCCGAAATCCCAAAATGCCCAAAATCTTGAAATTCAAAAAACTCTAAAATTTTGAAAATCCAAATTTTTGAAATATAAGAATACCCTTTTGAATTTTATCCCCCAATCTATCTGCTAGTGAAATTTGGACTTGTTTTGATCATGAAATACCTCCGAAAATTTATTTTGGAACTCTTCCCTTGAGGTGAAAAGTCTAAAATTGGAAATCTTTAATTTTTAATTTTTTAAGTTAGAATTTCTTGAAAATACCTTCACAACTTATGGAAATAACTCCTTGTCCAACCAAGCATGCCGAAACTATTTATGCAGTGAAGGTAAAATAGTGGATTAGATGCTACTTCATAGTAGAACAACAGTAAAATATATAACTAACTCCTTTTTGGTCCCATTTAGTGTGCCAAAACTATTTATACATAATCACGACACCCCCTAATGGTCCAATTGTATATGGGACATTTGGTGTGATTGCACAACATGGAGCTATTCCCAAGGGGTGGGACTTTGCAATCACGAAAGCTCTCTGGAGAAAGGTCGGTTTCTATTCCTAAATCTTGGCACCACACGTCCCAATTTAAGAGAAAATAATCTAATCCTACCCTAATGTTTTCCAAGGAGACAAGGATAAAATGATTATAAGAAATTAAATCTACTCTAAATGGGGGTGATGCACCAATATGGAATGTTGAATATCTTGCACTGGCATGGGAACGAAACAAGCAAATCTGAAGAGTGTAATCCAACACCACAGGTCAAAAATACATATTACAAACCCATTCACTAAATAAACACAACCATTAAGACCTGCAATGACAATTTAACAATGCACAATAACCTAACTCTAATGAGATATCAGAATAGACGCAATAAACACAAAAGGGTTGATAATCATCCATGGATTTGTTTTATTGCTCCAAAAGTTCATACAATGCATTATAAGGGGGTCAAAAGACATAAACATTACATTACAATTTCAATACAAGGCTTGGGCTCCAAGGGTTGTCACAAAAAAGAAAGAATGGAGGGGAAAAGAAAAAAATCTAACCTTTTGAAATTATCCCCTCCTTACAATTAATAGAAGAAAATTATGTAGAGAGGGGAGAGAGAATAAAGTTCTAAAACCCTCCAAAACACAAAAAAATCATAATAAGATCCTTGCAATGGCTGCTAACAACATCGTGATTATACTCTTCCTTAAACAAGAAGAAATAGATTTTCTTGCATTGGATATGGCCTTAGTCCTAAAACTCCATCATGAAAATTTTCCCACCAAACCCATTAATTTATCCACTATGATTATCTCATGCTAAAGAGCCCGAAATAAGATTTCCAACAACTATATTTTTGCTAAAAATTGTGGTGTATGGAAGAAGTTTTCATCATTCTTGCACAGGTTGCTTGACTGGGTTTGATCTCCACCTACCTACTTGGTACCTCGATTTTGATGTGTCCATTGGATTCTTCACTGAATATTCTTTCCAACAAGTAGATTTTTTTCTAAATTTGACCAAAAATTGTAGAAGTTATTCAATTTTTTAAAAATAGGAAATGATTTTGTGTTCATCTCCCCATCGAGCTAATTTTCCTCACCTGCTGAGATCTGCATTGCCTTCAATGCAACTCAGATCCATTATACACCATTGAGATGATAAATGACAACTCCCATCTACTGCCTAACGTGTCCATGTATAGCTCAGCATTCGATGCAAAAATCGGTGGGTATTTGAATTTTTTTTGGACAGGAGTGCGAAGTTCTTTGGGATCTAGGGGAGAGGAGTCAATAGTGGAGCATGAACCAATAATGGCGAGGGTATTTGTAAACTAAGTGCCTAGTACATGTACATTTGTCATTCAACATTTGAAAAAAAAGTAGCTAATAAAATGTGTCAGCATCAAATCACATCAAAGAATCACCCAATCACATGATGCCCCATAAGTGGAAAAAAATGCATGATATAATGCCCTACTAATGGTCCACCCTTTTTTCCTTTGTATGGAAAACTACTTGATTTAAATCCCTTTAAAAACCACTTTCCATAAAATAAAAATGCTCAAAAAAAAAATATTTAGATTAAGAAAAAAAAATCTATTAAAGGGTTTTTTTTTTTTCAAAATTTGATGTATTTATGTGTGTCTTGTACACCCCTCAACTTGGGTGCACAATTACTTGCTCCTCTCCCCTATCGTTTCGGAGGTTTTGACCCACCAAATTTGAGCTTTGATGCCACCAAACTCCGAAAAAACATCTGAAAGTGCCCATGCCCGAATCTGAAACTCGTCAACCCCCGAAGTCACCCAAACTCACCACATCATCGTTGTGTTTCAGACTTTTGGGCTCGTTGATTTAGGGCTTCTCTCATCCAAATTTTGGGAGTTTGCGAGCCCCCAATATCTGAAACTCAACTCACGTTTTACCATTCCACATCACACCTCGACTAACCTTCCCTTTTGGATTTTTGAGACGTTACGTTTTTTTGTTTACATCTCCCCAATGTCCGAACTTCATTTTAGCGAACTGCCGAAACGCAACACCCCGGAATTTCTAAATCTTTGAACTTCAGGATTTCCACATCCATGCTTAGCTTGACTCCCGAGCATTCCTCTGTGTCTCCCTGGCCAAATTTTGCTTGAGGCGCCCCTCGAGTTGTTTCGTGCCTTCAAACATCAACTCGGCCCTTCATATCTTCATGGCCTACTGCCTTGAATTCATCTCCTTTTCCTCATGGCTGACTCCATGCTTCGAACTTTTCCGAAGCCCATAACTCATGAATCGGTCTCTCCACTCCACGACTTGCTCTGCCATGAATCCATGCCTTGCCAATCTCATTTAGCCTTCCCTGTGTAAATTTCTCTGTCAATCAAGCCTTGACATGCTGCATAGCTTGTGAATCGAGCTCTCTCTGTGCCGGGCTCGCATTTCATTTGCCGCCCGACTCACCGAGGTGAGTTGTTTCCTGATTCGCATGGTGGATATGGCCCATTTCCTCATATTTCCCTGTCGACTAGGCTCCAACTGCGGACTTTCCATCAAAATCTGTCGCCGAGAAGCTTTCCAAGCTTCACAATGAGTCCCTCTTTCAACTCGCCACCAATACAAGATCCCAACTCGCCGAGATGCTCGCCGATCAGCTCAGCGAGCTAGTTTTTTTTTAGCTCGGTGGGCCTAACGGCCCAATTGCAAATTTTTGACATCCTGAATCTTATCCATTGAGTTTTTTCAAATTTTATTATGTCGGAGGCCTGATAGGGGCTGCGCGTAGATTTTGTGAGGCTCGCCACTTTTTTCCCGATTTTTCTTGTATTGGCTGGGTGAGGGCGCACAGGGCCTGCATATCATCATTTTTAAAATTGATCTTCAGGGTCTAAAGTTCTAAACCAAGAAGAGGAAAAAAAAATCCTCAATATCATTTTCATTCTTGAATTCCGTGAATGTGTTCACTCAAACCTTAGAACATCCTATAACCGAGTTTCATCCTGTGGTTTCTGTTTCGGTACCTAATCCCTAATAGGTCACTTCTCTCCATTTTTGACCTAGTGAGCGAATTGAATAACAGAAAAATTTGTATGTAGAGAAGATATGCGTCGAAGCAACAAACTGTCAAATCATTATTTTTTATAGGACGGGGGAACAAATTTTATGGTTTGGCTATAGCATTCTATAGCCATATAAATTATACATTAACGTGGAAAGACATGGTTCAAGGTGTTAACTCTTAAAAATCCTAGTCAAACAGATAGGCACCTGTAAGGGAACAAATTTTTTTGAAGAAATCAAAATCACAATGCATAGGTGAACATTGAACGACAAACGCAAGAGAGACAAATATACCCCAAGGATAGCGACATAAATAAATGTTATCCTTAAATGAATTTAATAGAAAGGGTTCTAGAACAAGTAGTTATTCTACCATATATTTTTATGTCTATATTATTTAGCGTAAACAATAACTATCAATAGATTATTAGATATAATCTATTAATAATTTATGTTTATATATTCAAACACTAAATAAATATTTGTAAACTATTTATTTTACTAATCTACTTTTAAACCATTTTTTATAACTAGCAATCGCATGTGTACAATGTAATGTTAAAGTTGAATGGTATATGTTATTAGATTTAAAAAGACAATTATTACTTTTGTAGTTGATGTTGATAAGGGGTATGATTGACAATACCGATTTTTCTATTAAAGCCAAAACAAATGTTGCAAAATAGATTAGAAGGGATGTTAGATAATAGTTAGTTGTGTAATAATTGAATACAAATGCAAGTGAGACATGTAAGTTTGCTAATACTCACTCTCAAGAATGTTGTGAATGTGAAGTGTTATTGTCAAAGTAAATTGAAAGATAAACTAAGTGCTTTAACATATTATCTCTCCATGAAACTAAAATGAGATAGAATATGCAATTATACATAAACAAATCTGAAATGGTTATGGTTCATTCCAAATTTCTTTATTACCTCAACGAGTTTGAGAGCATCATTGGTAGAGCTATTTCATGATTATCTTACAATCATAGCATTCCATGAGACCACATTTCTTTGAGGCATTTTGCAAACAAAAAATGGTGTATGTTATTTGTATTATAGGGATAGTTTTTACTTTTGTAGTTGTGTTTGTTTAAAATATGGGTGATTGATTTTGTATGTGTACAAATATAGACGAGTCACTTCGTTTGAAAATTACAAACATGAGGTCTAACCCTTAAAACCATTCAAAATGCAAAAAAGTGATATAATGTACAAAGCTTTGGATGGAAGAAACTATAAATTGCATTGTTCTTTCTTGGCATTTTAAAATTGCAAGTATTTTTGTGCAGATGAAGACATTAAAAATGTGTTGTTGTTGGTTAACATAAAGAAACATGCAACAATAAAAAGGAAAAATCAAACATGTATGTTGAATAGTGCATTTTTGTAATTGGAGATATATAGTCGAACCACTTCATTTAAAGGTTTCATCTCTTCATTTCAAACTTGTTACAAATTCATGCATATACATGATTTTCAAATCTCATATCATGAGTGGTATCCTTTTGTGGACTATTTTATTTAAGATTAACATGAATTATATCATGAATGGTAGCCATTTGAGGGTAATTTTATATACAATAAACATGAGTAAGTTTGACACCCCTTGAACAAAAATGTAGTCTAGGATAGAAGAAGTTTGAGTAAAGCAGTAGCGGAGGTGCTATCAAAATAGATTCTAGTATTTACAAAGGGTTGAGTGATAATAGTCTTTCTTCCTCCCTTTTTATTTTCTCTAAGTGTTGGTACGTGTGCCATTTTTGAGTACCTTTCGAATGAAAAAGGAGGTGAAATGCGTATATTTGTAAGCAAGGGGACTCTAGAGAAAGTTGTGAATGTCATACTTTGCCTTTCATTAGTTCCAAAGTCGACATATTCTCTATGCATAGTAAGTCCCTACGACTTGTGGATAGTTAATCAATAAGAACACATTCTATATGTTTTAGCGACTCTTGCAAAGATGAAAATACTTGGCCTTCAAGGGGTTTTAATTCTTTGATTGGAATACAGAGGGTTGCATGGATTGTGGGTGTGGAGATGTTGAATCCTGAAACACTGGTACGTGTGAGTAGAAGGAGAGGTGAGGGAGATGTGGTTGATGATGCTGTAAATGAAGTCTGGATTTTTTTATCATAAATGATTTTCCTGTGCTTGTTATTCCTTGAATTATGAATCCTAGTGGAGGTAGAAGTGTTTTGTTTGATGAATGGTGTAGTATGGTATCAAGAGCTTTTTGTTGTTCTAGATGACAAAGGAAGTGTGGAAGATGGTGGTGTGGCCTGTATGTTGTTGTTAATTATGTGTCTGTCCTTCTCTCTTTCGATGAATGATGAACTAGTTATCTGTAATTCATGTGGAATGCATCATGTATGTTCCAATTATTGTTGTACGTCAAAATCTCGTTTCCCCAACATGTTCAAGACTATCTAAGACCCGTGTTGTTTCTCTGGGTGAAGTTGTGCGAAGACCTGCCATTTCTTGCAATGGTTCGTGTTGAATACTGCATTCGGGCTCAGAGTCAGAACTAACATCTGTACCAGGTCCTGTGTTTGCAGTTGTGCGTAAAACATGCCACGGTTTGTAGTTGTGCTTAAACATGTCCCAAGTGCCGTTGATGTCATGTGGGGTTGAGCTCCAAATTCTGACGCAATATTTCTGAAAGGCTTGTATAAAAGGAGTTCTGAACCAACAGAAAAGGTCATATGACGTTGAATCCTGAGCTGGGACATCCACAAATCTCGGGTGGACCCGAACAATTACGTGTAGTCGTTCACTTTTTCCATTTATCACCTTTACGATTCTTGTTGTAGCTCCAACCTCGAGCAACTTGAATAAGTGGTAGGTGTTCCATGATTGTTGGACGAACTTTATATGCATCCAAGAAAGCTGGATGTTTCATTCTGCATTAGCGTCACTTTCAACGACACGTCTCAAGAAATTTTTTTCCAACATTTAATGATACAAATGGATGACTGCTACATAACAAGTGGTAATTTTTTGCAACATGTGGCATGTTTCTTGTGTGCTTATTTCATGTTCGACAATGCTCTTCTGTTAGCATTTTACGTGATTGCATGATATGTGCTGGAGAATCTGCATCTGCGTCTCTTGAAAATCTAGATAACATTTGGTGATATGTTTATGAGCGTTGCTCTGGCTTTCGAAGCATATTTTGCAATGTACTCAAGAAATGCATGGATGGCAGAAAAGTACCGGTTGGCAATCGACATTTGCTCTCCATATGTATATCATAGTTCGATTGTGGATGTTTAATCTGTCATCATTTCTGGAAGGGAGGTACTTAATTTTCCAATCACTTTCAATGTGTAAGGAAGAAGTAGGTTACGTCGGCCATAGGTTTGCATTGTACCTGCACTGGAGCTGTGATTGCTTTCTACGCAGGCATGTCTATTTTGAAACATTTAGTGTGGCACTGAACTTGATTAATCGAGTTCTTTAAGGTCTGAATTTGGGGAGGAGGATAGAATTTTGTGTTGTATCTAGCAAGCAAGGGTCATTTAGGAGTGACCTAGGAAACAAAATCCAAGCGGTTGCATGCTGGATCGAGGGTTCCAGGCAGACACGAACTTATCAAAGTATTGTTTTGAGGCCTTAGTAACTGTTGTATCCTCCCAATCCATTTTGCATCAACTTTAGGTGCACATTATCGAGCCACAATAAACTGTGGACATGTGCGGAGCCTCTATGTTTCCATTCATACTTGCGAGACAAGGGAACATAAATATTAGCTATGTAGTTTGGAAATAACTTATGAAATAAGTAGATTTGATTAAACTGTACCAAAAGTCTACTGCTCCAAGTATCCTATCTGCATATATTTCTAACAAAGAATAGAATATATTGTGAATCTGTGATGTAGGTATGCTGATACTCTATGAATTGTTAGAGACAATGTTAAGTGTTCTCCAACGTTGTGCAGCTCGAGGATCTGTTGGGCATTCACCCGACATAATATTGTGACAGAATGACTCAAGACCAATGTTAGTGTCTGCATGCACTATGAGAAAAAGTGAAGATATGCTTTCTGATCTGGATATTGGCACAACTGTACCATATGCAATGAATGAAGTGGTCCAGTCAGGTCACTATGGTTTTCTTTTAGCATCAATTGTTGTCATATTAATTTATTTCAAACTCGAAGTATGGTTGCGACAGGTGAAGATAGCTCTAACTTATTATTCGCATGTAATGCAGAGAAAAGATATTAACAATGTTAAGTAAATTTTAGGGATTTGCATAAAAAATAATTAGGTAAGCAAGAAAATAACAACAATCCTACAGTATTTTAGGGATGATTAAAATGCCAAGGGAAGACAAGAGATCAATTGATAAAATAACATGGACAGCTTCACCCATTTGCATGTTTTTTATACTGGTTCTGCAAGATTCCAAAAACCTGACTATGAAACTCCTGAAGCTTTTCAGCTCTCTAGCTTGCTTCACATTTATAGAACTCATGCAATCCACATGAGAAAGGTCTAGGTCAAGATAAGACCAAGCACAGTAGATGGGAATAAAGTCAAGTCAATAAGCTCGCTACCAGACTCAAAGATTGCAACTTGTCATTGTTCTGGATGTTGTGACCAAGGCTTAGAATCGAAGTAGGCCTCAAAGTAAATTGATGAGAATCAGAGTAATAAATACCTGTGAAATTGCATATACCCGAAATCCTTAGCACCGTAATGAATCTTGTGAATATTGCAAACCTAGCACCTCTTCTACTTATACACAAAAATCTGTCACGATGGAAACGCCTCAGGGGGTGGAGCATGCAAGAAAATTAACACTCTTAAAAATAGCCCCCGCAAAAGAGGTAGAGGAAGAGAGACTGTTAAAGAATAGCTGCTTGCAAGGAGGAGAAAATCACTGTTAAAAATAGCCCCCGTATTGTATCAATTTTTCTCAACTGTTAAAAATAGCCGCTGCAAAAACAATTTGCGACTGTTAATGAATAACCGCTGCATTTCCAACATGCACCCAAAGAAATACACTACTAAATAATAGGTGAAAAAGAATAGGAGATAACTATTAAGGATTATAGTTTGAAAAAGAACCCTACCTTTGCCTAGACTTTATGCCGTCATGTTTGATTCCAAAATTAAGACAGTAAGTAGAAATGGTAACGTAGGGGCCTTTCCCATAGGGTGGAACGCCAAATCAAGCGTCAATTGAATAGATGCTTTGATATCACAAAATGAGTTTCTTGAGTAACATTCAAAATCGAACTGACTTTAAGTCAAATGTAACACTAAGAAGAAAGTAATTACATACAAGATATTAGATTATACACTATCAAACTTTAACTAAAACCTAATCATTATGCCATGAAAGGCATCTGTGGTTGTATACCTTGAGTGGAGCAGTGATGATGAGGTGTGGTGCTGGTGAAATAAAAATTAGAGCCAACCAAAGATTATATTAAATTATGTCTTCTTTTTTCTTTTTTAATGGTAGATAGATGAGGCATACATGGCTATTCACAAACCTTGAATTATGTGAAGATCATGAATAAAGGTACCAAATAAATAGAGGTGGGAGACAAATAATTGTGAAAGATTTTAATGACAGTATTTACACATTTATCTTTAGTAATAAGATTAAATTATGTCCAATATTAGTGACGAGACATAATAACAGATTCTAGAAATGGTGTTAATACGGTATGAGGTGAAACTAAATGAACATTACCTACTATAGTAATTTTCTTATATAATTATCTTAAAAGTCTAGGTCTTAGTGAAATTTATTATAATGCATATAATTCCACTTCATAAATTTATCATATTATGTAATTTAATAAATTATAATATTATATATAAATAATTATTAAACATTAAGGGGAACAATTTCTAAAAACAATTAAGGTCTAACTACATGTGGTGGACCTAAAATGGACATTATCTGTATGGGTTAATTTATACTTATATAATGGATGATAAAAGTATGGGACCTAATAATATGTCCTCATTATATAATAATATGCAAATAGATAAATCTGGCTATGTATCTGTTTTATGTATCTGATTGGGTTCAATGGTATTTTGAATGGGGACCATACCCCATGAACAAAAAAGGGTTTTCAAAACCCAGATACAACAATGGAGAAGCAATCAGGAAAGGAGGTATAAGAACCAGGACTATCAATGGAGAACCAAAAGAAGCAACTTGGACTGTCTAACATAAAACATGAGGAAGTGAAACAAAGGTAGAGCCTGCAGGGGCAGTCGATAAGGGGTTGAGCGCAACAGAAGATCATTATATTCCATAGAAACAGTGGGCCCATCAACCTCAGATATATTGACATAAGTGCAAGTAGGAACCATGACACCGATATAACATTTGACAGTTGTCCGGACCGGTAAAGGCCAAGTTCTAGTTTGGCCCCTTTCTTTCTCTTGTAGGAGGGCTATTGATCCAATCCTTGTAAGGGGCTTTGACTGTATGATGGAACATTGACATCTAGAACAACCGGTGTCACAGAGTCCTGATAAGAGTGTGCCCTCCCCTTTATACAATCAACGATGTACATATCCTTTATCGATTCATTAGTGGCCTTTTGAATTCAGTGGGAATAACTATGAACTAACATCAAACAGAGTCATCATCTTCACCATCTTCACTAGGTCTCACCAGATTCACTCAACCACCATATGAATGTGGGTCTAATCGTGAGATGTTCAAGAAGAGAGTCCTTCATACCACGTTGGTCATATTCACTCATCTTCATGTCTGGAGTGCTCGCAGTCATCCTAAAGATGCCCTGTTTGGAAGCCATCTTTGACATTGATGAAGGCTAAACCCTCGTAGTTAATCCGTCTAAACCCACTGTCTGATCCCCAATTTACAGATCTGATTGTCTGTTAGATAATGGATCATAGTGAGGTGTCAATTTGATCCACCGATGATTCTAGCATATAATAAATTGTATTATTAATGTCGCATAATAGCGTAGATATAATATGCCTATAATTTTTTATCTATCAAAATTGAAAGTCTTTGACCTCATAGTTATAATACTCGTTAATATCATAAGAAGACATATGAGGTTGGTGAATCATAATTCTAATAGATTTTTTCTTATTGCCCATTTCTTAGGAAACCTCCCTGTTTAGGATAAAAGCTCCCATTGAAGCATTTAAACCGAGGCCTATTGTAGTTATCTCTCCTATTACGTATTGCATAATAATTGTAAATACTGACTCTATGATGCCACTCCTCCACCCCGAGAGTAAAGAAAAAACATTATACTTTTTCTCAGATTCTCTATGCAAAGGCGTGTGTCAAATTTAATGTGAGTTTTTGCTAGCCTTCATCCACTAATAATCTGAATGTGCATGCTTTGGTGTAACCAATCCTCTAAAAATCCCCAAAAAATGAATGCTTAGTTTCATATAATGTGAAAACTTATGTATAAATAATGATAATTAATTTTATAACTCTCTATAATTTTTTATTCAAAAACAATTAACTTTTAATGTAAAAGACATTCGAGAAAAAGTAAAAACTATCTAGAAATGTTTGGCAATCCATCAACTCTCTGCCTTGTAGCACCAAAGCAATACTACCACCAAATAATTAACTAATCCTGTACTAAAATTTTGGTTGTCTCTAGTAGGACGGGTAGCCTTTTTAAGAATGCATTTACCCAGGTATCTGGAATAGGAGAATTGAGAAGGAAGGAAATAACTATCATGGATTTCGTACGTGAAAAAAAATGTACGATGGAAATGCCTAAAGGAATCTATTGAGGAAGTCTAATTTAATGGAGAGAAACGATGAGAGAGGAAGCGAGAGGGAGATGAAGGCTTCGGGAGAAGACCAAGGAAGAGGAAAGTGATTTTGTGGATAAACGGGAAAGTGTACCCTTGAAGAGTGACTTGACAATAAAGACTATAGTTCAAAAAGGAGAAAATTCATGTTATGGGATATTTCCTTATAATGTACTCTCTCTCTCTCTCTCTCTCTCTCTCTCTCTCTCTCTCTCTCTCTCTCTCTCTCTCTCTACTTGTCAAAACGTAAAAGTTATCTGGATCTAAAGAATGCTAGAAGTTAGACCTTCCAATGTGAAGTTTATCACCAAGAAACATGGTCAGTGTTATAGCTACGATCACTATGCCAATGGGCTTTAAAATTGCCTCATATAAATGTAATTTCTTTGCACCAAGTTTGCAAGGTATAAGTAACCCTTGTACCAATAATTACCTACAAGAAAGGGATTATTATATTAATTGTGAAGGTATGCTTGTTTCGAGTTTGTAACCACCAACATGAGGATAAAATTATTAATACTATTTCTGATTGAAAATGAAATGCTTATGACACCAATGTCCCATATTAAACTCCAAAAAGCTAAATTGCACTCAATAATAGATGTGAGAATGGAAAACATAAATCGTTATCTTTGGCAAACCCCACTCATATGTGAGGATACCATTTCAAAATAAGCTGAAAACTACACATGCATGAAAAATCTACATATAAATCAGGGTTCACAGTAGTTATGTTAGCTGCCCTAAATAGGTATTAATAATACCCATGCCAAACAGGGCTTTAATAAATACAAAATCCGAACCTGTTTCAAAGCATTACATTAAGCCCAACATGTATAAAAAATTTTCCCCAAACCCTCCAAAATCAGGATCATCTTCACAACATTGTTCATCTTAGGCCTTTCATCTACTTCCTCACGGGCTCAAGCCAATGCAATCTAAAGCATGGCCACCATTTCTTCCTCAATGTTGGGATTTCTGTGTACCATTCCTGAACGGAGTAGAAAGGCCAAACCTACTATTGCATCTGATGCTATCTTCATTAGCTTTCACCATTCCAAGGGTGATCTGTTTGGACCCATGTTTGCTGTTGCAAAACACAACATTTCTGAACATTAAAAGTTTCTCTTTAATGTATGTTTAATTTACTATCTTTTTTTTTTAATAAATACAATTTCCATATATTCAATGTTGAATACAACATGGGCTCAAAATAATATAGCTACATGGCTTCACACGATTTTACTTACTATTCTAGTTTTCACTTTCTATAGAAATTGTTACATCGTAATCCGTGTGGATTGTAATTTTGCCACTATGCACATCCAAATAACATGTCATCGGATCATGGGGGGCATCTCTTGTCTTTCTCTCTCCTTTTTAAAACCTGACTCAGATGTTCCGATTGATAAGTACCTGGTGGCTAGAGGTCCCCTAAAAATATTAGGGAAATGAAAGTACACGACAATGCAAGTCATAGAAGCACCAAAGAGCAAAACTTTACCTTATAAAATCATGCTCCCACAATTCTCTTAAAATTATCATTGAGCTCTTAAATTTATGCAGGATTTTTGTTGGGTTGTTTTGCATTTTTTCTTGGCGCGTATCGTTTGCGCGTCTTGTGACGAAATCCCCATGGACTGGTGGATGGTGTGATAGTTGTGATTTTCCATCATCTGCATTAATTGGACTACAAACTTTTGATCTAGAACACGGGTATGAATAAAAAAGGGGTATGATAATGCTAAATGGTACTTTGTAATATAAGCACAATGAGGTGTCCAGCGGTCCCATTGTAGACCTTAAAAAGTAATCTTTCTCTTCCTTTCATAAATGGAGTTCACAAGGTTTGCAGCATCAGTACTAGTGCTTCTTCTCTACACCAGTTTGGGAGCTTTAGCTGCTGATTTGGATGTCTGAAAAGATGCATTTGGCATAGTTAATGGTTTCAGTCTCAAAGAAATTTACAACGAGAGCAACAATTGTGACAATATCCAAAACCTAAATCTAGCATCTCATAATATCACAGGAGTTGTGAACTGTAGAGAGCTTTCCCAATTGGGCCAAGTCCAAACCGTAGACCTTTCTAGCAATTCCCTTTCAAGGCCACTAAGTGGTGACATTTTCACAATCCAGAGCCTCCAAACACTAAATCTGGAGAAGAATCAATTGGGAGGAAAACTCTTCATTGACTGGAGAAGGTCAAGACATCAATTTTCCCATATACAAACACTCAATCCCTCCTACAATAGGTTAAAGTATGAAAATGGGATTTATTTTTCAGGCTCCACATATCTCAGACTATTGGATCTCTCGCATAATCGAAGAAGGTGGCAGGAGAGTAAAACTAGTATGCATAAATCTAGGGTCGCATCTTAAGTCCATGGTTACACAGGGGCTACATCGTCGGCTATTTAAATACATTGTGAGCATAGTTACTTCCTTTTCCTCCCATTACCGAGCTCCTTTGCTAGTGAAATCATTGGTTGCTGCAATCAAATCATTATAATCATTGGATTTCAACGAAAATGCACTCGCAAATCTCATCTGTACGATTACTGACATTTGTCAGAATGAAACGGTCATTTGTAGCATCAGTACTAGTGCTTCTTCTGTACACTAGTTTGGGAGCTTTAGCTACCGATTTGGATGTCCTAAAAGATGCATTTTGCATAGTTAAGGGTTTAAGTCTCGAAGAAATTTGCAGCGAGAGCAACACTTGTGACAATATCCAAAACATAAATCTAGCATCTCATAATATCACAGGAGTTGTGAACTACACAGAGCTTTCCCAATTGGGCCAAGTCCAAACCCTAGACCTTTCTAGCAATTCCCTTTCAAGGCCACTAAGTGGCAGTATTTTCACAATCTAGAGCCTCCAAACACTGAATCTAGATAATAATAAATTCGGAGGAAAACTCTTCGTTGACTGGAGAAGGTCAAGACATCAATTTTCCCATATACAAACACTCAATCTCTCCTACATTAGGTTAAAGTATGACAATGGGCTTTAATTTTCAGGCTCCACAAATCTCAGACTGCTGGAACTCTCCCATAATCGAAAAAGGCAGCAGGAGAGTAAAACTGGTATGCATAAATCTGGTGTCTCATCTTAAGTCCATGGTTACACAGGGGCTACATCGCCAGCTGCTTAAATACATTGCGAGCATAGTTACTTCCTTTTCCTCCCATTACCGAGCTCCTTTGCTAGTGAAATCATTGGTTGCTGCAATGAAATCATTATAATCGTTGGATTTCAACAAAAATGCACTCGCAAATCTCATCCGTACGATTACTGACATTTGTCAGAATGAAATGGTCGCACTCCACTACAAGAACGCCTTACGGCGTAATTATTTAAGGTGCAAAGGAATCTTCTTAAGAGGAGTAATTAGCAATGCTAGGTTTTCATTTTTTACTTTGCACATCATGAAAATAACTTTAAACAAATATGGATATAGAAAAGACAAAAGGCTCGGCAACTGTTAGACAAATTAAATAATGCAAATGCATAGTTAGTTGGACATCCACGAAATGTTTTTTTAAAAGAAGTCTTGGAGATATAATAAGCTACAATGTTGCACAACAACATATTGATCAGGAAATAAACATTGCAAACCTGGAGCAGTAAGGACCATACCCTAACCATGTAGGCTTCATTTGTGTTATATGTTTGCATGCAGCCTTCCAAGATTATTGTTTAGTGGATGAGGATTGTTAACATTGTAATAGCATGACTAGATTTTATTGCATTCACGGCTACATTAAATGAGTATGTATTCACATGGCTGACCTTAAAATACTAGCGCTGCAAAGCTCGTCAAAGAAATACGCCCACTATAAAAGAGGCGTGAATGGGGATAGAGTACATAAGATTTAAGCAGCTTCAAAATGTACCTCTTATCATACAATGTTCAATGTAAATTTAACATTTTGTTGCTGAAGATTTCTGCATAGTTGATTTTACTTCATCATTCAGCGACTGATAAACTAAAAATGGATAGTAAGTTCTAAATCATGCTATTGTCTAAATGAAGTCATCATAACAAAATTTTGTAAATTCATTGTTTGGCTTGCTTGAATTAGATGATTAAAATGGGCATTAATTATTCAAACAAAAATATGTCCCTGCTCTACTTTGCTTATATATGATGAATTTGTTGCGGTATGACAAGGACTGAATATTTCTAGATACTTAAAAGAACATTAACAAAACACATTAATCTTGGCACAGGTATATTGTGCACCAATTACCCATTGCTACACATTATGTTTTTCTGGTAGACATCCATCTAGAAGTGGGCATGAGGGTGGGGAATAAAAAGGTATGGACATCCATGAATGACATAATAATCAAAAAAATCAGTGGAAGTAGTTGTACTGAAGTCCATAGAATTTTACATGCATTTCACATGGACAAATAAGAGCCTCAACAAAGGATGCATACGACACCGAAAACAGAGGAGATCTATGCATAGTTAGGAAATTTTTGGAGAAATATAAAGACAACATGGGATATTTTCCAGATTTAAGACAGCTTCATTTAAAAAGACAGTTGAAACCACACGTTTCCACACTGAATACCACATTTTCAAACATTCATAACAACAAATATATTTTATGAAATCAAAAAAAAAATTAAAGAAAAATATTAATCTAAAACTAAACAAAACTAAATATTGAGCAAAAAAAAGTCTCTCAAATACAGAACAAATAATAAATTAAATATTTAACTATGTTTAACCAATGTTGCCATCAACATAACCCAATGATAACAAAGATAATTTATTCAGAATTACACCAATCCAGAAATATGTTTACCTAAACCATTTCATGTTAACAAGCTTAAATAAAGTGATGTGTACAATAAAGCAAGTCTCAAAAGTGTAGGAAGGAAAAACTCATGAAAACATAATATGCTATAAACTATACTGAACCAAAACAAACCACTGTATGAGTACATTGTAGGTGTATACAATGTATAGTTATCTAAACTTTTTATCCATACATACATAAGGTTCAGGAAACCTAATCAATAAGGCATTTATATTTTTGTTCTTTCTAATTTTTTTGTTGCTCGCGTTAGAATTTTTTTTGGCACCATTTTTTTCAAAGTAGTCGTATTGAAGTCCAAAAATTTTTACATGCATTTCACACGAACATATAAGAGCATCAGCAGAGGATGAATATCACACCCACAATAGAGGAGTTCTATGCATAGTTAGGAAATGTTTGTAGGTCAAGAGAAAGAAAACATGGTGTATTTTAGAGCCACAAAATTGTTGGGTAACTGCATTGTAAAACCTAGCTATCCTTGCCTTCACAGGTATGTGTCTACATTGATAAACACATTTCCAAACATGGCATGCACTTACAAATATACTGCGGAGGAGTTCAACCAGGATATCGATTTTTTAAATGAAAAGCTAATGACTCTATAACTGCAATACCCTGCATCTACTCCTCAGAAGAAAACTGTCTCAAATATATGGTGGACAACAGATTAAATATTTAGTTATGTATAACTAAGGACTTGGCCTTATGAATCCTAAAAGGTCTTCCTGATTCTACAGATAGACTTACATTCAGAACTACCTCGCAGCATCTGGAGTTGATGGTGTTACCTGAAGTTGATGTTCAGAGTAACAAGCTTGAAACTAAAGGGAGTGGTTTTGGAGGTAAAGCAAGTATCAAAAGTCGCTAGCCAGTACCGCCAGGCATTGAATAACTCTAATATGCTCAGAATTTCCCAGATAACGAATGCACTAGCATGCATGAGTCATAGCACAGATGCTCTTTATTGTAAGAATATCTCATCATTTGATTCAAAGATACAATAACTAATCTCCCCTAGCGAAACCTAATCAACTGAAAGCCTTTGATTTTGTAAACATTACATTTTTACCATGTTGTATGAATGCTCGCAATCAAAATGAGATTGAAACACATGTTTCAGCTTCACACACTAGCCTGAATGTAGCAATCGGGAAGAACTAGCGGAGGGCATGCCTTGATGTCCAATTCTGAAGTATTGTCAAGCTTGCATATAGATTAAAGCATCGTTGGGGATATTTCTATGGTAACTCAAACCCTCATGAATTAGTGACTGGAGGTACAAAAATACTTGAGATGGTACGACAACATCATCCATGACATGTCAGAGATACACCAAAGGTCAATTGTTCTGTAACTTTTCTCTAGCAATAATGTCAGAGATAAAAGGAATATGATGCGGTTTCAAACACTCTAAAACATTAGCAAGCAATTGCATGTGAACTAATTCTCATTTTCTCTACCATGTTCATCTTGCCCAACCACCTAAAGACCTTATCGTTTCTCATCTTTATATAAATCAACCTGTTAGGCCCAGATATTGGTAAAAGTCATATGACATATAAACATATCAAACTTATATTATTGAGAATCTGGTAAGCTTATAATAATATTCAGTGCAGAGTTGTTCTGAACAGGATACAACCAATAGCATTACACGTATCTATCATGTATTGTAAAGTGAATCATCATTGCAATAAGTCATTGTCACATATACAACACGCCTACAAATCTTTTCAATAGTACTGGTAGGAAAATTTATCAGCGTTATTGATGGACAGTCTCACACCCATTTTGGAGCATTCTGATGCGGCCTCCCAAGGGTCAAACTATCCCTTAGCACACATCTATTTCTATCGGTGATCAGCTGCAAGAAAGCACATGCCCCTACTTAGTCCATACAATCGCAAGCATTCCCTAATGCCAGAATACATATTGTAGTACATTAGCTTTCATGTTCATGTCCTCTTGTAGAAGTGATTCTCCATTTTCTACTTTCAGGCCTATATATAAATGAATATGCAACTAGGGGGTCAATGTGAACTGCGGCTCAACCTAGCCCTCCAAATCCCCAGTTCATTTTTTTAAGGCATCTGAATACTATCTGGTTAGCTAGCTACCCCACCCCTAGTTCAACTAAAAGCAAATCTTTCGGTTGCTAAACTATCCATGGGTCTTGCTACTTTTTGAATCCCTTAACCAAATATAATTTAACATAAAAGTGACAAATACACTAATTTGTGTGAAAGCTAGGTTGCTCAAAGAATGCCAAAGAAACTTAGAATCACTAAAAACCCTCTAAGACAAGTTATATACATTGTTGAAGCTCTGAGAAACCATGTATCATCTGTATCTACATGTCATCTGTGGCTATATTATTGTCTGATACTAAAGGTTCCCCGTGCTACACAGGATGGATAAAGCAAGGTCTAAAGGGATGCATAATCTTGTCAAATATGCTAGAGGTCAAAGCCTTGGTGTTATGTTTCATATGGAAAAGAATTACCCGCATCTTGAAAACCGCAGGACCTCGCAGCAAACACAATCTACATAGATTATTAGGCAAGACCCTATCTATATTTAAATCACTGCCTTGTACAGCAAGCTGCAAAGCATGGAGGAAGGTACGTGGGCGCAACAGCAACGGCCGCTGCAGCAACCAATGGCCAAAAATTTCAACAGTTACATGCACATGTCACCAGTAAGGAAACTTGTTAAAGAAATTAGGTCGTATCTTACGTGAACTACATAATTATAATATTTTTAATACTTAGGGTTATGAAACCTTCAACCATACCAGATGCGAGGGATTATAAATTTTTACCATACATTGTAGATACTTATAGATGAATATATTATAAATTCTGTGGTATTGATACAAACTTTCACGGTATCGTTGACTACGCCCGATACCACATGCAAATTAATAGGAAAATATGGTTAAAATACAATAGTACAAAATGGCCAGTGACAGGTACTAATCAATACTCACTTAAGCCTGCCTACTAGAACATTATGACCATCATTGAACATATTCATTGCCTCATTTATTTATAAAGAATTAATGCAGGAACTAAAGCCATGAGGACTAAATCAATGTCCCCAGTTGTCAGATACCAGAACTTGATATTGACCAATGCATTTACCATCGTGTGTGTCAGTATTCATATATATCATATATATATATCATGATAGTATATCATATATGCTTCAGTAATGGCAGTCTACTAACTCACAGTCACGAACATGGTTATAGTCATCTTCAATCATGCCCATATGTAAATTAAGCAACATATTAATTTTTTAACCCAAATAACCATCAATTCCATTACATATAATAACAATGATTTGTAGAATAGCTATTTTTCATTCACATGTAGTAAATTTAAAAATTAATGATCTTAGTAGATACATTTTTATCATGTATTGTAAGTGTCAAATAAGTGCCATTTGAAGTTTTCTTCTAATCTCATAGGCTCTGCCATCAACTAGAGTTGACCATTCATGTAGGGACCAACAAGATTCTTTTTGAGGGATTGATCATAGCTATCAGGAAAAACTTTTCTTCAATTCTGGAATAAAAATACTAGGCATCGATTCTCTCCTTTCTTGTTGTAAACATTTCTCATCCCTTAGCATATAGAATCTTCATAAAATATAATTTTTTATGGATTGATAAGTACTTGGAAAATCTCCAAGGGACACCATTACAATACGGATTTTACAATGAACGTTGTCACAGGTATGACTATCTGCAGAAAATACTAGCCAAAAATATGCTCAATTTATTACTTAATCAATGGTCTCAACCAACAGATAGAAAGTATGGATAACAAAATTATATTATACATGAACAAAACTCAGCCCAAAGAAGAGCAATGAGATCTTAATCCTCATATGTGTCTGGAGCTGAACTCTGCTATTGAAGTAAATCTACTTTTCATTACTCTTTGACCAAATTCCAATCTTCCTTATTGTGGACATCTGTAAGGACCATCTTATGTCATACATGGGAGGAAATAAGAATCACAATTGAATAAATAGGTTGATATAACAATGTTGGGAGGGGAAGAAGGATCCCACTCAGCGTTGACCACACATTGTGATGACCTTGTGACGACTCTTATACTGGTCAAGAAGTCATACAGTGAAGATCCTAAAATATTTCTCATCAACAGTTGCACTAGACTTATAGGCCCTCGAAATATCTCTTCTGCAGATTGATGAATCATCTTTGTTCAAAATCACCTATCTACTTCCAATACCATATTTCTGGAGGCTTTACCCCATACATAACGCAACATGTTAGAAATATATTCACAACATTTGAGATCTTGTAGTGCTGACTACTCTTCGACACTTGTTATATTTTGATTTCAGTTACTTTTGACTATAGGCATGGATTTTACTGTATCATTTTGCTTTAGCATGATGTTAGATGATAGAGATATTCTGACTATTGATGGATTGTGATTCATAGTATGATTTGTGTGGATTCTTAGAGACATAGAGAGAAATGTTGTATATTGATGATAATGATGTGTTGTTAGCAAAAATATTACTAACATTTATAATTCTCATCATGTTGACTATGATTTAGCATTTGAACTAATCTCGTGATCTTGTTGATATTGATAAAAATGTAGAATTGAGATGTTGTTGAAATTTTAGACAAATGATAGCATTGTTAGTCTAGATGATGAATTAATTATATGTTTATGTTTATTGATTGATGTGCATATATTTTACCGTTGATGTATTTAATGCATTCACGAGGCCCAAGGATGCATTCTATGATTTTGTAGGTAATTATATCACAACACTCAAAAGGAGGATTCGAGACAAACCAAAACGGAATACTAGATGGATACAACAAAGCTCACCATGGCAACTTATGCAATGTTGTGGTTTTGTTATTTGTTGTTAGGGGGTCCCCATGGGGGGGATGACCTCTAATTGTTACCATGAGATTTGTGTGTAAATTTCCCTTTCTATTTTATTTATTATAGAGTATGTGGTTTCTTTGTGATGTAAGAGGAAAATATGGAGATGGTTGAGGAGGATGAGGGGAAAGTAGGGATGATTTATAGGTTAAATAGGTTATAGGATAGGTTGAGGTTGAGAGAGATTGACATAAGGGTTAGCCGAGAGGCACATAGATGGGATACCCTTGGAGGGGGGTTCATGAGGTTGGTACAACTAGGAGAGATAGATGAGTATGTTGTGTCTTTGTAGATAGATTTAGGGTAGAAAAAGAGTTATCGGGATCGGTACAATAAACAACATGATTTGTTAAGGGGTTGATATAGAATTACAGGGAGTACATTGTCAGTACCAAAATAAGTAGGGCTGGCAATAGGGGTGCTATGAGGAGGGATGATGCTACTATGTACACCAATCGTTGCTTATTATCAGGTGATGATCACCAATCTCTGAGATTATGAAGGTCTTTTATAGAGTCATTTACAAAGGTTCCAATGTATGTTAAGCGTGTAGTGGGTCAGTAGTAGTCAGCTCAGAAAGTCTCTACTACTAGCAAGGAGAGTATTAGAGCACCAAAGGGGAGCCCGAGGTTGGACCTGGGTTATATGGTGTATAGTTTACATTTTTTATTGTATATGGCCATAGTTCCTAATCTATTGTGAGATATACATTAACATATATATATATATATATATATATATATATATATATATATATATATATATATATATATATATATATATATATATATGGTATTTTTTATGAATGAATGTGTAAATGTATGTTCATGATTTCATGTGATGTTTTATTTGAGTTATAGGTGTATTTAAATATGGTGATGGTTATAATAGTGATGAGATTTAATTGAAATGAAGTTGTTTGGATGTAAATATTTAATTTATTATGATGAATATGTTATAAATTATATGTGATTTTTTTGTGGATGTTTTATTTGTTGTCATGTATGGTCGTGGTTAAGAGCATCTTATGGGATGTGTTTGATTCTTTATTTGACTTGCAGCATATAAATATGTGATGGCAATTGTAATTTTTATGGTAATACATTTTAATCCATGGATGATGTTAACATATAACTAACAATGATTAGTCTATTTAAGATCATGTGTTTGGTTTAGGATAATATGAGTTTTATATATGCTATATACCTCCTTCTAACATGTTCAAGATTTGCATGTAGTTTGTATGAGGAACTATTTTCTCATTTGTGGTTCGTAGGTTTTAACCCAACTTTTATTTTAGGTTACATGTTATTATTTTTGTAAGAACCTTGCATTTTATAGAACAATATGATCTATGAGAGAAGATTTCCTAGGTTGACAAAAAAATAGACATATTTAGGAAAGCTGATCAATGTAGAAATAATTCATTTTTTACCATATACATAGTTTTTTGAAATTAAGTATCCATATTTTGATGGAATGGTATACGATAATATATTTGGATATTGATGGTGATTGGGGATATATTTTTTTAAATAGTTTTCCATGGAGGGAAAAATTTAATACTTTGATAATTTTATTTTAACCCATACTTGTTTTTATTTTTTTAGCTAAGGGTTGGCCTAAGATACCATTTGAGGATGGCGGATTTGATATACAAGCTAACATATGTATCCTAAACATATCCTCTATTAGTAGATAAGATGAAGTAGGGGAGAAATTATTTGGGATCCGTTATTGAAACCAATGGGACTTATCTATATTGAATATGCTATGAGAAGGGCTATGATGTCCATATTTATGGTCATAATAAATATAGTGATGTGTGGCCATTTAGCTCTAAATCATTACTAGGGTAAGAGGATATTAGTAGGTATTTGATATTGGGTGATCTTAGTTGGACTAAAGTCATGTAGGAAGGTATGTTAACATTAGAAAGTTACAAGGAATTTAGAGGATCCCTTTAATTTTAATCATCACAAGAGGCCAAATGATATGTCAAAGACCCATATTTATGAGTGATAATATATAGTCCAAGCCAATTTTTAGAAAAAATCACACATTTACTCTTTTCCATATTAGTTACATGTTTATTTTTCTTAACAAGATTGCTAATATAAAATTTATGTTCTTCAAGGTATTTATTACATTCACTTTTGATCCGTTCTTGATAGATATTAATATATTTGAGGATGGTTAGTTGAAGTTTGCCTATCAATTCAACTTGTGATATGCGTTATCGACAATATTATTCCTCAAGGATGAAATTAGGACTTGAAGTGGAATAATAACTTTGGTGTCATATAATACATGGAAAGGAATAGAACATGTAGGAGTTTCAATGCTAGACTGGTAAGCCCATAGTTAAAGGGAAATTATGATATCCCAATATTTACCAGCTTAATCAACTATCTTGGTAAGGATTTGGTTTAGGTTTTTATTAAATACTTAATATTATTCATAAGCATGTGGATAGTATGTTGTGGAGGAATTGAGATTGATATTGTACGTACAATTTTTTTTTAAAAATGATTTACCATTATATGTGATGATTTTATGGGGGATGTCAAAGTGATAAATGATGTGATGATGGATGAAATCGATTGTCTTATCTTATATAATGGAGATAAGATGAATATATTCAACCCATTTTGTGAAATATTGAGTAGTAGTGATGATGTAATTATGTCTTTGAGATGATCAAGGATTGAGAAGGTCGATGAGATCAAGTCCCCATTGTGAGAAAAGCTATAAATCTTGAGAAGGTTGAAAAATGTGATTAGGGGTGTTTGAAATATTAGCATTTTCTTGAAATTTGATGTATTTATTGACATCTTGAAAATTTTCTTGGCTAATTTTAGGCAAATAAGAACCCATTCAACCATTAAAGTGTTTTCTACATATTGCATCGTGGACTTATCAAATAACTTGGCTAGCCTATTGAGATTCAATACATCAAAGGAGAAGACCTTAAAAACCTCTTTAATAAAGGAAACTCCCCAATATAATATAGCATGAGGTGTTTTATTGATAATTTTGTGGGTATTTTACTTTTGGAAAGATATTTGTACATTCAGGTATAACAAATATTGAATTGGCTAGCTTCTATATGATTTGTGCATGGAAAATCAGTGTTGGTATGTGATGTTTTATGAAGTTTATGTACAATGAAAAAGAGTTATAATTTTCTAGAGAGAAAGGTATGAGGGATGCTATTGTATCTACAAATTTATCAGATGAGTGAAAACTCTTTCAATTTCAGAATGATTTATGGCCTTTAGGATATGGTCTAAAATGAATTTAAATTTTGGTATGGTATCATTCTTACATTGATATGTTAATTTGATTTGATTGATGACGGGTTGGGAATCAATGTAGATATAAATGATTCTTACAACAAGAACTGTGTATTTTTAAAGACTCATGATGAGGGACTCATACTTGCCCATGTTATTCCTATAATTAAAATTTAATTTAAAAGATAGTAGAATAAAATTACCCCATAATATATAATTACTATTCTCAAACCCAATCACTTTTGGCATTTAGACCCATCAAAGAATAAGGTCTTTTTCATATGATTATTATCATGATAGAGAGTATTAATGGATTCATTAGGAAATTTTTTCACAAGGAATGTTATTTGATATTCTAGGAGATAATCAACAAAAACCTTCCCATTATTGGATTTTTTCGAAATGAATTCATTATCAAAGTTGACCATGGGATTAAGAAATCAAGTTATGCCAGAATTGTGATATGGATTAGAGTGAATAGATTTCAGTGGATTAATGTTTGTGACTAAATGTTTTTTTTTATTGAGGAGATAATGACAGAGTTTGGAGGTTGAGAAGTATATATCACAACACTAATTTTCTACTTGTAAATAATGGGTTTCGTAACCGTGAAGGTTACAAGTTATATAATAAATGACATTCTCCCTACATTTTTGGTCCTAATATTATATCGTAGCTCTCAAGGCATGATTAGAAACATATGTATAGGTACAAAGGTTCTCCCTTCATGGATGTTTAAGAATTGGGGTGATAGGAGATATATAATGCCCCTTAGTTCATAGTAAATTTTCTTATATTTCTTCCTTAATGGTTTAAATGGAGTATTGAAATGTGTTTGTGTTGTTTTTAAATCCCCGTGTTCCCATGGCGATATTGATAACTCTCTCTAATTTCAATTGAAGGTATTCTAAATATTTCCCAAGCATCTGATGATGGTCTTTAAATTTTGGACTTGTTTCGGGTGTCTTTCTTTACAAAGTTGAGCTGATCTTAAAACAAACCTCAATTTTTTTATACTCCTATGATTAAGAGCCTTCAATTATTTTCTTTGTGATTCTATATTTTAGGATGGCTTGACACTCTATCAAAACTTCAATTTAATGATTCTAACCTAACAATAAAAATAATTTATAATACATGTATGAGATAATAGAATGATATAAGTATTTTGAGATTAAAATGATGATAAAAAATTAAAATGAATATAAAGAAAACTTACAATATATTTAATTTCCTCTCCTTACTTTAGGATTGTGCCAACCTCATATCAAGAAATAATTAAGGAATTTTGGTAAAGTTGATGATGTGTTCCTAGAAGAGGGGATTTTTGTAAATGGATGTTATTGGAATTTGTGGGTATGCAACCAAACTAGAGGTGAAGTGACCAATGTTGGTGCCTCCTATATAGGGAAGAGATGAATATGCTTTATGAGGATATGGTTTAGATTGGGTTTCTATGTGAAAATGTAGGATACAAGTTTATAGAACATCTTTTATGGTTATTTATGTGATTCCATGTCATATAATTATTTCTATATTGAACCATTCTATAGACATTATTATTTCACCTTCAATTCTATGTATATAAATATATATTTCTACCCTCAAGTTTACAAACATGTCTCAATGATTGTTTCCTCTCATGGGGATGTGGGTGTCTATATGGCGCAACCTTAGTATTCTCAAACTTATTAAATTTTTCCTTAAAATTCTTTTCCTCTTCCACCTTTGTTGTTGTCAAACAATAACTCTATGTGGTGCCATTGAATTAATAGCTTATGAAAACTTATGAAAGATGTTCTTCATGGATCTACTTATAAGATCATCCTTAAACCTATTAAAATCCTATAAGCATCTCCAAAAATAATCTTCAAAAAAATTCTAATAACTATAAATAACTTTTGGTTCATATGCTAATTGTTTTATCTCACTTGGATGCTAATTGCATCATACAACTTAGGTACCAGAAAAGTGTTCTATGAGATTTATTTTGCTCATGTGAGATTTGTGATTGTTAATATATGTCGTCTTACTTTAGTGATATCCAAGAATAATATCCATACCATCCATATCCAAAGCATAAAAATCCCTTCCAATTGATCACATTATTCGTATGCAGTTCTAAATTGGGCATCATCTTCAAAAACTTGAATATGCAATTTCCATCTTTTTGAGATTCTTCGATGGAAGCTTTGCTATGGAACATGTAGTTCTTTGAGCTATTTATCCATATTGATGAAGTTATATTGTCCTTACTATTTTGTCCTATGAAAAAAAGTATTCAATTTTTCCTCATTGAAAATGTTTGGAATTCTATACACTCTAGAAATATTGAAGCTTCATAAATGTTGGATGGAAACATTCATTTGATAGTCTGTATATAGATTTGTTGTCTCTCCTTCCACTTCCTGTGTAGCAGCTTCAACCTCACACATTTTTTTCTTCTTTTTCTATCTTCTTATATCTTCTGAACTATGTGCAGGAAAATAGTAACCCTTCTTAATCTAATTCTGAGGATCTCATTTTCCTCACTGTATTACCATGCAGTAAATTCTTCTACTGAAATAGATGCTTTTCTTCTTTTGTTTCTCATCTGTCCAAATGAAAACTTGTTCCTAGTTCCTGTAAGAGACCAAGAGAGAAATGGCCTTTTCTAACTCAGAAAACCAAATATGTAGCATGGTCGCACAGTAATCCACAAGTATGAAGAGCCAAATATTTGGATGGTTGAGTACAATTTATGAACACTCAGGGACCCTGTTCCACCAGGGCAGATCTAGCATCAGATCCTAAAGTAACTGGGGCACCCCGAAAGTTACCATCCCCATGGTATGCACCAATCTAGGGTTTAGGAATATGATCACTTTAAATGCTCAAAACCTATTCTAACTGGTATGGTCACAATTTGGTTTCAAAAATCAGAAATCCCTATTTGAATAAAAATCCCAATCTTAATTTTTGATAGGTTTCTAGAAAATGTAACCTCTAATGTAAATAGAAGTATTCCTCAAATTGCGGCCTGAGAAGCAAAATATTGAAAAAACATAAAACTGCAATATTAATATGGTCAGAAATAGATCTCATCCATTCTGAAATTTCAGTGGTCTTATCACCTTTAGAATATATTCACATCAACATTTCAAAAATTTAGATTTCCTTCTAGTGTCGTGCATTATGTGCGCGAAGATATGCATGATGAAACCTTAGAATTAGGGTTCGTAACCCTAAAATGGACACATCTTTCACAAAGTAATGATCCAAAAATAACTATAGAAATTGTGAATAGCATGTGTGCACTGGAATTACTATGTATCCAATCCCCAAAAATGAAGTATCTGAAAAATGTTCAGATATCCTATGCCTTGATGCATGGAACTATGTGGATGTAAGTGATGCAATGGATGCAATTCTAGATGGAGTGATTATGATGTTAGGACCTAGGACCCACATTATGGTACTCATAATCGCTTTATCTTTATACCACTCTCAAGTAAGAACTTTGCGTAATAATAAATCGCGATAATTGCATGACTATAGCACAAAATGAGATATATGATGACCGACAATTGGAAATGACCCAGAACAGCAGTCAAAGGGGGTTTGCATAGATCGGGGTACCCTTAAGGTAGTGGCAACACCATACAATGCCCCAGTACAGGAATGGGGTAACTCCTTATTTTCGGATCTCCCAATGATCAGGGAATCCACTTACGAAAATGGGTAGATAAGTGTTGGAAAATACATCTACCAACTATGAATAATCAAAATCATACAATCCATGACATCCTAATAAGGTGGGATTACTCGCATCCTTTTTACAGCATGAGTAACACTTCTAATCCCACTCTAGGCCGACTCATTACCCAATATAACTAATTCATATGTGAGCCCATATAAGTAAGGGGATGTGTGCCACATGTCGGCATCTCCATCAACCCATATACATTATAATATTATATCCCATGTGAACCCATACATATAACTAAGGGTATGTGTGCCACATGTCGGCATCTCCATCAACCCATATGCGAAGATGAAAAATGAGAATAAAAAAGTGATGAGATTGAACCTAGGGAAGAACACAAGTGTATTTGTTGATGTGTGTATTGTACCTACATGGTTAGTAAAGGCAAATGATGTAGCGGTGTTATGTCATTGTCATTCTCACTTACATGGTTATTGTTGTTATTGTTGTTGTCGCACCTAATTTGATTCCCTATTTTTCATACGGTGGACCTACAAGGATAAAACAATCAAGTCGTCAAATATATATGTATGTAAAAACATCATGTAAAATACACATGTATATAAAAATGTGTAAAGTACCAAAATGTAAAATATGCTATAAATAAAATGTAAATGGAAAATGAAATGTGAACGACACATGTGTAGCTAGTCAATGTCGATAAGAAGGGTGTACAAGGATATCATGTATCATCTAGATTTTTTCAGGTGATCTCATGCCACCCTGGCTCAAGAAGTGTATGAAGAAAATACTTTGTATCCTCAAAATATAATCACTTCTGCTAAAATTTTATTAAGAGATATATACATACAGAATTTGTTTTTCGGGCGATCCAATGCCACTAGATGAAGAAACGTAGAGAGTCCACCCACTTTATCCCCTAATCCTATAACTACTCCATAGAAATGTCGAAGCATACCTTATCCTATTAAGGCCACTATGTGTGGAGTTTGTATGTTGATATGAACTCACTTGTTGTGTGTGAACCGGTGTATATGATGTTTTATTACAAAACCCACAATGATGCCCCCTCTTTTTGGATGCATGTGATGGCCCGAAAAGGAGAATATGGCTCCAAAAGAGGACCTACCACACACTAACTTGTAACCAACTCAGCCGTACAGGGGGAAAGAAAAAGAACTTGGTAGATACCAAGGCATGCACAAAATGGAATGGATATCCAAAACAAGTATTATCCAACATCATATGCACGTAATCAGTGTAAAGACGTAAATAGTGTATAAAAACTACAAAACATAGTAGTGTAAAGATGCAAGAAAAAGAAAGAAGACTGCACAAAGTGGGTTATAAACATGGGGTATCACTCACGATTTTGAAATACATGTAATTTCATCATGGCCACAAACAATAGACAAATGTGCACATAATCAAAGGGAAAAGTCAACATATTATGGTAAAAAATAAAAGAAAAGTAAAGAAACAGGAAGTCATGGAAACATGTAATTCTACAAAACAAGTAGTACACATGGAACATGCATTAACATGTTAGAGTGATAACCAATATGTAAAAGCATGTATGATTAAGTAATATAATATGTTAAGTACAAAATGAAACAATAACACCTAGATAAGTTCAATGTGGATTCCCCTAGTGATCGGTATAGGAAGAGTAGAAGTTGAGAATCCATGATGGGTGTAGAGTCTTGTATTTATAATCACACTAGATTTCTGTGTGAATGCACATGTGTGTATGATAATGACATATAAGAAAGAAAGATAACATGTGTAGTAAAATGATCATGCTAAGTAATAGTAAAGAAAAATCAAATTCCCCCAAGACGATGCAGTATGTAGTGGATGGCTGTGTGGAATGGAATGCAAAATCAAATGATAGGAGAAACATTCCCTTTGACTAGATGGAAATGTATGGAGTGAGGTTCATTTTTTTTACCCCCTCATTAGTCCATAATGAACCATAAAATATTGTGCATCATAGGGAAATAATCAAGTAGTGATGGTTGTGCCTAGCATGCTACGATGAAAGTGTATGTGAAATGGTGATGAGATGTGAAATGTTGAAAAATGTGTTCTTGAACCCTATAGCCAAAGCGTATATCACAAATTTTCTGAATAGAAGAGATATTATTTATCCCTAAGTGTATATCACTATAGAATGAGTGGGTGGTGAGGAAACATCTAGAAATGATGTGTGTGGACCCTATAACCTAAGCGTATGCCATGACTTCTTGAATGTGTGAGTGATGATTTATCTCTAAGCTTATATCATTTTGGGATGAGTGGTAATAAGTGGTGATGAATTATGTGAGTGTATAATGAACATGTGTGAACCATATAGCCAAAGTGTAAATCATGAATTGTTGAATGGGCAAGTGATTATTTATACCTAAGCATATATCACTACATGATGGAAGAAGAAGGTGATGATTTAGACTATAGCATATGTGAGTACAAGATGGATGTGGAGGGTGTATGAATCTTGTATGAGTATGAGGTGAATAATGGAAGGTGGTGATTTAACACTAAGTGTATACCACTAAGGGATGAATAGGATGTGTTGGTACCCAAATTTAATCTCCTTCAAAGATCAAGCAACATCATGGATTTTGACAGGACACCCATAGGTAGATTGATAATCATGCATGTCATTTTGTAGCCGAGGAAACAATCTACCTAACATTTTAAAACTCAAGTTTCGAAAGGAATGGGTAATACCTTAAAGGGATGTCATCTGATCCTAAATATTTTAGGTTGGCCCTTTCAACCAAGGTAAGAGAACCTATTTTGTAACCTCTATTATTGAAGAAGAATGATAAATCCTTCTTTTAGATAAATTTTATAGAGAATACCTTGGGAAAATAAGATCAACACACCAAATTTGACTCTCATGAGTTGTCACTTCCAAATCACGGAGATATTTTCACAACAAGGCAAAGGTTACTAAAGACATTTGGGATCCTGATTGCTTCTGCATGTTTTGGTAACAGAGATTATGCATTTGTATGTACACTAGAAAAACAGGGGTAGTACAGGTAGGATTGGTTTTTTTTGAATAAATTTTTGGTGGGAGGTAGGGAAGGATGAACTTGATTCACCATATCCTTGAGGAATCTTACAAAATGGAAGGTTAAACCAACATAATGCCACATAATAGCTAAAATATTTCTTTAACTAGAATATGTGCTTCAATGAAAGCCCAGATTAGCACTTTTTCACACAATATTTTAGATTCTATCATGAAGGATCGAGTTAGAAAATACAACAAAGCATCAAGATCTAAGTCAAATCATGCCTAAGATACACCCAGAGGCTTACAGACAATCTCTATGAATAGATGAAAGAAAAGTGATTTTAAATTGTTTATTACAATCCCAAATGAAAGCTCTTCTGAGAAATAAAATTACAGATGCCACTAAACTGTCAAAAGGATTGAGGCCTGTGTGATTGAATTAGAATTTAATACAAGATTGCAATAGAAACAAGAAAAACTACTCACATACATTCAGAAATAAAACAAACACATTTTTCTCAAGACAACACAGAATAGCTCGAATTTGATTAAATTTATCAGTAGGGGAAAATTTCTAGAACAATCTCAGATCTTGTCAATTGCTGTACATTTGCAACAACCTTGACATGATCATATTTAATACAAAAGAGATATACAAGCTTCTCAAATAACTTCTCAAAATGATGGGCTCTGTCAAGATTTTTCTATTAGAAAATTCAATCCCGACCCATAACACTCCAACCATTTGCATGAAAAATTTTTGCCATTTATAAAATTTACAATAGATCCCCTTTCCCCCCCAAAAATCCATTCCTTGAGTGCTCCTAGTTCTTTCCATGATCACACTCACGATTCCAAGAATCAGATCTGCAAAAAGTTACTATATTCTCGAGGGGGTAGATCTCATCGAATATCTCCCTCATTCAACTCCTTCCTCTGGTAGATCACTCTTTCTTAAATTATCCAACCACTTCCACCCCTAATCTATCAAATATAGCTCCTTGCATGCTTGGGAGAAGAAAAAAAGGAAAATACGATTGAGCATGATAGTCTGACTGTTTTAATGGTGAAAGACATCTTCTAGATCTTCCCACCAAACTCAGATGTCAACATTAACTCCCCTCTCTTCCTGGCATGTAGGAGATACCAAGAAATGATGAAGACTTGCACTTCCAGGTGTGTTTTTAGTAAAAATGGGGAGAAAAAATCAGATTCAGACTCTCGGATGTCGTTGATCTTTACTTTGAATTTGGGTTGTCCACATGGAAGATTCAAACTTAAAAATAGACTCGGGGGTTTCCTCTGATTTTTTACAAATTTTGGAAAAAATGGAAAAATTTCACATTTTGTTCCACATCTCCGCCCTCGAGAAATGATCCTGACACGTGTCCAAAGGTGGGTCCCAAAGGAACCGCAGATAAATTCTTCCATTTGACCCTCTTTTTGGAAAAGGGAAATTTTTACATGTTTTCCCCATAGCTCCACCCTTCTGCTTCAAGTTTCCAATGTGGGTCCTAGCAGAACCACACTTCCTTTTTTACTTTTAACTCTTTTTCCCACAAAGGGAAAATTTTCCAAATTTCCTCCAAAGGCCCGCACCTCCACCATTGACTAGAGAAAGCTTTGACCTTTCTTCCATTTGGCTTACGGGCCACTTTTGATATCTTAACCCTTTTGAGCATAAGAGGTAAAAATTATAAGTTTCCTCCAATGGTCCGCTTCCCTACTCCTTTTGACTTATCAAACTGCCATGTGTTACTATGGTGCACATTGAGGTGGTCCCCAAAAATTTAAACCTTGAATGAGTGCAGGCTCACCACGTGTCTTGGCCCAGCAAAAATTGTTTGGAGGCTTGAAGCTCAGTGAAAGGTGCCAAGTGTCATGCTCTAGGGAAGTCTCCTTTGGTTGTTGAAAAGTCGAAGCGAAATGCAAAGTGAGCGAAGGCCTCCAAGTGTCCTCCTAGCACTTCTTTAAAAGACTCTAAGCGAGCGCAAGCTTGCCATGTGTCCCTGTTCTCCACCAAATTATAATAGCTGTATAAAATTTATCTAAGTCCAGGAAAAGTAGTGGAAACCTCCACGTGTCCTTCCGGCGCTACTCTAAGGACAAACCAAAAAGTAGATCTTCAAGTGAGCATCATTCCTCCGCATGGACACATTTTTAAGTTGAGGTGATTCATATAAATTTTTGAAGTACCCAGCTGAGCCACATCTAACCAAAAGGTGCCATGTCCCCTGTTAATGTAAGGATGTAAATTTTACTGGGAGAAACATGAGTGAAACTATAAAATAGAGAAAAATGATCATTTGAGCCTGAAAATGAAAATTTATGCAAGGACAGAGAATTTAGAAATGTTACAAGTCTCAAATACGTCCATCAAAGACACATCCATTTATTTTTATTCAAGTATTTAGGGTAGAAAGGATGAGGAAGACAAATCTTGGCAGTGGATAATGGAAAATATGGGAGAACCTGAGTTTTTTTAGATGAACAGAGAATGGGAGACCCAAATGACATACCTTTTCCGGAGGAACAAAGAAACAAGGAGAAAACCATGGACCCATAAGTGATCTACAACCCATGAATAGATTAAAAATGGTAACAATATTAACCAGGCACAACACAGGGAAAAAGAAAGTGACACAGGCCATAAATTGATATATTTTTTAAGGAAAAGTCAGGCGAGACGATTTTGAGCACCAACAGGATGAATGATGATGTAGTGCTAAGAGGATAATAATGGGACAGATAAAGGGAGTGGCGATTTAACACAAGGTGTATACCACTACATGTTTATTGAAGGCATTATAATGTAATGGAATAATTCTAAATTGAGAAAATTGTAAGGTAATATAATGATAGAATAGTAGATGATAGAATGTAATAGGATGATGTAGAATATATGAAAAGAGTGGCAATTAAAAGTAAGGTGTATATACCACTGCATGAGGATAGAATGAGTTAGGATGTAGTGATAGGTAGATAATAGAATAATTGAAAATGGTGAAGGGAGTGGTGATTTATCCTAAGGTGTATACAACTATGGTATGTGATGATGAGTGTGGGTGATGATATATCCTAAAGTGTTGGTCACTAGTCTGATGAATGTTGTATTATGAAAATTGGCATGATGAAAGGTCCATTTGATTGGTAAAACCTTGGTAGTCAAGTAAAAACTGAGGAACTAAAGTGCATCATAGGGTGGTGAGTGCAACGCATGGAAAACAATGTGGTTTGAGAAACTAAGTAAAGAGTAGGATATGTAAATGTGCATTGGGGGAAAGGCCATTTAAAATGCATAATTTATATACAATACACAATCTAGATGGAAATGGAGTATGCAATGATGATAGAACTAGACCGGTATGTACTGGAATCTAGTGTAGCATGTAAAATGTAGATGATGGGTAGATGCGCTATGTGATCGATGTAATGTAGGAAATCTAGGGTGTGTAGAGATAGTTAATATGTTAGGTGCAATGATATGTGTAAATATAAATAGAATACATAGTGATAGAATTTAAGGTTATCCCCATATATAATGTGACCTAGTGTAGATGTGAAATGTATGAAGGAGAGGCAAAACTAGACGTAGATGATATGACGACTAGTGTAGTGTGTATGATATAGATGATGTATAAAGGAATAATATATGGGGTATGTAAAGAATAATGTAAGATGTTTGGTGTGTGAAGTTCAGTGTAATGGTAATCCCTCAATACTGGAGTGTGAACTGAAGCACAAAAGTTCGTCATCACGTAATGAGGGTGTTATGATGCATGTGATAATATATCAGTAGGAAATGTCAAGAATTGACTATCAGGAAACATGCACTGTAAGATGATGTACTGATGCAAAAAAAGACGGGGAGTAATTTTTTATGGCCCCAGGTGTGTCGAAAAGATAAATTAACCAATAAGGTCAGAGGACAAAGGTCCTTTTACCGATGCTTGAGATGATGCAAATGGATGGGCACGATCTACCAGTGATAGTAGAGACACTCAGTGTGAGAAATTAAATTTTTATACACGTGAAGGATGGTGGAGTGAATAAGACTGTGGTATGAAACCTATAGGGGATATAGGGGATTCGATGCTATAGGTTTTAATTGAGGCAATATGTGGGTAGGGTGAGGTTTGCTCATATAGACTAGATGAGTCCAAGAGTTACACGTAGAATAGAAGGAGGTTGTGTGATGAATGGGAGGATTTTTGAATATCTCTGATAATAGTGGATAATTCATGACAAGAATCTTTATGATGTCCTTGGATCCGTTGATAGTGGGAAAATGGATGATTTTAGGTGTGCAGTAATTCTGAAGGAGGATAATAGCAAGTAAAGGGTAATGTAATTAGTTGGTGGTGAAGAAGGTTACCCAATATGTGCTACGACATAACATTAGAGGGAAGGATAATGCGTGAAGGTAATGGTGTAACTGATTTATTAGGTAGGGGACCAGTAGGTGAGGTGGATGAGGTAGTAGTTGTAGTTGTTGTAGGAGAATGCTGAAGTTTCTCTATCTCAACATAAAGAGACAAAATTGTGGATTTTATGGTTTGACATTGAAATTGTAGTGTGTATATAGCCTCCCATAGGTGTGTAGGAGAATTAATGTGTGAGTGAGAATGATAAACTGAGTGAGAGGAGAGAGATAATATTGTACTAAGAGGTGAATTGGTGTTAACATAAGAGGGTAAGGAAGAAGGAAGATCTCCTAAAGAATCGTCAAAAAAGGTATCAAAATTTTACTTTACAACATGAGAGACTTGATAAGAAAACGTATGTGGTTGGTCATCTAGATAACCATGAATGTGTAAGATATGCATGACCATGACATATTGTTTGTCAGTAAAAGGAGGAAAAGGGCATGCCAAGGCATACCAAATAGTTAATTTGGGTGAGCAGAAAAGAAAGGAACTACTAAAAATGTGGAGATAACCAAATGACATAGAGAAAATGATATTAAAGTGACCAAGATCAAGTGTCCCCCTAATCTAATCTATCCAATATTGGCCAAGAGTGAGTGGAGGAGTGATGGGATTATGTGCAAGATGACCTACAAGATGGAAAACACACAAGCCATATGTAATAGTAAGGATGATAGAACCATGATATAAATGTGCATCACCTAATCGAGAATGGAGGTTTTCAAGGTCAAAAATGATTCAAATGAGACCCTTATGGGAACATATAGTGGTAGTGCAGGATGTCACGAGTGGTATGTTCTCCAAATAATAATTATTTATGAAGAGGGAAAAAGTGGATGGTGGGCAGACAAAGGATTATGGTGTTGGTAGAGAGGTTGGAATAAGCTCCATAGATGGTAAAGGTCCTTGGTATGGCAGAATAGTGGTGGTAGGATCAAATGGTGGGGAAGAGATTGTAATAAGTATGTGGATAATAACAAAAAATGGCATCTCACAAAGAAAATGGGACATGGGAGGAATATGTAAAGCAACCAAGTAGTGTAGAGTATGTGGGGTAGAGGATATTAAGGCATTGATAACAACAAGAATATTTGTGAAGTATAAGGGACCTTATCAACCATGAAAATGCTAGGAACTAAGTCATGTATGGGTTCTTGAGATGGGAAAGTAATCTTGGATGGAGAAGGAGGAGATGTAAAAAGAGGTAAGGTAGAGCTAGAGACATCTATCTCCATAGAGGAGAAGCCTGGAAGTTTGCTACAAGTTGGGCTAGAGCTATAGGATTAATGGTGCTCAAATAAGTGGTGATAGCATCTTTTTTATCCTGAGGATCCATTCCACAAATGGGTAGTTGAATGAAAGAAAAAAGGGTTGTAACAAGAAGTAGCAGTAGAAGTGTTGAAAAAACCATGACCATGGCAGTCGAATTGGAGAGTACTTGAAGACTTAGAGGAAGAATACTTTCTATGAAGTTTACCCATGATGGGAGGTACAAATTTCAAATTCTAGAATGTTCTATAAATAGAAATTGGGTTCACCAAAATAATTAACAAAAAAAATAGGCCCTATGTGACCTAAATGACCTATGATGAAATATTAATGTTAATCTAATTAGGAGGACTAAAATGTTATACAAACGAACTAAGGTAGTAGTAAATGACATTACATAAATGAAATAATGTAGTGTAAATTGAAAGTAAATAACTATACTAAGCGAAAGTGAGACCTAATTATGCAAGAGATGGAAGATAAGTTCCTTAGTTGATTGATTAAGTGTGTTACAAGTTATCACGAAACTGAACAGAAAACCCCTGAAGTGCAGACAGTCACTGAGAAAACTCTGCAACGGTCAGATCTAGTAGATTTGAGGTGGCTGTGACACCTGGGAGTGTACTGGGGTGCCTTGGGGTGCCCTAGTTTTCTTTCTGGGTGAGCTGATCTCTGCAAATGTTCACAACATGGTTCTGAAATGGTCAAAAAGTGACTAAAAACCCTATCTTTCCATCACACTGAATTCCCTAAATGAACTGTGTTGTGACTGACTTGCGAGACAAGAAGAAGAATTGAACCCTAATGAAAAATAAATTTTTTATATGAATTGGTAGAACTACCCTCATTCACTAAACTAGTGGACTTATCATTAAACACTCCACTACATTGTGGACCTTGATGTATTTTTGGTACATATGTGTGGGTTGTGCCCGAGGTGCTCTCATACCAGTCTCACTTTGTGAATTAATGAGCAATAATAACTATATAAAATATAATTATAGTGTGTGCATGGAATAGAATTGAATCCCTCCCCCTAATAAGTTTGTATGATGCAGATCTTCCTATAATTAATGCATGGTGTTATGTGGATACAATGGATGTAACCTAATGGAGTGATAGATGGTAGTGACGATAGGACCATCATTTTGGTCTTATAGGATTTATATTTATAGGGCTCTCAAGGTTAATTTTGTGATTAATCTTGATAAGGCCAACTAAGGGAAAGATAAAGGAAACCAACAGCTAGAAATGATCCAAAATGAGTGAAATAGTATCTGCATAGATCGGGGTGCCCTAAGTGGGGCTAGGGTTCTTTAGGGTGCCCCGATATAGGTTGGGACAAACTGATTTTGTACTAGAATGATAGGTTAGTTACAAAATGAGAAGTTATTTGATAGAAAATACACGGGAAGGATGAAACAAAATATAAAATAAATATTTCCAAATGTAGGATTAATAAATATTTTAACCACTTGAGAACCTTCTATATAGTAGTATAAGACTGGGCTAAATATTGACGAATGTGCATATTTTTGTGTTTACACTATCCTTCTAAATCATGTGTAGCAACTTCAACATCAATATTTTATTCTTATTATGTTTATTCCTCTACTTCTTCTTCTTCTTTTTATTTTTCATCTTCCTCACTATTATCATTACATTCTTCTTCCTCTTCTTCTTTTGTTTCTCGTCTATCTTTGAAAACTTGTTCCATTTCCTTCCAAGATTAACTCTACCTTTTCTTTTCTAATATAAATCCTTATAAAAGAGCATAAATAGAGATCTAGAGAATATATCATAGTATTAAAGACAAAATTGTGTATGCATAATAAATGAGGATAAGAATTTGAGTGAACTTGAAGTAACAAGAAGTTAGAGAAGATGCTCTAGAAATTGATGTATTAATTAGTTTATGAAATTAATATAAATATACTTGTATTTTTCTAGGTTGTATTATTCCTATAATTCTTTATTTTCAATTATTGCCATCCAAATTTGGTAACAAGAAATCCTATTCAATTTTACACTGAAAGAGGACTTTAAATGCACCTCTGGGGAGACCATGGTTATTTTAAAGAACCCTGTTGAATATTTATAAATATACATTTATATCCTCCCAGGAAGATATGGATACTACAACTACCCTTATTTTGATTATTTCTTACCATACTGATTGATTTCTAGAAACCTGTGGTGTTTAGGTGGGGTCACTAGGGATCTGGGTCTGCTCCTTGTTTTATATCCATCTATGAATAGTAAGACAAGAATAACCAATATCATATTGTTTCAATATTGAATCATATTATCCTCTCTCATTTTCTAAGTTCTTTTTATATAAACAAGGGGATTTACATTAAAAAAATTTATATGAATCATCCCCTAATTTGTGAGGTCTGCATAAGCACAAAATATGGGGATTATGAGTGTCAGACGAAAGCTGATGCTTATGCAAAGAGATGGTTGACTTATCTCCATATGGTCATGGCTAAGGATGTGAGGGTTTCTTCCCCATGTGGTGGACAAACTTTCTAATGGAAATCCCATTTTTAATATGGAAATAACATGGAACAAAGAGGATCTTGGAAATTTATCAAGGGATGGTGGAAATTATTTTTTAGGTATCTTAGGTTATGGTTATGGACTCGATAAACATAAATTTATATGGCAATTTCTCATAAAGTTATGGTTATGAAATCTGAGGATTAAAGAGCTTTTGGGAAAAGGTGGAAAAAATAGGAAATGACGAGGATAAGATCTTTGGATAGTTGGGAAAACAAAATTTTAGAAACTATGGGGAGGGTGGTAAATTCAATCAAGTGATTGAAGAGGTAAAAATTGAGGATGACATCTATGAGCCCAATCAGTTTCATATAAAAAATAAATGTTGAAGGAAATGTAATCAATCGATAAACACTAAGTAGAAGGAATGTGAGGAGGAACCAACTCAAGAAGTATAATCAGTGGGTGTAAGAAGTCTTCACAATCCCAAATTATAGGGAAAGTAATAATAGGGTTGTTAAGGGGAAACAGACATTCTCCACTAACAACAGTAGTTAATGTGTTGTACATTCGGGATGCGTCATAAGTATAAATAATTAGAATAGTGTGATATACGACAAATTATAAGACGATTTGAAGAAAAAAATGGATTAGAACTGGCAAAAATTAGAAAATTTAAATGTAATTGAGTACCCAATGAATGTTAGAGTATCAATGAATAAACTTGAGGGGTCACAGGTAGACTAGACATTAATAAACTACATGTAACTGTTTTTCTACTCTGATTGTAGGTTAAATTTTTAAAAATTCCCTTGGGACATGTAGATATATTTTTTTCAGCATTTTATAAGAGATTGTAGTTGGGCTTCATTTCCTTATATTTCAGAGTTGTACAAGGTTTAAGTGGCCTTTCAAAAAATATATTATTTCCCTATTAAAAATACTCACCAGGAGGCAATTTATTTCCATATCACAAAGTTTTTTGATATTATAAACATTAATAGTGTATTTGTAATAATTATACATTTCCCTCATTCTTCAATAAGTTTATTTTTACACAAAAATCTCTACAATACATTTAGAGATTGAATTCAATTATTGTGTATAATTTTACAAATTCGTGTGTAAACTTATGTGTTTTATTGTGTCCTTTCTAGTAATTTGTGTCTTGGAATCAATATGGGCGTCAAAACATACACAAACATAACCTTCAATAATATACATTTTTATTTAATAAAGATAAAAATTTATCAAACTATTTTTCTACGTATAATATCATGGTTTAGTCATTTTTACATGAATTTCCATAACAAATAACAAAAACAAGAGAATAGAAATATGTGTTTGTGAAATCCCATTGAAAAATCAAAATATCAACAAAGAAAAGTAATCGATGTGCATTGTGGATATGTTCTTGGTCAACCTGTGATTTATTGAAAATGATATTTTGACTAGTTTTGGCATATAAAAATCTCCAAAAAAATAAATGGGATTAATGTATACCTATTGAATTACAAGGATGTGAGTGTGTTTAGAACATTACTTTCCCTAACTCTATGAAAATGACAAATGAGATACAAAAAGAAAACTATATATTTATGGTTTTATTAAAAATTGTGAGGTTCTGTGTTTAAATGATACCTCATTGTCTTATTTATGTAATACGACTACTTACAAAGGAATTCTAAGGTTTGATTTTATATAATAATTAAAAAAAACTTCCCTCTAGTTGAGCACTACATAGCTCCATTTACACCTATATGATTAAAATTAATGAAGGGAGAAGGAAATGCAATGTCTGAGTAGATTCATTTTATCTTCCTAGGATTTCCTCTTAGGTCTTAAAATATTGTAATTATCAAATTAGCTACACTACTACAACACAGGTATGGCTCAGTCATAGCCGTGTGGGTCACGGATGACTATTACCCCTATATGCTTGAGGCTTTAATTATGTAATTTTCGCCGAGTTAACTCGAAGCCATGTATGGCTCTAATGCGTGAACCCTATAATTATCGATCATTATAGCTCAATCCAAATATGAAAACTACGACACCTTATATTTAAAATAACCTAAATTACTAATAAAAGAGTTCTCCCTAGTATAAATCCTTGTTATGTCTTATTAGAATAGGTCCAATGAAGGTTCCACAATGATTTGTCGAATTTACATGAGGCCACCTTCTTAATTATAGTAAGTTTATTACATGCATAAACAGGACAAGTACCCATAAGAAGGTTGTAACAATAAATATTGATAATTTCGTGTATAAATTCAAATTGTCTTAAACAATGTTAATGGTCAATGATGGTATGAAGCATACGGATATCTAAAGGGAAAGAAGTGATGTCCGTAAGAAAGAACTACGTGAAAGAGGCAATGAGTATCTCTCTTGAAATAAATTAAAAACTGTTGTCCAATGATTATGGACAAATGTGGTATCAGAGCAATTGTGTAACTTCATGTATGTTCTTTGAAGAAACGGAATGCTATACAGAGAATGGTTTTCTATACAAATATGGTTTGAATCTAGTACTATGTCATCAGCCATCATTGCATTCATGTCCCTTATGAAGGTCAAGGTTTATGAACCACCCAGTCCTCTCTCCCCACTGGGTCTAAGGATAAAGAAAGGGGAACTACTTATTATATTTTTATTATTCTTTACACGGAGTTTTTTATTTATGGTCAAGTATCCTATAGGGAATCCAAGAACTTCCAGAAGGAACTTAGTAAGATTCAATCAATAAAGGTATAATGATGATTTAGACTCCAAATACATTTGAATATTTAAATTAAATTACCGGAGGGTGGGCCATACATTTATAATTGAACCCACTCCTTTTGGCTATATAGTAGGTGCACGTAGTCATTACTAGAATCAATGCATGCTTTTAGTGAATTTCACCATTTGTGAAGGATTAGTAGTGAATGAGAATGGTGTCCAGTCCTCCGAAGGATTAAACCGTTTTTAAGACCTTTCCATGTACAAAACCATGTTAAGAAGTTTGGGGACTGAAACCCAAAACCCTTGTTCATTTGTGTGTTCTTACTCTATATTGTTTATTTCCTAAATGATTTATGGTCCTAACTAATCTATACTCACTGGTTTTGGGATTTAAAGGAAAAAATAACATATTTCCATCACGTAAGAAAAAAACAGAGAGAAAAAGAATATGTTATGTCTCACAGACTTTGATTTCCAATTGTTTCTCTTATAAGACAAGATTTTGTCTTTACTCGTCTTTTTAGTTACATATCTATATATAGGGCTTTTTAGAAATTGGAAGAATATCTAGAATATTTTTAAGCTCACAATATCGATGGGGATGAGTGGATCACCTCTTAATTACATATTTGACATTTCAATGGAAATACTATTGTTTTAGGTGGCAGACAATTACATTTAAATCCTTTAGAAGAGGGTATAGGGTTCCAAACTTTTGCTAATGTTTTTAACCCTTTAAGCATCATTTCTACACATTACAAACTTTTCAAGACATAATTTAATAAATTTAATTGAGATAATGTGTAAAATTTAGGGGACTCAAAAAAGTTGGCCCCCCTAGCATTGCTCCTGGGGTGTTGTCTTTATCATCCTCCCTCTTCAGAAGAAGGGTCCCCATTGCACAAGGATTTCCCATCAAATGGGAAAATTGGTTCTTTTCTTATTACACTCTGACCACTCTCCGTGATGAATGAATTTCCTTTCAGGATCACCTAATATAGAGCAATAGGGACATCATCGGTGGGTGCTTTGTGTAAGTAGTCTACATATGATATTCTTCAACTAGAGAAAAACGTTCTGGTGTTAGGTGCGAGTATGTCCGTATTATTCGATGACTAGGTGTCCAAATGTATGTTGATAGGGTGGAAGTAGGTCCAGAGGAAGTATAGAAGGGAAAAACAAGATAAAATGGAGATTCAACTCCAAATAATTTTTTCACTTGTCTGGTGATAGTGTAAAGGACCATAAAATAAGGTCAAATTTTCTTGTGTGTACCTCTAACCATTTCCTTTCGAAGCTACACAAATAATTATCACAAACTTGAAATGGAGTGAAACCTTATGTTTGATCATGGCATTTTTTTACTTTTCCATTAAACTTTTTATAAATTTCATGGACATGTTACAAAGTGTACCTAATCGATGAAGAAACATTATTTGCCTTCTCTATTTGGGGTTCCATAAGACAGGTATTTTATTGTATGTAATAAGAAATGCATATATAACTGTTGTGTTAGAGTTATATTCCTATCAAGTTGAAATGAATGATTCTTTGGAGATTGTTGTAGAGCCCTAATTTTATCCATTTTATAGGTAGGGTATGGCCGAATCCCATGGAACGAAGGTTGTGTGTGCGCTAGATAGACATTCTCACATTCAAGTGGTTCACCACCCCTGTTTCTCCTAAGTCTACAGGTGGAAGGATGTGTACTTTATCACCTAAAGATGCCAATAACTTATTGTACCTATCCAAAATGATATGCGTGAACTCAGAAAGTTGATCCATACATGATAAAATAGATTTTAATAGTTTTTTGTCTTCCCAGAGAAAAATAATTACAAGAAATTATTATAACCATTTCCAAAAGCAATCTCTACAACACAAACACAATTATTTGATAGGTTTAAATTGGAAAGCTAGAGGAAGTATTGAGATTCTAAGCCAAAGGCTTGGTTGTTCCAAAAGGAAAGAGAAAAGTATTAGTGGCTAAGAGTCATGAATTACCGGAAATAGTCTGATTTTTTTGAAATTTGAAGTTGGTAATTTTTAGAGTACAAATTAGGACCAGTTTTGCCCAAATTTTTATTCGTACAAGTTAAAATTAGGGGTTGAGTCACACGGGCTTTTGAAATAGAAGTTCATTAAATTTGGACTAAATATAGTCTTTGGTAGCATATTTTTCATGTTACCAGTCCAAAATATAGTATGTTTTGTCAGTCGGTAATATAAACAATTTATGGGGACAACAACTTTTGGTCTTCTAGCCGTAGTTGAACTATATTATGTTACGGTGAGCATAAAAAGGACTATCATTGTTCTAATGTTTACCTATTGGTTGAAAATAATCTATAATGCTATTCAACTGATAGCATAAAAATATGGTTAGCCACACACCAACTAGGAGCATATAAAACTATCTACCATTTGGTAAGCATTTGATAGGGATGTCGTGATGTATTGATATTCGCCATTTGGTGCGAAGAATAATTTTCCTCCCAATTTTAAAAAAATATTTTTTAAGATTATTTATGTGACCCTTACATTTTCACTTCCTTTTTTCCTTATCAGATGGTTTGGAAATTACCCAGAGGTTACATATTTGAATGTCATAACCATAAATCCATAGGCTAGGCTAGGAAAAGTTTGCTGTTTAGTACAAACCAGTGTGTAGGAGTCCATGCCCAGTTTCGACTTGTCCTAACTACCGTGTGCCCCCTATCATATTATGGTTATTCCCAAGGAATATAAATGGGTGTACCAAGGGTAAGAGAGGGGTGTTTGTATAGATATAAATTGGCTAGGAGTTCTCAGATAAGGGTGTTTAGTGGCTGATTTAATATCACCCCGTTTGGTATTATATGCATCTAAAGATTAGCTCAGACTGGTTTTTTAATCCCTGTTTCAAAGCATATACTATAAATATTGGATTATGTCAGTGTCAAAGTGAGCATGTTTTTAGGTGTCAAAGACTCGGTGTCCATTCAAGGATGAAGGGGTATGTTCGCCCCTATAATCATGCAAAAAAGGCCCCTTTTATCCTCCTTCCTCCTGATATTTTTTTGTGCTTCACATGACGCCAACTTGACTTGAAGAGGGAAAGAATGCAGAAGGTGTTTCTGTGTCTCTCTAAGTGCATAGATTAGAAGGCCTAAATTTAAGACTCGTAAGACTAAGGATACTCAATGTAGCTAAGACGCAACAAAACTCCTGACAGTTGAAAAGCTCGACAGTAATAGTGAAGGCTTGTTAGGCTTACATGTTTCACCACGTGTCGATCCAAAAAAGGGAAAAAGAGGGAGAGACCCAAGGTGTACTAGCTTCTTCCCAAATCATGAGAAGATGTCCACCACCATGCGGAAACCAAATGACTAGGAATATAATTCAAATTTTCATAAAATTGAATGTGGTTTTGGTACTGACAGGCTTCGAAGGCTTGTTAAGAACATAGATGTTAAAGACTCTTCTTAAATGGAGACAGACATGCCGCGGGTTAAAAAAAACCATAGCATCATCATGGATGAAATTGAGGAATTACAAAGTACAATCAAAGCCTGGGAACCAAACAAAATATGGGTTAGTGCGGGGGAAATTTTGAACATGAACATTCAAATTTTTTGAAGTTCATTCAGATGCCTATAATAAGGACGAAGAAGGTAGGTTTAAACATCAATCAAAGCTGGGTCTATAGGGGGCCCAAATTTTGACAAGAAGATTGTATACATCTTTAGTTGTAAGTGCACCCGCAGAGAAAACAACCCTCGGTGATCTTTCTCTTTACTTTTAAAGATTCTCCTCTGCGTGGAGAAAGCTGTTCACCAGCCTAGTATCCTGACATACATTCCTATGAGCCCTGGTTATTTAAAAAATACAATAGACCATGTCAAATCCATACATCCCCATATCCATCAATGACACTCCAAGGATCATTTTGGACTATTCATGGGATTATCCATCCTCGTATTATTCTATTGGAAGATCCCCGTCAAACCTATCGACCACACAAAAATGAAAATGGTTGTCCTTCCTTTGCCCCTTGTGAATAGTAGAAATTATTTAGAGTGGACTCAAGGGGACAATCTTCAGTGGAAAGAATAGAAAAACTGCACCGCATGGAATCCAGGCAGAACAAGAGAGGGTTCAGCTAGAACGCACCTCTCATCGCCTTAGGAAGGGGGGGCACTCTCTTGGTGTGGAATTGTTCGGGGGCCCCCTAAAATTTCCCGCTCCCATCGAAAGAACTGATATGTTTAATGATGAATATCAAAAAGTGAACCTTCCCCGTTTTCCATGTAGAAGAAATTCTCCACCCAATCGCCAAGAGATAAGACATGCATCTTCTCCATCTAAAATGATACTGGTGGGTAAGTATGTGATTTCCCCCTTTCCCCCCCTCTTCCTTTTGAATATGGTTTTGTGGGCAGAGGGTTGTGATAGCCATTCCTTTTTGGGAACCTTTTCCATAGAAATGATTCTCTTCGCTAGTTCATCATTTTATGAGAAGGAATGGGAACAGATGGAGACAACGTGTCATACAACCATAGGACGAATGGAATACTCTTCAACAAAAGAAGGGAAACTTATACTCAGTCACCCTTATCAGCAAGCCTCCTTTCAATCCATAATTTATGCAATATTCTAGAGGTGTTTTGATGTGCCCACCAACAATATCGAAGTACAAGTCGATTGAAAGGCCTAGAAAACAATTGATCGTGAGCAAGCTCAAATAAGTGAGATCTGAACTTTCTGAGTAAGTCCACGGACCCTTTAGTGTCCCCCTGGTTTTGTAATATCAAAAAATATAGGAAAAAGGCTTTCATCTGGACATGGCGTGTAAAGTTAGTTGTAACTATTTGAATAATCTCTGTCATAGTGGTTCCACAACCACACTTCCATTACCAGATACAAACTCTGTAAAATTATCCACTTTCAATTACAAGGCAGGGATGCATTGGTAGGAAAGTAAGGTTCGTTTATAATGCAGAATGGCATAGATAGAGGTGAGCTGGGTGAATTCATTGTCATGAATGAAGAAGATTATGTGTATCAGCTCCCTGAATCGATAATTCAAGAAAAAGTGTCACCACCATGCACAGAAGGCATTTGATTTGTATATAATTCCTAAGAGGACACGCATTTCGTAGAGGAACAAATACAAGAATGCATTTCTCAGGTAGGTTTCAAAGGTAAAAGGATTGCATGTCACATCAAGCCATATCGCCCGCCTAGGAATTATTAAAAAAGGCTTTCTGACATGCCAACCGAATAAATGCTGAAGAATAGCTGTAAAAAGGAAATGAAAAAGGGCCGAATCATATCTTATGGGATCAAAATGTGAATGATCATCACTTATCCTCTGAAAATAGAGAATAATATTCTCTTTACACATTCATGTTTTTGAGGGGAAAATAGAGGAATGAGCGGAAGTTAAATTATATAATACAATGAGAAATACCGTGCATAGTGTGGGTCAAAATTTGGCTAAAATTTTTAGAGAGAAAGGAGTGACCGGAGAAACCATTCTTCCAAGAACTATTCTAAGAATCAATGTTTTTTTTTTTTTACTATTCTTGATCATTCAATTGAATTATATAAAATATTGGCAGTTTACACCATGGCACAAGAGTGAGGACTATAAATGAAGCCTTCCCTTATTGATCAATTTATTCACACCGAGTTAATGTGTGAATCTGATCAGTATTTGTGTCGGATGGAAGTGGATGTTTGTTACATAGGTATAGCCAGGCTCCTCTTTGGCAATATTATGTTAGGACTTCTTTGGAAGCACACAGATCTTATCTTTTGGTAGCATTCTGGACGGTAATGGTGCGGAAAGAAATAATTGCATCTAAATCGTGTTAATACATATGTTTGAATTCATCTTACGTGGCATTTTGTGAATACAAAGGGTTTGTTAGCTAGGAATGAGCTTGACGTGATGGATAAGAGATTAGGGGATGTTTAATTGATTCTTTATCATGATTTTTATAATGTTTCAATTAGCAAATATGTGTCAAAATGTGTATCTTGTGGGCTTCCAGGGATGCACCTTCGTTAAAAGGTTAATATGGTTTTTGAAATAGGGGCATCGTCGCACTGGAAAACCTCGAACAGGGGTTAAGATTTAATAATGATTTTGTATTAGAAAATTTTTTATCCTGCTAAATCCCAAACCAAATACTCTAAAACTAACAAAATCCACCAAACTACCCGTGTTGTTGGGTGGTTGCCTTAGTAAAGCAAAATAGCCCACCCACCCCCGCACAATCAAATGGTTCACTACTTTCCCTTAGTATCTAAGCCTTGTTTGTGGAAGTATCGGCTTGTCTAAGGGATAAGTCATGAAGTTAAACTGCCATGGAGCGACCATGTATTGCCGCAGGTTATCTTTACAATCACCTCATAAAGGAGTTGTAAAAAACAGTGAGATATTCATTACCATTAACAATAACAACCTACAAGATCTCGGTTCTCTAAACCGGGGTTAAGGAAAAGCTTAAAGTAGGCAGGGTTGTCTACCCTCAGCCTAGTGTTACCCAGAATTATTTATGCTTGATGTAAGAATAATGAGATCCTTCGCAATCTAAAAAACAACTAAATCTAATCCTCAATGATCTAGACATCTTTTCTCACCCTTTCGATGTTGCTCGACTACGAAGGAGAAACTATCTAGGTAAATTGTGATTAAACACAGAGCCCCCCGAATGGCCTAGATATGAGTACGTGCTCTGTATGAATTGTACACATGGGACCATCTCTCAAGCTGTGGGACTTGCGAGCTTAATGGGCCCTCTTTATAATCCGAATGATTCTTCCGAACTACCGGGCACAAACTACCTAGTGCAGCGAAAACTATTAGTCCGAATATAAACTTCCAATGAGACATGGAGAGAAAGAAATTCCTGGAAATAGAGCCTAACTAAGCAGTGATAACACTAGAAAGGAATTGGCTGACACAATCCAACTACCTAAAAGGGAGCGATGTGAGCATGGATAGGATGGACGGATTCATAGAGACAAAAGATAAGTTCGATGAACACCAACTTCAAACCATTAAACACCTCTCCAAAAACTTGCAATCCGACACTAGAAGTAATACCATATCCCCGCAATGGATGATAGCTGAGAAGAGACATTAACATTAAGAACGGAAAAAAAAAAATTTTGGGGACAAAATACATCATGAACATATTTTTTATTGCTTCAAAAGTTCACACATACATCATCAATGGGAAAGAGGAAGAAATCCCAATTGCAAGCCATAGATGTCCTGCTTAAACTCCACATTTGACCCGAAGGGAAGAAGAGACAGGGGGGCAGGAGAGAAACATACCAACCCTATAAAGAATATGCCCCTCACTTTCTAATAATAGAGGAATAGAGAAGGAGAGAGGGAAAATTTAAAAAACCCCTACGCAACGCAACCCGATAAGAGAAGTTAATTCCCTTACTCCACCACTCTAGAATCATTAAATCTACCTGTAACTAATGATGGGCTGTCTTCACGCAACACCCATGCCTTCTGCGTTTTTCCTTACTATGAAAAAGGATGCTTTCTTATTATGCGGTAGGTGAGATCCGTACAAAACCCGCAAAATGTCCGGGTAGACGGAAACATGATGGGTGTGGGTTAGATCTGGCTCTGATGACTTTCCAAACACTCCCTCTCACTCGAATCTAGCTTCAAGTTAAAGATATGCGCTGAAGGTGCTCAATTAGAGTCTACCCTTGTGAGATCTACTGGATCCTGCACATTCTTATATTTGGTATACCTCCTTTCATACTTGAAGTGCTGCAAACTAATACATGGCAGTGTCTGTGGGCCTGATCTGGGGGCCTTGTGAAGGAGTCCTAAGACCCCTTTTTGGCAGAGACCATGATGCCTGACTTGAGACAATTGGAGCATGGCACATGGTTTTTGGAACTTGATTTTTTTATTTTCCTCCACTAAAGAGCACCGACTGATGCTGGCTCTTTCTGTCAGTCACATCACCATCATGACCCGACTCCTGTCTATTTTTCACACGCTTCTGACATGTGGAGGGACAGTGCTCGTTAGGTTCTTTCCCTATCCTGGCCGCACTTTGAAATACGAAGATGAGGCATGTGGGACTCCACAGCTCTTCGCTAACCTTCCCATTTTCTACCCAAGTCATTTAGGTTGACAAGCTTTATGTCTACCCTTGGACTGTGAGGCTTCGTACTACTTGGCACGATACTTAGTTAATTCATTGTCAGTTTTGCCCCACTGGAGAGCTATCCCGGGGCAAGCCTAACACACCCTTTTGGACCCCCACCTTAGATTATGATCCTTAAGATTGTTCTATGAGGCAGGGGACAGCCTACGTGGGTGTGGGACTTTTCTTCAACCCTGCACTTGCTGATGCAACTTTTCTATCTTTCTAACATGTGTAAAGGGTGGTGCTCATTTGGGAACCACCTTGACCTGACTTTGGGAGAGGCGCCAGAAGATATGATGGAAGGCTTCTACTATGTCTTCGTTCCTTAGCCAATTAAATGACTAGCTCTTCCCCCATTTGGACTCTTGGCCAGGTGGCATGTCCGCGCACACTTGGGGACCCACTCTTGAGTCCTCTTGACGTGTGGCGTTAAACACGGTTGAGGTTCTGTTGACTCCTCTTTACTATCCATTCAACGGCTAATTCTTCCCCCCTTTTGAAGGTTGGCCCCCTTTCAATTCTGGCCACGGGGCGAGCTGCGCGTGGTGTGGGGACCACCTCTGATTTTTAACCGAGCAAGAGGGGCCGAGATGACCACAGGAGGAGCCATTTGCCTGTCTCACGCCTGGAATTTTATAGCGTTGTCCCTTTTTTGACGCTTGGACAAATAGAAGCTTCAAACTCATTTCGGAACTATCCCTTGGGCTCACTTTGAATTTACGTTTGATGAGGACAACATGGAGGCTTCTGTTGACTCTTAATACTTATGTGATTAAACCGGTTGGCTGTGTCCTGTTTCCACCATTTAGGAGAAACTCAGCCGGCACATTAGACCAAAGGGAAGCTCTATGCACAGATGAGACACAGATTTCTCTTACACCTTGTAGAATTGGTGTCGAAGCTGACGCATGCAACCTTCTGGAACTCTATTTTTTGTTGTTCCTTGGTCAACTCATTCTAAGTCTAAAAGCTTCGAACCCCTTTCCCCCACTTTCTTGCCTTTTGATCCTCTAGAATATTTTTCACGTTAAAACATTTTCCTCCCTCGCCACCTTGCTTCTCATTTTTGAGCTCATCCTATCCCTCAGAGTTGGGATTGATTGCGAGCTCGCAGGTCTGAACCACCCGTAGCTTTTCTTCTCTGGCAGGTCTTGCTTCAGATCATTTTTTTCTCAGGGATACAATTGGTATAACATACCAACACCGCTCTCGTGTCGTATTTGGGGAATCTTTACCAATAAACATAATATTAACTAGGTACCTTTAAAGTATTATAAATGCAAATTTTAAGCGTTATATCTAGAGTGTTCAAATAGCGAATTATAAGTGTTCAATTTCTGATATGGTCCGAGTGTTGGGAATATTTGTATTAAATCTCGCTTGAAAAGGAATACATATTGATAATAAATGTTGAAATTTGTTAATCTTTGTTGAAATAAGTGTTTAAATTCAATTATCTAGTTTTCTTAACTGGATTATACATCTATGATCAAATATCTTAGTGGAAATTCCATTCATTCAAGAGAAATTTTGTAAATACCATTAGGTTAAGTCTCTATTTTTGACAATTTGTTGGAAAATATAGAGAAATTGAAGGAATAAGGTCTTTCTTCAAGTGGAATCCGACTAAAAAATTATTTCCAAAATTTGGGAAGTCAAGTAAACTAAGAAGACAAATGTGTATACCATTATGCGTTCAGAAAATAGAAAGAATAGAAATCAATACTCTTGATTTAGATAAACCAGTAGTTGAAAACTATTCTAGCACATCTGATTATGCTAAAACACAGAGCACTAGAGGTAACTTACATACTCCTATTGGTGAGGGTACTTCCCCTAAAAATCATCAAGTTTATTTTTAATCCCCATTTTTGTTGTTACAAGATAGTAAGGTTCATTATGAGAGGGAGTTCTGAAGAAATTCATCCTTCGGGGATCATATTCCATTGTCCCAAAAACTGGAAACTAATACCAATATTGTTAACCTCAATATTATTTGTATCTTCATCAATAACATGGCTTAACATCCACCTAAACCCCTCTTTGTTGTAAATATATATCAACCCATAAAAATTCAAGGGAGGGTGGGATATATAAATGTTGTATGAAATGATCTAAGAAATAGGTTACCAAAATTTCAAGGAAATAATGCTATTAGTGGTGTCCAACATCTCAATATTTTTCTTAACATCATGGAATATTTTTAGATTGAAACATGAGGATATTCTATTGTAAAATGTATCCAGCCACTTATTAATAAGTTCCTGGGATTCATCTAATAGTTGTAGATAACTCTGTTAATTCTTCACTCGAGTTTATAAATTATTTTAAGGCACAATATGGTGATAAAAATGATCCAAGGTTTCTTCTATCTGAACCCTAGAATATTAGGAAAAACTAGATCCAAAAAAACTTTAAATAGATTTCCTGTAATATTCAGACTGAACCCTAGAATATTAGGAAAAACTATTGATTAGATATTTTGATGCCTTTGATAATAAGGTAACATATTTTATAAGGTACATGGACCCTAAAAATATGAGGAAAGCTTGTACAATGGAAGTACAAACTGAGAATAATATCAAGGATACAAGAAAGCCTCCTAAGAGAGAGGGTGTTAAATTGATCAATCCTAAAAATCCTCAGACAAGTAAGGCAACGGATCTAGAATAAGTTCTTAAAACCTTGGTAGCGGTAGTAAAATAAAATTCATACAAACATGCTTGAGTGGAAAAGGGAATGGGATATAGCTCTCAAGGTAATACTCAACCTCAAGGGATGAATAGATTTGGTTATAATCCAAGAGATGAGATTAGAAATGAAGATAGAGGAAAGGACCATATGGAGTTAGGAAGTAATCAATAACCTTAGAGAGAAAATAAACTTGTATCTGATTTTTTGACTAAAAGAGTGTCTATGGTTGAAGAAGCACATGTCATTGACTATTTTGAAAAAGAATTCTCACCCCATCCTCCATGTGATCCAAGTAAAGAGGGTAAATAACTTGAATATGACCCCACTTTCAGCGATGTTTGTATGATGGAGTGTCTTGATGATCCATAGTGTGGGGTTTCCTCAACTAAATTGAGAAGTGATAAGATTGTTAAGTATTTTTTGGACTGCATCCACTAAGTATATATTCTTCCTTCTATTGATGATGTTGAGATTGATATGGTTCAAGGTTTTGAATTTCCTAATCAT